>CM053785.1:920466553-920729053 GCA_028749045.1 Cupressus sempervirens | reverse complement strand
GAGAGGAGTTAGGGGAAAGAGTGAGAGGGAGAAATTAGAGAGAGAGAGAGAGAGAGAGAGAGAGAGAGAGAGAGAGAGAGAGAGAGAGAGAGAGAGAGAGAGAGAGAGAGTATTTATGTTTCTACACTTTGTCACTCACCCTATCCCTAGCTCTTACTTCACTACTCCACAAGAAAGGGATAAGGGACATGTGTTAGACATAATGTAGAGAGAAAACTATGAAGGGCTGAAGATAGATGACACAAAGCATAAGCATGATGATAATTAGGGTTTCATATATAGATACAAATAATGATGGGGGATAGGGAGAGGGATAAACAAAGATGAGACAAGGATGTTTTTTTAGACACACACACACACACAAAAATGCACACATATATAAATTTATATATCTAATCAAATGTGTGTGTGTGTGATTGACTATATACATACGTGTAGTTTACATTTATATTTGCATACACATGTCCACGTATATATTAAGCTAAATAAAAAATCCTTAAACAAATTGGACTAGAACATTGAACCTAATGCAAAAATATAGTAGATTGAACTATAACCCTAACATTAATTCAAGTTAATACCAAAACCTAAATATAACACAATTAATAAATTAACCTAGCCCCAATGTTAACACTAATTCTATAGTAAACCATATTTTATATCTAGCAATACACAATAATAAGGCCACTACGAAATTTAATTTAACACTTAATACCATGTTGAAATAAATTCATACATGACATGAGAGAGAGAGAGAGAGAGAGAGAGAGAGAGAGAGAGAGAGAGAGATAAGGGGGGAAGGAGCAAGATACATGAGGTAGATATATAGATTACCTAATTAAGGGGAATGCATAGTGAGAGGAGAGATATAATAGAAAGGGTGAAGGAGAGAGTGGAAGATTAGGTACATAGAGAGAATGGGTAGGGGATAGAGATAAGGTAAAAAGAGAAAGATGATAAGTATGGTTTAGAATATATGTATATGGTGGTGGGGGAAGGAGGGAAATAGGGAGAGAGATAAACATAGAGTATAGGTAGAGATATGTATGTGAGAGAGAAAGAGATTGCGAGAAAAGGAAGAGAGAGTGAGAAACATGAGGTACATATAGAAATAGAGGCTAAGGAATAAAGAGACATGAGAGAGAGGTAACTATGAGGAGACGTGTGAGATAGAGATGAGAGAGAAGTGGAAGAGGGTGAGATATTATGTAGAGATAGAGGGTAAATATTGGGGGGGGGGGGGGGGGGGGGGGGGGAAGAGAGAGAGAGAGAGAGAGATTGCTTAGAGGAGATTGTGAGAGAGGGGATAAAGTAGAATATAAGTGGAAATAAAATAGATGAGGAGGGGGAGAGATGATTAGATACGAAAGATGATGAGAGGGCCTGGAAAAGAGTAGAAGGGTGAGTTGGGAGTAATGGTGATATGTGGGAGAAAAAAAGAAGGGGGGGAGAGTATAGAGATGAGAAAAAGAGAGGGAAAAGGAAGAGAGAGAGAGATGAGAGAGAGGTTGAGTATTACGATAATTAAGGCTTGAGAGAGAGAGAGAGAGAGAGAGAGAGAGAGAGAGAGAGAGAGAGAGAGAGAGAGAGAGAGAGAGAGAGAGAGAGAGAAGAGAGAGAGAGAGAGAGAGAGAGAGAGAGAGAGAGAGCTAAAATCCTATTGTAAATCCTAAACCAATTTGAATATCAATGAACAAGCCCAACCCAAAGGGTACAATAAATTAAACCCTAAACCAAATTGAGTTCAGACATTAATTGTAACCCTTACCCAAAATTAATCCTCAATACTATCAAATTCATTCCTTACTTTAAGCATACTCAATACTAAAATATGATTGAGTTGTAACATATAAAACAATTATAATAAAATCAAATGTATAATACAATTTAAAAAAATTATGCTATCACATTTATATATAATAAATTATACAATTTAAATCTTAAGACATGTCCCTAAATCTCTCGACTTTGAAATTTAAAAATTGAAGCATTTATATCTCTTGGCTTTCTCTATATAATATAATATTTATATAGCTAATTTATATCATATCTAAAGCTATCATACCTCCTTTCTCTTATATCTAGAGAAATAGTTCATTCATGGATTTATCCTATCATATGTTAATTTATGATTGATAAGCCCACAAATAAAGATGTCTTAGATACAAAATGAAGGAAAATTCTATATCTCTTTTTTAGATATGTCGTGTAAATAGACCTTTGACATTTAATATTATTGATAAGTTGGAGATAATTTCCACAGTATGTCAAATTGTGATAGTGTGACCTTTAAAATCACACAGTTAAATCCTGATAGCAATATCACAGTTTAATATGATGTTTTCATGTTAAGAATGTCATTCTAGCTAACTACAAAATCAAAAAATTAAGACTACGCTGATCATCAACTTTGTCAATTTCTACAAGCTTATAAAAGCCATTGGGAGCCAAAACCATGTAAATTCTACACAACCTTAAATGGAATACTAAGATAGATTCTCAATGATGTTATTAACAACTAAAGGTATTAATATAGGTACCTTTGTAGTTTATTAACAAATTTAAGTATCAAACTTATGGTTTTATAACAAGAGCTACAAGGCAACCAAGTTCCTGATAGAACTAGCATGATGATGTTGGTTAGTTATAAGCTATAAACAATGTCCAGTGAGTTAAGAATGAATTATAGTACTTTTAAGCATACATAGTAAAGAAAAAAAGATACACATTTTCTTGCATAAGGAAAATGAAAATTAACATATAACACACTAATGTTAGCCAAAGATCTTTCACTTTAGGATAGATATACAATACGAAATTGTAAATTAACATGTAGCACAATAAAGTCAGCCAAAGATCTCAAGCTTTAGGATAAGTATAGTGTACAAAATTCATAGTAAAAAATTCTATTGATGTTGCTACAATAAAGAGCAGTGATCTATTCTCCAAAAGTTCAAATCTTTTGATTTAAATGAGTGTGCTGCTATAAAATTGTCCTATATTTTTTTTGAAAACAAAGTGAATTGATTCATATACACACATTGCTTGGGACTTCTCAAACTGTAGGAAAAACTCCTCTATGGCCCATGACATAGTTTGGTTTAAGCTTTACTAAAATCTGCTAGGAAGTTAGCGGAGTATCAGCAGACCAAAACTTGTTGATTCTTTCACCAAAATCAAGAAATTTAGAAGATAGTCATTGCATGCTCCCTCTATAGGGGCTCACAACTTTAACCACAATCCAACCAATCCTATCAGATGGGTTGTCCAAAGATGTTAGTTTAGAAATTGTCAAATCCCATAAAATGAGTTGAGACCATTTATTGCTACATAGTAATAGCTAATATTTTTATCACTTCCACCAAAATGTGATGAAGGCCTTTATTCAGGAAAATATGAGAAATCCATGTTATTCATGGAAAAATATCCAAACTGAGAAACAAGAAAGGCATTAACATGGCAGCCATTTTCTTCAAAATGAGCTTGAAAGCAAGGCATTGAAAGGTAAAAATAATGCCTTCTAAACATCAATAGGATTTTTCTGTCATAAGTCATCGATTAAGGAAAACTCTTCAATGAAAAAGTTCAAGTTTTGTTGTAAGCTCGATGTACCAAATATTAGAGAATAGATATTGAAATAAACTCGCCAATAAACTCACCTTCAACTATATCGTATTAATTTAGTTCTTGTCCAAGTGAAACAAAACATATTTTATTTTCTAAGTACCTAGCAATAATGAGAGAAACTAGTACAATGTGCTTGGCATTTCAAGATAAGAACCCAATCTCGTATTCAAACACTGATAGGGATAATAAACAAGTTGAGGTCTTACGTGAACACGTCTCACTTGCATGCCAAAGCATTAACATATTTGCAATGTATGAAGGTTGACCTGGAAGCTCTAGGTTGTTAAAATTGACAAGATTGAAGAGAGCCTGTAGTAGCCACCTCAATCCCTAGCTCATTGAGATTGTCTCTGAAGAATTGGGCATTTTTAATTCTAGAGTTCAAATTAAGGTTTCTTAATAAAAACATATATCTTTTGAGCCTTTTGCGCAACTGGCTTGAAATTCATAATAATCTTGTACTATATGACACTTTGAAGAAGTAATGAAGAAAGAACATGACAAAAAAACCATGGCCATACCTAAAACATTACCATCTGAATTTCAGCACTAACTAGCTCAGCTCTATATAACAATCTATTCTACAAATCCAAACAATGATCCACCAAAAAACCAGCACATCATCCCTGAGCTACAATCAAGTCTAAAGAATATATACTCAATAAATATATACAACTAAATTCAAACCTGCTCTTGTATTGACATAGTGAAGAATAGTGATGTCGTTGTTAATTCCAACTCCAACATATAGTTAGCAGTTGATTGCCCTAGACATGCGTAGCTTTTTCTTATAGTTTCATTCTTGGATAACTCAATGTTATTCCACTGCATATTTCTAAATAAACACCATCGATTCTCAAACTGTTGTTTCATGCACTGAACTACAGTTGAAAGTCGTGGTAGGATTTATTTTAATTGAACATTGTTTGCTATTTACATTTATCTCCAAAATACAGAGTTTCCTCAATTCAAGAACAGAGACATTGTTCTTCTTCTTATTGTATGAGAAAAATGAAAGCTCTGATGGCAAGAACAGGCAGACTAAGAAATTTGTTACAGTCAATTTGTTTTGAGAAGTTTTAACAAATGCATGTAGTATGGCACATAATATGAAGCCACACCTACACTATGCCAGTAGACTTTGAGCATTTTCGTCACCAGAACATTGGTTAAATATGCGGTCATAAAAAAAAAATTATTCTACATGGTAGTTTGCCTGACACCATTCTAAAAATCATTTTGAGATGCCAAGTGTTCCTTTTGACCTGTGCGCTACGGCTATTCCGAGGATTGGGCTTGTCAGGCTGCATTTTTATGTTCTTCTCAGTTCTTGTTTTATGCGCCTTCTCTTGCCTCGTGAGTAGAAAATTATTTTTAATAGCTTTTACCATTAATTAATATGCACTTTGATTCAGTAAACATTAACATAAATATATGTTGTTAAAAAGCTGAGTGGTGATTGGTCTATTGGGTATGGATTAATAACTATTTAGTAAAAGCCCTCCGCTATCGTTACTCCCATGCATGGCAGGAACTAAAAATTACGTCCGACAGACTAAATAGGTTAAGTATAAAATATCGTAGGTCAAACAGAGTAAATTAATAATTTAAAAAAAATGTTCAATTAAAAATAAATTGAATATAAAACATACCAGGTCAGACAAAATCAATTAATAATTACAAACAAAAATATGTGTGCACGGCCTTCAATTGATAATGGATTTTGACTTTAGCGGGTGTGGAAGAACAACGTTACCTTCACCACGGGTCAAATATAAAATATGGATATAAAATATTGAGCAACGAGAAACCTCAGATATTCTTAGGTTGCAGTTGAATTTGTGGCTTGATAATATTGGGTTGAATGTATGAATCTTGCTCTCCTCCATCAATCAAGAAACGCGGATTTAAAGGGACGCTACTTATGTTTGAATTGATGAAGCCTTCGGACTTGTTCAGTGCATTACATGCCTTTGTGTGACAAAAGTTTTGAATAATTCCTTCTTGAAATTATATTATGCAACTATTCCCATCCTCAATGCGTTGCGTCTCTATAAATATTGCCTTCTTTGTATGGGTTTTATATACCATCTTCATCTTCTCTCCCAACAAATTTGTTTCTCTTCAATTGCTCTTTTGTTTCTGAAGAGGAGTTTATTTACAACCTGAACAACTTTATTTCTGAAAGAATACTCTCCAGCAGCGAATGTGGTGGCATTCAAGCTACTGAGAATCATGATACTTCTTCTGGTTGTAACCCTTCTATTTAGCCTTCAAGTTTCTGCTCGATATAATCTTCTTAAGGCAGAAGACAATAAAGATGCAGAGGCCATCTCCAACAAGGGAAATAACAATCTGTTTCAAGTTGTGGAAAGACTACCATCATGCATCAATTGTGCAAGCCATATTCCAGATCCTAAGTGTTGTAAATAATTATAAAGGAGAGCTGTATAAGGAAGTCTGTCATTCAGACTCATGTGTACACTAAAACTGTTATACAGGTCCAATGACCTAACTCATTTTCTCCTCATGACGAACATGAGTATTAATTAATTATTTCATTAAATTTTATTCTTCTGTAATTTGTGGTGATGGCCATATTTGTTAAGTATTGCAATACAGTACAGTCTCTGAGAAAAAAGGATTCATCAAAAGTACATACCTTTATTTAATTATTTAATTATTTAATAAATTTTATGTTTGAATGTGAAATTTAATTTTTGTTAAATAATCTATTATTTATAACCATTGCACATGAATCAGGTTAGTAGTGGAATTAAAAGCTTTTCCTAATTACCTTCTTTGTCACCTCTCTATAAGAATTGAATTGGAAAGCATTTAAATGAGGCCACAATAGATAATATATGAATCTGAAAATATGGTTTAAAATCATCGTTTCACAAGATTAAGGAATGTATTGTTGGAAACATATGTGGAAAAGAGAAACAAAATTACCAACAGTAATAAGAAATGAAAACACTATCTAACATCTTCAAATAAGAAATTGAACTATATTAGCTATTGAATAGCTTGTAATTCTTTCTAAACACTTAGAATGGATTATTGATCAATTCAAATAAGAGTCTCAAGTTATTCATGAAATGAAAGAACAAAATTAGAACTTTAATTAAAAAAGATGAATTTCAAAAGAGTGGTCCCAACCAAAAGCACCACCGCTAGGAGAGCGGTGCAGCTAAGAGCATGTATGGGAATGACGAGAAAAACTGCTACATCCTTGACATGATTGCAAGCAGGGGTACAGTTGCCAGAGGTCAAATCCAAGCTATCATACAGGCTCCTCTTGTTGCTCCTGCTACAGGTTGGTCCTCTGCACACTCAAACCCCAAGTGGGTGTTTCCTTGGCTGAACTTGGCCATTTCCCCTCCTAGGCCTAAGGAAGAAAAAGATGAAGATTATGTTGCTGCTGTTGATGACGAATGGGCTCCCCCTAAGCTGTCTTCTCACCCCACGCTTGGGTGGGGCCCTGATGATAAGGATCCTCCCTCAACTGGTGGTACACTGGTAGCTTGAAGAATTTTATGGCTGTATGAACTCGCGGGGTGATCATGTTTCCTCATACCCTTTTTTTGTGAATATGTAACTTTATTATATATATTTTAATATAAGGAAGGGACTATTCATGTAAAAAAAAGAAGATGAATCTAAAAGGATCTTATTTTGAAAAACTAATAAGAATATAAATATTACATAAAAAAAATTATTTGTTAAATAAAATAGACAACTAATCAAATGGAATGCAATACTCAAAATGCAAGGACAAAACACACTAACTTATTTTTTTAAAACAATTTTCACAAGTAAACTAGATAACTTATTTATTTAGTTATTATTTAAATCAACACTTTGCCCAAAAATTTATAGGGTCTCCTTTTCAAAACATAAATAAGATATAAACATGATTTATTTTAAAAGAAATTACGTTTCTTTCTTACTAATAATTTTAGAATATTAATACAAGAAAAAGCTACAACATTTTTTTTTACTCATTCTTTAAACTTAGCAGTACATCAAAGCATGCAAACAAGATGAAACTTTATCCCCCAATAATATTACAAACATAATATTTAGAGCAACATTTTTGTCCCTTTGCAATGATATAACAAAAACTACAAACAAAAATCTCTTCTTTGACACAAGAATGTTAGAAAACTCTTTTCCAATACTTTTTTGAGAAAAGCATCATATTTGAACAATATGCATAAACAACCTCCTTTCTTGTCCTTCTTACAATATGGACTCCAATCCAACAAATTTGCATTAACCACAACCAACCATAGAAGCTCAATTCCCAACCTAGGCCTCTATGAGGCCATACCCAAGCTTTGAGAATTGTGTCTAAATGGGTTACAAACAATACAAAACATACAAATGTAAAACACAACAATTAGAATAATAAGCTCCCTTAAGTTTGAGATTTACAATTGGGTCACCTAAGAACCCATGGAAAATGGTGAAGATAGACCTATCAAAGAGTAGACATCCATACAATACCAATAAAAAACTATAAAAGTTGATGTGCTTTTAAGGCTACAATAACATATTTTTCCTTCACAATCTTCCAAATATAACCCAAAACTACAAGACTAACTAGTATGGCCAAATGGAACGCATACTCCATAAAATTAATCTCTTATCCAAGAGAAGAGGCTTTCAATTACAAAGGCAAGCCCAACTAACCCCTTCACCCAAAAGGCCACTACTTCCCTCCCAAGCATGGGTGATGCCTTGCACACCCATAAACAAAATACAATAACAATAAAAACAAGGAAAATACAATGCAAGAAAACCCTCGTACTCATCACATACAAACATATACAAAACAAGAAATGTATTTAGAGTCCTACATATTCATTTTAAAACAAAAAAAACAACAAATCTAAAATAGGAAGAGTATTTCTTTCATGGAAAAAGAAACAATCTTCAATCTGATGCAATGAAAAATAATTTTTGAGAGAGTCTTTCCACTTTTCTTTCTCCTTATCGTTCTCCAATGCCAAAACCCTTAGTGTTGATAAAAATTGAGAGTGACTGAACATCCACTAAATCCCACAAATCACACTAAAAAGGCCTCAAAATTAATACTGGGCCACTATCTATAAACATGGGCTGATTACAAGTCCTTCCCCTTCCCTCTTGTCCCCTCTCATAAATGAGAGTTTGGCAAGGAGTGTGGGACAAGTTAAGTTCATTTGGACTCCACTATTTTTGTCACTTTTAGAAATTGTACCTTTTGTAGTATCATAAATGTCATCTAGACATCGCTATGGCCAAAATATAACCACTAACTCATAGTACCCCAACATGGATAGTTAATTGTTACTAGAATGGTACCCTAGGTCACATTTGAGCCCACTAAAGTCCACTTAATGTTTATCTATGATTTGTGTGATGATGGGACCGCATTTCAGTCTTTCTAAACAAGTATATTTACTTAAGTAACCTACTAGGTCTACCCTAGTGTGGGTAACTCTTGACAACCCTAATTGACATGTCAATACCACATACACAATACAATTGTCAAGTAATAAATCAAAAATACATTTCACATTTACAAGTGACATGTCAAATTTACATAATGTAATTCAATATAATAACATCATGTATACAAAGAAAAATACATCACAGTGAGGTTTAAATATCTTCATTAGGTTAAACTTTTCTTTCACAATTTACACATAGGTTTAACTTTGGTTCTTTGATTAAATTCTAGGGTTACTTTCCTACACACTAAATCCATGTATCAATATCCCAAGGGAAATGTATATATAAATTCAATGGTACATAATTTGAAGTTTACATTGGAATTCATAATTCATAATAAAAGAATATTTCATTTCAAAACCACTTTCATAATTCAATTCACATGTAAGGTAATCACACATCTATAATAAAACTTAGTTTGAAATTAAAATCTACATGTTAATCATGAAATTCAATTAACATCATTCAACTTTAAGGCATATGCAAGAATCCATATCACCATATGCTATCTTATTGACATTGATCTATACTTTAATACATAATTCACCTATCATAATTAATGTTAAAATCAACATAACCAATTATCACTATAACCTTGCATTCCTTGTAACCCTATTCACCTTTCAAATATCATGCATTCTTTTAATACTTTTTGAATCATCCTATCTGGGTCGATTCACCAATTAGTAAGAACTATCTAGATCAATTAACTAAAATACATTATTAACATTATCTAATTATCATCGTGAGGTGGACAAAAAGAAGATAAGGAAAATACCCTAAAATTGCTTCAATTAACTAATGAAAATTATATGAATAGCTATGTTGACATGTACTTAGTAATCATCCAAAATATGAGTCACATCACACTTTATTCCTTCATTCTCTATCAATGCAATAAATGTCCATGAATCATTGTCATACCAATTTAACATCTCAAGTCATTATATTATCACGAACTATAAAACAAGTCATTCCACCATGAGGTATCCACTAATATTAAATTTAATTATAATGAAGATTGATTCTATCAAAATATTTAGTATTTTAAGAAAAAAAGTGATTTTTGTAACTATAATATCAATACTTAATGCAATCCCACAATTCTTGTTTGAGTCATCCACAAGTTATTCATCTCAAGTAAGAGTAATAATTCAATCCTAATATTTTATTTCTTATGATCATTATAAAAAAATATGAGATTTTTTTCTACACATTTATTAGGTACATCCAAAGGGCTTGTCATGTTACATGATGGTTGTTAATCTCTAAGTCATGGTGTCTATTAGTGTCAAACACTTAGTCATTCACAACACAAGATTATTTATTCATCACTATGAATGAGTCATCGTATATAGGCCAATCTAACTATTGAAGACTTGTAAATATTCGAAGTCATGTGCCAAGTAGTAGTTACTATCGAGCAAGATAATGGTCTTCGAGTACTTTAGTGATAGTTGAGTTTGTCAAGGATAGTAGTTGATGTCAAGTGATACAAAGGTCAAGTTATCAAGTTCATGTTGAGCATAGCTAAGGATAGGGGACAACATAATGAAATAGTTTATGCTAGGTGTTAAGTGTTAGTATGATATAAGTGTTGAGTAATAGAGTTTCACATTTTATTTTGGAATGAAACAAAATCTTATACTAATCATTTTGTTGAGATGGAAACATATTTTGAAGATCAAGGAGGTGATTACACATTTAAAGAAATTCCATTAATCTCTAGATAAGGCAATCCACCAATAAAAAAAATGCAAGGAATAAGAGGCAAAAGGATTGTTCCTAGATCATTGAGAGAAACAATTCATGCATGGATTTATCCTGTCATGTCAATTTATGATTGACAAGCCCAAAAATAAAGATGCTTTAGATACTAAACTAAGGCCAATTGTATATCTCTTTTAGATATGTCCAGTAAATAGACTTTTGACCTTTAATATGATGTTTTCTAGTTAAGAATGTCATTCTAGCCAACTACAAAATCAAAAAAATTGAGATGGGTATGTTGATAATCAACTTTTTCTCTTTCTACAAGCTTATAAAAGCCATTAGGAGCCAAAACTATGTAAATTCTACACAACCTTAAATGAAATGTTGACATAGATTATCAATGATGTTATTAGCGACTAAAGATATTAATACAGGTACTTTTGTAGTTTATTAACAAACAAAAGTATCAAACATATAATTTAATAAAAATTATGTCTAATTGACTAAATAAATTATGTAGAAAACATCATAGGTCAAACAAACTAAATTAATAATTAAAAATAAAAATCTTCAATTGAAAATAATTTGAATATAAAACAATAGGAGGTCAGACAAAATAGATCAATAATTAAAAACAAAAATATGCACATAGCCTTCAATTGATATGTATTTTGACTTTAGCACAAATAGAAAATGTGGATATAAAGAAAGAGCTATCCTTAAACATCACACACTAAGGACAAAATTAAGCTTATAAAAAAAAATCAACTTTGACTATTTGACACTTTTAGTGTTAGAATGAAGCTTAGTGTATGATGTTTAAGCCATCCCAAAAGAAACGGTCGATGTTATCCTTTTTATCATTGATCAAACAAGAGTCTCATAGTTGAATTTGTGGGTTGAATGTATGAATCTGGCTCTCCTCGATCAATCAAAAAATGTGAATTTGAAGGGAGGCTATTTATGTTTGAATTGATGAAACCTTTGAATATTTCCTTCTTGAAATTACATTATGCAACTATACCATCTTCATCTTCTCTCTCCCAACGTATTTGTTTTAGAATAGGAGTTTATTTTTTTAACGTGAACAACTTTATTTGTGAAAGAATACTCTCTAGCAGTGAATATGGTGTCATCAAAGCTAATGAGAATCATGACAGTTCTTCTTGTTGTAACTCTTCTATTTAGTCTTCAAGTTTCTGCTCGATATAATCTTTTTAAGGCAGAAGCAAATAAAAATGCAAAGGGCATCTCCAACAAGGGAAATTACAATCTATTTCAAGTTGTGGAAAGATATCATAAAATATATTGTGTAAGCATAGTTGTATAAGGAAGTTTCTCATTCAGACACATTTGTACACTAAAACTGTTATACTGGGTCAATGACCTAACTCATTTTCTCCTACTAATGAACACGAGTATTAATTGTTTCATTAAAATTTATTCCGGTGTAATTTTTGGCGATGGCCATATTTGTTAAGTATATTGCATTACAATCTTTCAGAAAAATGAAATCCAAAGTACACACCTTTACATAATTATTTAATTAATTTATGTTTCATCGTTAAATTAATTTTTTTTTTAATTCCATTATTTATAACCATTGCACATGAATCAAGTTAGTAGTGGAATTAAAAGCTTTAGCATTTTCAAACCAATTATCTTCTTTGTTCACGTCTCTACAAAAATTAAATTGGAAAGCATTTAAATGAGGCCACAAAAGAAAATATATGTCTCAAAATATGATTAAAAATAATCTCTTCACAAGATTAGGGAATGTAATGTTGGAAAATATGTGGAAAATAAAACTAAAAATATCGATAGTAATAATGAAAAGAAAATACTATCTAATATTTTCAAATTAGAAGTTGAACAATATTAGCTTTAGAATAGCTTGTAATTATTTTTAATTTAGAATATAAGATTGATCAATTCAAATCAAAGTCTCAAAAGTGAAAGAATAAAATAAGAATCTACAAAGATTAAAAGAATTGAAAATTTGATTCTAAAAATATCTTATATTGAAAAACTAATAAGAATGTAAATATTAGATTAAAAAATCAATTTCTTAAATAAAATAGACAAAAAATTAAGTGGAATGTAATACCAGAATGTAATGTAATATCCAAAATGCAAGGGCAAAACACATTAATCATTTTTTTAAAAAAAAAAGTTTCACAAGTAAAGTAGAAAAGTTGAGTTTTTTATTTATTTTTTAAATCAAGACTTTGTCCAAAAAAATTATAGGGCCTCATTTTGAAAACATAAATAAGATATAAACATGATTTATTTTTAGAGAAAGTACTTTTCTTGTTTACTAAGAATTTTAGCATCTTAATATGAGAAAAAAGCTACAACTTGTTTTTCTATACTCATTCTTTAAACTTAGTAGTACACCAAACCATGCAAACAATGAAACTTTATCCTCCAATAATATTAGAACCATAATATGTAGAGAAATAGATTTTTCCCTTTGGAATAACATAACAAAATCTACATAAGATGATCTCTTCTTTTATACAAGATATTTAAAGACTCATGTACAATACCTTTTGGAGCAAAATATCATACTTGAACAATATGCACAAAAAATGTCCTTTCTTGCCCTGTTTCCAATATGGATTCCAATGCAACAAACCTACAATAACCACAACTTACCATGGAGGCACACCTCCCAACTTAGGCCTCTATGAGGCCGTCCCTGAGCTTGGAGAATCATCGCTAAATGGGATACAAACAATACCAAATATACAAATGGAAACCATAACATTTACAATAATGAGCTCCCCTAAGTTTGAGCTTCATAATTGGGTCATCTAAGAACCCATAGAAAAGGGTATAGGTGGACCTATCAAAGAGGATACTATCATATAGTACCACTAAACAACCAAGAAATTTGATGTATTTTCAAGGCTAAAATAACACATTTTTCCTTCACAATCTTATCAACTTATAACCCTAAAATAAAAGAATAACTAGTATGGCCAAATGGAGCCCACACCCTATAAAATTCCTCTCTTCTCCAAGACAAAAGACTCCAAACTACAAAGACAAGCCTAGCTAATCTCCTTCGCGCATAAGGTCACTACTTCCCTTCCAAGGGTGTGTAATGTCTTTCACACCCATAAACAAAATACAATCAAAATAACAACAACAAAAATGCAATGCAAGAAAATCCTTATGCACATCACATACAAACATCTGCAAAATAAGAAATGCATTTGCAGTCCTTCATATTCATTTTACAACAACAAAAAATAAGTTACAAAAGGCAAGAGTATCTCCTTCATGTTAAGTGAACCAATATTCAATCCTATGCAATAGAAAATGTGATTTCAGAAGATTTTTTTCCCTTTTCCTTCTCATTAGATTTCTCCAACTCCAAAATGCTAAGTGTCTCTAAAACTAGGGAATGAGTGAGCTCTCACTAAATCCCTTAAAGGCCACCAAAAGGGCTTTGGAATTTGTAGCCAATCACTAGCTATAAATGTGAGTTGATTACAAGTCCTTTCCCTTCCCTGTTACCCCCTCTCATAAATGAGAATTTGGCTAGGAATGTGGGACAAGTTAAGTGCATGTGGTCTTCTCCATTTTTCTCTCGTTTGAAAAGTTGCCTTTTTGGAGTGTCATAAATATCATGTAGATATCCTTATGGGCAAAATATAACCCCTAAATCATAGTACCACAACATGATTAGTTAATTTTGGCTGGAATGGAACCCTGGGGTCACCTTTAAGCCCACTTAAAGTTTCCCTATGGTTTGTATGATGATGGGACCATATTTCAGTCTTTCTAAACAAGTGGAATTACTTAAACTACTAGGTCTCCCCTATGTTAGGTAACTCTTTCCAACCCTAATTAGTAGGTCACCACCACATACACAATAAAAGTGTCAAGTGATAATACAAAAATACAGTTCACATTTACAAGTGACATGTCAAATTTACATAGTGTAATTTAATATAATAAAATTTATTGATGCCATGTTTACAAAATAAAAAAAAAGAAAATGAGGTTTAAATATCTTCATAAGATTAAACTTTGGCTTCATAGTATAAACATAGTTTTAACCTTGGATCTCTGATTGAATTCAATGGTTAGTTTCCTACGCACTAAATCTAAGTATCAGTAGCCCAAGGAAAGCATATATATATATATATATATATATATATATATATATATATATATATATATATAATCAATGGTACATAATTTAAATTTTAAATTGAGATTTATGATTCATAATAAAATATTATTTCATCTCAAATAAACTAAATTATAATTCAATTCTCAATTAATGAAATTGCACATCTAAACATAAAACTTAGTTTCAAATTAAAATCTACATGGCAATCATGTAATTTAATTAAAATCATCAACATGAGGATTCAAGCCTATAAACATAAATGCATATAGAATAAATCCTAATCATCCTCATCTAACAAGCTAAATCGCCATGAATTTCAATTTCAAAACATCATTTCACTTTAAGGCATATGCAAGAGTCCAATTCCCTATAATCTATTTATTGGCATCTATCTCTATTTTAATACATAATTCACCTATCCCAATGTATGTTAAATTCAACATAAGAAATTATCATTAGAACCATACATTCCTTGTAACCCTAGTCACATTTCAAATATAATGCATTTCTTAACCACTTTTTGAAACATCCTGTCCAAACCCATTCTCGACTTCATAAGAATTATCCATATCAATGAACTAAATCCATTATTAACAACATATAATTATCATCATGATTTGGATTATTAATAAGATAAGGAATATATCCTAAACTCACTTTAAGATAACCAATAAATAATGTATGAATAACTACGTTGACATCAATTTCATAATTATCCAAAATATGGGATACATCACACCTTATGCCTTCATTCTCTATCAATGAAATATAATTCCATGAATCATTAACATAAAAAATTAATATCTCACACTATTATATTATAACTACATACAAAATGAGTCATTCCACCATAAAGTATCAACAAATGTATCCAATCAATGATCAACCATAAGATATATACAGAGTAACAAAAATAACTTTCACAAAATATGCAACATCTAATTTCTCCTTTGATTCTTAATTAAAAATTCCAATTCAATTTTCATCATCAAATGATCATCTAAATTTATCAAGCATATAGAGTACATTGAGGTAACCTCAATTGAACAATTAACTTCTAATTATCACCCCCACATAGTTGATGAGTTATTACCATAATATAATATCTTATCACAATTATCTTCATGAATCTACTTGCAAATCAATTTACCTTTAACATCCAACATTAATTTTTCAAAAAAATTATTATCATAATACAAATCCTCCTGCAATTTTTTTCAACACTTTCCACAATGGTATAGTCAGATTGTTATTAAAAAAACCTTCTAAAACAATTATTTCTATGTAACACAAAATATTATTATATGTTCAATATGGATTATGAATTCAATCATAATATATAATTTCACATCTCACAACGTTTCAACCTAGGGTAACTTCAAGGAGTTATTTTAATGAAGGTCACTCAAATTTTATAACGACATGGAATATGATCCTTACCCATGTTAATCCAAAAGATTACTAAATGCCAACATGAATAATTCACAAAACCCTATTAGCCATGACTTTAAAAATCATGACTATCAAGTTATTGCAAGGTGGAAGATGTTTGAGTGACTTTTGGAAATACAATAGGGAAGTAAACTCTTAGAGAGGTGGGGGGAGGGGGTGAATCAACACTTAAAAATTTCAACCTCAAAATCATTCACCATACATCCATCTCACAATCTATACATATAAACTGAAATACCAAATTGAGCATATACATCGATAGCATGAAAGTAAAACATTTAACACATGTATAAAACAATATATTTGGTTACCTCAAAACCCTCTAAGGAGAAGCTAAAACTAGGGTGGGGATGACACTCACAAATATTGACTACTGTAGTAAGAAAGTGTATCAATGAACGTTACAATGTTTTGATCATGAAACATGATCTACCATGTGATAGGTCTTCCTTGTTCAAGGCTTACAAGATTGTTAGACCTTACCATATTAAAGGATTTCAACACCCTATTAAAAGTGTGCCTAGTAAAAGGACATTAACTTACAATGAAGTAAGCACTCTATTAAAGGATTTACAATAGCCTATCAAGACTACCCTATTAAGAGATTTAAGTAATTCACCTATTAGAATGTCTCACCAATGATCCTTCGGTTAGCACTCTAATGCTTGATTTTAGATCACCTCTTTTTCATATGTACTTAACCCTTTCTGGTCATATGTTTCTCTACTATCTTCTAATTCCTTTCCTCTATTCTCCTCTAACTAATTATGTAATGTAACTCAAATTATAACTCTTTAGTCACCACAAATGCTCTATTTGTGCATGCAAACTTCTATCCTTTCTCCTTAAAGATTCAT
This sequence comes from Cupressus sempervirens, assembly GCA_028749045.1. Lineage (NCBI taxonomy): Eukaryota > Viridiplantae > Streptophyta > Pinopsida > Cupressales > Cupressaceae > Cupressus > Cupressus sempervirens. The sequence continues at coordinate 920,711,755 of CM053785.1, read as the reverse complement.
AAAAACTTTAGGGTTTTTGCTCCTTAGGAAGACCTAGGTGACTTAGGGTTTAGGAATGAATCAATGATAGTGATTCACCCATACTACTGCTTAATCCTTCCCTTTTTCTAATTGGATGCATGTGATGTATAGAGATTCACAATTATGATTCATCCTTATCATCTAAGATCATAAAAAAATCCTTAAGTCGGCCCAAAAATAGTTTATATACAAGTTCGTGCCATTACACTCAACTATGTCAAAACTTTATAACTTGGCACTTGAAGTCACTGATGCTCAGCATCAATCGAAGCTTCAATGCTATAACTCAGCCTCTAAATGATTCAACATTTGTATAGCTCAACACATACTATCTACTTGGCACTTAAGTGACTCGGCACTTAGTAGTTACTCGACACATACTAAATATTTGTCACTTGACATATAGTATATGACAAGTTATGCTCAACATATATTATGTGTTCAACATGAACTAAGTAAATGACTTAAGTATATTATCACTCATATGTCAAAACCAATATGAGATTAACAATCTCCCCCTATGATGTGAGTGGCAAAAATACTTGCTTATGCAAGGATAACTCTAGCCTTTCAAGCATAACTCAGGTAATTTCCATTTACATACAAAATTTCAAAACTTCAAAATTTTGCAAAAAATTATGACTCATCAGTTATATCTCACAATTCAATAACTCCCCCTAAGTTGATTGTGTTGTTCTATATCTGAATCAAAATCATTCCTCCTATTGAGTAGATTTGCAAAAATTGATCTCTGTACTTTGTTTTTGCCATTAACTCCTCTTTTTGTCAAAAATAGTAGCTCCTCCAAAAATATTATCTCCTCCGATATCTCCCTCATACTTAATATCTCCCCCTTTTTAGACTAATGTCAAAGGGTTCTACACTTATAGTGTGTTGGTCCAAAAATGTTTTGTCAACCTCAAGAATAATTTTTAAAGCAACATCGCAATTGTCAAGAGCTACCTCTAATGATTTGATTAAGATGGCTAGCTCAACATCAAGGTGAACTAAGCCTTCATGAGTAGAAAGATATAGCTATTTCTTCATGATTGTTTCAGTGAAGGGTTGTTCCTTGTGCAATATCTTCATATGTGGAGTTAGGATAGACTGGATGCTAATCAATTTAGCCTTAATGTTTTCTTCATTTATATGTAGCACTGCTAACTGACTCTGGGAGTTTAGGATATTCTTGAAATATTTTTCACTTTTGGCTAGATACCTTGGCAGAGTCATATTGGATGACTGCATATGACTCTCCAAACTTAGTATGTGGCTCCTGATTCCTATGTGAAGAGTGTTGGATTGCACAATTTGGTGTATAAAGAGAAAATATTCTCTAGTACCTTCTTCACATTGTCAATTTTGGTTGCTAACTCAACCTATGATAATGCAATAGCACTTGATATCTTTTCATTGACCTTACTTTGAAACTTTCTCTTAGACCAAGCAAGTAATTTCTCATTTGAGTCTAGGTCTATGTCATTGAATTTCTTAACTAAGCTAGTTAAATACTCTATGATAGGCTTGGTTTCCTTAGGTGTTGATAGGTCAAATGCTTTAAGAAAAAATTCCTTAATATCTAACAAAGCTTACTTCTTCCTATGCTCCCTTCTGAGTAGTTCTTGTTCCTTTTTCCATGCAAGGTCAACCTGTAGTATGTCCATCTATTCAATAGTGATGATTTCAAGATCAAAATTTGGTAACTTAATCACTTTTTCCAAGTTCAGATTACCAAATGATGTAACTTTAGCTATCTTGGAAGTGTTTGGACTCAATCTAGATGATTGTAGTGTTATAACTTCTATACTCATCCTATGAAGAGATTGAATTAGAGGAGTAGCAATTTGTGGCAAATTCATCAGTGTTTGTATTGCAATTTTCCCCTCAAGTTTTGTAGTCATACCTAGCTCTTTAGTCCTTTCCTTTGCTTGCTCTCATTCATAGATTCTGCTTGATATTATGTATTAGGTGTAGGAGTAGCATCCTGTAGATGTCTTGGTTACCTTCTCAATCTCATGAACACTTCTGAGTACATGATTTTCACTTAGTTTGGCCTTGGTAGTGGATTCTACTAGTATCTTCTTAAAATATTCCTCTGTAAGGGGATTGATGTTCTGAGTGACAGTATCATAAACATCCTTTATCTTTATAGTATCATTGTTTGTATTCAATTCATCTTAAGGATTGGCACTTAGCATTAGTGTATCTTGTACACTCTACTATGTCTATTGCTCATCCTCAATTGGTGCCTATGTGTCTTCATGTGTCTTAGTGCCTTCCTCGTGTGTAATTGTCTTAGTGTCAAAGGTGGTAGCATCAGTTACTTGTTGTTGTTCACCTTTTTCCTCTCCTACCTTGGTAGGTGTCTACACCATTTCCTTATATTTTGTCAAGCCATATTAATTATTTCCAAATATGAGTCATCTTATTTACAAAATCCTCAATATTATTTTGTAATATTTTGAATACTTTATATTTAGGTGCAAATTTTCCTGCATTTTACTTTATTGTCTTAGCCATTGTTTCCCTCTCAAATTTTGGCATCACTTGTGCAAGTGTAGTCTCTCTAATTTGTCTTTCTATGTTGAGACTGTATTTCCACTTCTCCTCAAATCTTTGACATAGATCTTTTGGTAATGAGTTGGAAATCTGAATTGGAGTTTGTTTGAATGTTGCCATCATGGCATATATTGACTAATCTACTTGGTTCATCTCAAATTTTCCAAGTTTGCAAAACTCAATATATATGAGACCAGATAAATCAACATTATTCTTTATGTTCTCACATATAAATTGTCTAAATCTAAGGGAGGATGGTGACTCACCACTTTGAATTGGTTGTTATCATCAGATTTAGTCTTCTCTTCATCAGATTCAGCTGGAGCAATATACTTTCTCTTTGGTCTCTTCTTAGGCTCCTCTTCTTTACTAATTGATCTTTCTCTCTTCCCTTTTGCATTTTATATCTCTTGAGCCTTTTTAGTAGTAGATCTTGTGCTAGTTTGAGTTGCTTGTATTGTAGGCTTAGGTCCTAGAACCTTTTTTTGTTTGCTAACATATGGGGCTTTGGATTTCCTCTTCTTTTTCTCAGATGCTTCACTGACTTCTTCTTCTTAAACACCTACTTCAATTTCTACTTCTTCTACTTGATATTCACCTTAACCTTGAGTTAAGGCTAGTGGTGCTTGAGTGGGTATATGTTCTTCTTCATAATCATCATCATGTTCTTCATTTTCCCCTACTCCACCAAATTTCTCCTTAAGCTTCTTCACAATCTTGTTTTTCCTTTTTATGACTAAGACAATAGATTTTGCCACATCATAATTCCCAAAGGTAGTAAACTTGGTATCTACATCTTCTGCAAGTAATGATGTGATTCTTGTAGAGGCTTCATCCACATTGATATCATAGCCTAGTGGCCTTAGCCACCTTACCCTTGGAACAAAAACTTGAACATGTGTAAAATAATTGTCAACTAGAAAGAAAACATCATTAAAATGTTTCTCAGCTAGTGAAACTGGTATCCTAGTCTCTTCTTGATTGACTACTTGAAATCTTCAAAGTATCTGGTCATAAAAAACTCAAAATTGTTTCCAAGTTTCTCAATAAATTCACCTATTTGCATTGTAATAGATCATTTTTTTCCCATGAAACTTTACCAAAAGAAGGAGATGTATTATGTACATAAAAGAACATGCATACAAGAATTGAACCAAATTTACATTGTGCACTCTTGGTCTTCCTTATTGCTCCCTAATTTTTTGACAATTTTTGCATCTACAACTTGGGAAGGTCATAGGTATAATCCTTCTAAACTATTTTATAGCCCATGTCAATAGCAATACAAGGTACACTATTGAGCTTGCTGGATTGATAGAATTTATGTTTTGTTATCCTCATCTGAGATAGTTTCAATTTTCATTCCTCGTTTGTTCCACACTACCCCTTTATTCTTCTCAATAACTTCTTTACATTCACTCCTCATGGTTTTAGGTCAGTCAAGGGTTGGATACGCTATTAATCTATGTACAATTTTCTTTGTGATTTTCACCGATCCATTATCCAACTGGATATAGAATTATTATAAATTCTACTCAAAACAATCTTTATTCAAAGACATTGGGGAAATCTAGGGCATGGGTTAACCCTTTTGTCGCTAAAATTTTGAATTCTTCTTTCAACACTCTATTTTCACATAATTTAGCATAGGTTTCTCTATTTTTTATGTTACCTATGCTACCGACATTGCATGTGTAGCAACATCTCATGTCTTGAATCATTAAAACATGAGGTGATATCATGGATAACACACCCGATGGATCTTGCTTATAAGAAATATTAGGAATGGCTCTAAATTTTGGTTGTCCCATCTCGTTACTTATCAATTTTAGATTCAATAATTCTTTACCCTCTTTAACCTTAGGAGCTAAAGAATTAGATGTTGTTATGAAAAACTAGGGTTTACAAAAGTTTAAATGACGTAGCTTGGCACATGATAAACACCTTTGTAAATCTGCTGAAATGATGTTGAGCAACTATTGAATTCTATTTGCAAACACTTGGAATGATCTCTTCAATTTTCCTTTCCCTATCTATGCTTCTCTTCAAATTTTAATGATGTCAAATGAGTAGAAATCGATCAAACAGACCTTAAAACCTCACATTTAATTCTTAGTGCTTACACAACTTTAAGCTTAGCTTTAATAGATATTTCAACTCACCCAGCTTCCATGATGTTTCCTTTTCACTCAGCAACCACTATGTGCATGGTCAACACTATCACCTTTGATAGCTCAACATTAACTTACATTTCACTTGGCAACCATAGTAAAAAATTTCATACTCGGTAGTTAAATGAAAATTGATAAAACTTAAAGATTTTTCCTAGGTTATAATCAACAACTTACATATTTCTTCATGCATATATAATCTTTTTAGAACTAAATTCTTAGAATTGATGTATAGTATGTCTTTTAAATATTAGTCCCACACATACCTCTTGATTTCTTAATTGGAGGTGGTGTGATCACCTAACCCACTAGGTGAAGGGATCCCATCTTGACTTGATGTACATTGCAATCTTCCTTTCTCTTCCTTGTCTCAAGTTCATCTTGTCTCTAGTATTTTCAACATCTCACTTTCCTTTTCCTTTATGGAACTCACTACTTGGTGCCTTTGACCCCATTGGGCAATTGCTGCTTATGTGACTAGTCTTCAAATAGCTAAAACATGTAGTTTGACTCAACCATATTTTGTAGTCACTTTTGAAATGTGTTCTTATGAAATTTTCACCAGCATGTCCATAATCTTGAAAATAGTGACAACTATACCTAGTATTGTAGTCCCAAATATAAGAGTTATCATTTTGGTTTACCTTTGTCTACTTGTTTGATGATAATTTAGGCTTGGATCTACACTCATATGCTCTATGTCTATAGTTCTAACAATTATAGTAATATCCTATAAATCTCTATGAAATTTTGGTCTTGGTTCTACATTATGTTAGCATGAATTTTTTTTATTAGATAAATAGGTTTTACAGGGATTTTGAAACCCAAAAGTTAGAATATAAAAGGCTAATAATAAGTGTGAAAGCCCAGCCAAAAAAGTATAAGTTCAAAGGCTGAAAATAAGCATAAAGCCCAGCCAAAAAGTAGAGTTCTTAGAAAAGACAAAGAAAAAAACAAGAAAAACCATGGCATAAAGCCAAAAGACAACGAGAAAAAAAAGAATAGGTGAGACTTATTTCTCGTTCTTTCGCTCTAGCTCTTGCATAACTTGAGCAGTCTCAAAGGCCAATTGATTCTCCTCTACTTCAAGCTATTGCACCCTTTGGTTCCCCTGGTTATTATCAGGAATTTTGATGCTACGGGAGAGCATCACAAAACACTAATGTGATGTATTCATGACTGTGTTTCACATTGATGACAACATAGTACTAAGTTTGTATAAGACTAACAAAGCAAAAAATTATGATTTCTGTATTAAGAACATTATATTACTTGTTTGATGATGCATAGTTTCTAGTGCATAATACAGTGTGTGTTTGTTACAAGGGCAAGTCCACAAAACCTAATTTGACAATGTATGGAAGATATGGTCGATCTATAGAGAACCATAAGGAAATAGAGTATTAGGAAAGCAGTTCCTATTGTTTGATTGCTACAATTCATCAAAAATATAGTGAAGGCTTACACAATTAATTGGAGATAGTACACTAGGCATTAATGATGTCAGACAGTGCACATGTATGGAAGTTGCACATGTAAAAGTTTCTTTATAACTGCGAGGTGACAACATTAATTAAATGTGTATTCATTTAGTTAATGTGTGGGAAGCCGAATCAAGGATTTATTATTGAGGATGGTATAAAGGAAAGATGTTTTCCATGTTCAATACATAGTGTATAGATGAGACTAGTAAATTATCAAGCAACATATTAGAGTGACTTACTAATGCATGTAAGTAACCTTAAGGGTTATTATCACTAAATACAAAGTTTTGGATTTGATTGCATGGTTTGAAGGAGAAGAAGTTCAACGTACATGGAAAAGGAAGAATTAAACCTTGTCTCACATCTATTATTTTGAAAGGAATAGTATCGAGGTCAATTGGACAGTGGGTTTGTTGATCTAATCCTAAAGTTGTTTGAATAGTGGGTTCAACTGGCTTCCAGAACTCCTAACAGGGTTGGAATCTCCTAATAGGGATTCAAAGTCTCCTAGCAAGAACTCTTTCTACTAAATGTTATGATAAGACTCCTAACAGGGTCCATCCTCTAATAAGGAATATTCATAAATTAGTACATTATCTTGTGGGCATCATTCCCACTAAGGTTTTCCCTCTAATCAAGGGTTTCTTGGTCAACATATCTGATGTAATTGTTTATGTGCATCTCTTTATGGTTGTTGAGTTTCATTGAACGGTCAAGATTGTTTAAAGAGGATAAATGTTTAAAATTCTTATACAACTTATTCACACCCCCCCCCCCCCCCCTCCCCCCACCCCCCCCATTCTCAGTTCTATTGGTGGACTATTGTTTCTAACAATTGGTATCAGAGAATCAGGTCCTTGAAAAAAAAAATTAAGAACTTTGGGAGATCAATGGGGAACATGTTTAGAAAGGAAAGTCTGAGATTTTATGGTACCAATTATGATAGCTAGAAGGATAAGATGAAGAATCATCTTTTCTGTATGGTTCCATGATATTGGCTTGTAACCAAGGCATCTAAGAATATTGCAGAAGAAGACAATCTTGAAAGTTCTACTGAGGAGCAGAGAGAAGTATTTATGTGCAACATAATGACAAGAGAAGCAATATTGTTAGATCTACCTGAAAGTGAGTATAGTTAGGTAAAAATACTCAAAACATCTCATGAAATTTGCAAAATTTTAGAAGCTAATTATGAGGGTGATACACATACAAAAAGAGTTGGATTACAAAATTTGCATTATGCATTCCAAGATGCTAGAATTATGGAAGACAAAATTGTAAGAAGCTATATTGGTAGAATATCTGAGATTGTTGCAGGAATCACATCTCATGGTGGAAAAAAAATTGATGATGAAGTAATATGGAAGATCTTGAAAAGTCTAACAGTACCGTTCAAGACAATAACACAGATGATTCAACTGATGATACCCTATACTAAAAATTTCACTAAAGAAACATTTCTTGGTAGATTGGAAGCAACAAAATTCAATCTGAAATAATCTGGAGAATTAGAAAAAGTTGAGACAACATTTAGTGCATTAAATATTAAACCTAGTCTAGCAAGGAACACAAAAGCGGAAGGAGACATCGCTAGCAGCAACAAGTCTATTGAGGAGAATATCTAAAAAGAAACGGCTCTTCTTATGGAAAGAGAAAAAGATGGTAAGAATATCTTTAAATGTTGGACATGTAATGAATATGGTCATTATAGTATAAAGGAAGTATAAGGGAAGATTCAAATCTAGAAGACCTAGAAATTGTTTATATGCTAATGAAGAAGAAGAAGAAGAAGAAGAATTTGATTAAAACAAAAGTGAAGATGAATTCGAATTCATAGCTATAAAGGGGAGTGATCTTGAAAAAGAGATCAGAGAAGAAAGTGTGCTAATTTCATAAGTTGAATGGAAAGATTGGATCATTGATAGTGGTTGTCCACATCACATGACTAGTGATATGAGCAAATTTGTCAAATTCAAAAGCCATGATGGAGGAATTTTTAGATTAGGGAACAATGCAACCGATCACATTACAGGAATTGGATCTATCACACTTGATGGTAAAACAAATACTGATGATGTTTATTTTGTTAATGGACTGAAACATAACTTGTTAAGTGTTGGACAACTTATAGACAAAGGTTACCAGTTCTAGTTTGGTAATGTCACCTGTATCATCAAGGACAAGGAAGGAAAATTGATTGATGCTAGCACGAGAAATAGAGGTAATGTATTTCACCTAAAACCCACTAAAATAACATGTTCAGTAGCTAAAGTGGACAACAATTGGTTATGGTATAGAAGATTTTATCACATAAACTTTGATAACATTATGGAAGCTAGTAATACACTTGATGTGAGAGATTTACTTGGGATGACTAAGCCCATTGAGATTTTTTTAAAGGAATTTATCTTGGCTAAATAGAAAAAAGTTTCATTTCCTAGCAAGCAGTTTGGTACTACACAAAAGCTGGAATTGGTTCATACAGATTTGAGTGGTCCCACAAGAACAAGAGGGTTCTATCACACTATCATTCATTATAGAAATCAACAATAGATAATGTAAGAAAACATAATTACGTATAGTATAAAGACCCATGCATAAATGTGAAGTATTATTCACTTCTATAACTTCTATAAAGATAATGTATTAATATTTTTAACTTTCTTATTTTTTTCCTTTCCATCTTATTTCTTAACCTTTGTAAGACAAATTTATCATTCCCATCCACTAATTATGAACTAGAATCTATTAGGATAGTTATGAAATTTAAACAACTATAAAAATAACTCATTGCTGAATAGTCTATCATAACACTCACTATAATCAAAATATATTATTGCTTAACTAAATAATTTTTCCTAGTTTTTCTAATTTCATTACTCCTTCAATAATTGATTTAATAGAATATTTGACTCTATAAGGCTTTTTCTATATTTTCTCTTGAAAATAAAATTTTTCAACTTTCTTAACATACTTACATTCCTTCTTTTCTTCCATCTTATGACTAATGTTTTGACTCTACCTATGATATATTTGTAAACTTTTCTCATGTGTTATTTTTGGTGTCAAATTTCAATTGTAACATCTATTCCTTTTTATTTATCCAACTATAAATATTACACATGCACTATATTATAGGATCACATTTAATTGGATTATCTTCTAGTTCAATGAATACATACAGATGACACCCATTTTATTTTAAAGTTCTTCACTAGATTGAACTCTTAATCATCTTTTCACTCCCTATAACTTTTTTAATAGGATTTTACTTTTCCCTTTTGTGCATCATAATCACTTTTGGTATTCTCACCCAAGTCAATAATATAATTTGAAGTACCCCAAATATTATGAAAAAGTCATCTTCAAGTTCATCATGCTCATCGATATAAGGTTTTCCACCTTATTATTATAGAATTAAGGTTATGCATATTGTCCTTGTAAAAGTACTTTTCTTGATATACATGTTCTTATGTGGATGTTAAATCAGACTTAGAGGTTAATTTTTCCCCAACTCATTTTATGCAGTTTGCCCCCAATTTTTCCTATGAGGGTTCAAAGACAATGCCCTTGTGCTAGAGGTCAATGTGCAGTGCCCAAGTTGGGGTCCTAGGGTTGTTCCCTTAAAAAATAATTTACTATTGTAAAAGGCATCATAATTAAAAATTTTATTTGATGGTATATTATATCCCTAATTTTTTAAGTGAAAAAAATATTGTATAAAATATCTTGGGTTGAGGATTTAATTACGTATGATGATTTAGTAGCTTCTTGTAGCAGTATTGAGTTGTAAGGCATTGTAGATGATAATAAGATTGGAATCACCAAATAATAATATTATACTTATTATTTGGTGGATGTAGCCTAGGGATTGGGTGAACCACATTAAGTCTTTGTATCTTCTTTTCTCTTATGTGTGCTTTATTCCTTTGTGATGCTAGTTAAATTTTCATGTAATTGGTATTTCTATCTCTATAATCCAATCAATACCTTCCTATTTCTCATTACAAACTTTTCAATCTCCAAAATGAAATGACAAGGTTTTGCATTTTGTTGGCACTCTTGACCTTACGCACATGTAAGAGGCCTACCCTTGTTCATGTTTTCCATCTCTAATTTAATAAAGGATATAAAAGAATATTTAAATTTTGAAGAAGTAATAATAGAAAATATTATTCAGTTTCCCTATGGATTACAGTATAGAATACATATTTCATACTCATCATGTGTCTAACATATCATCGACAAGTTTTAAAAGTAATGGGTCTCCGCTTAATAGGAATGAACTCAAAATTATAGCCTCATAGAGAAGAATCTAGAATAATGTTGTAACATAGAAAAAAAAACACATCATTTACATTTACATTACTATAAAGCACATATGCATTAAATAATAATGGTTGTTACCAGTTTGAAACTTCAGTATTGATATCAATTAAGACATTAGAATCAACTATATTGTGATGAATAAAATTGATCTTTGATTGTATTTATAACATTCCTTGTTTTTCCCACTTTGAAAGAAATTCTATATGGAGTACAATATTATGAATACATCGTAATAATATCATGTTCCATGTTTTTTGAGCCAGTTATGTATCATTCAGTAATTACCTATTATAATAAAGTTGGCAAAATTTGCAGTGATTATAGATATTCTTGCGCAACATTTTAGGATAATATGGGCACTCCTCCAAATTGATTTTTATAAGACTACTCAAAAAATTTGATAATTGATTAACATAAAATTTAGAAATTGACATTAATTAAAAATTTTAATTTATCATGTCAAAATTTTAGATTTTATTAGTGAAACCATGATATAGATAGAAATAATTTTTTAAAAAAATAGGTGATTCACTTGTGTATTGCACCCAACATTTATAAATTCTAAGCAAGATGGCTTCCCAAATGTGTAGTTTTTATTTTCTAAAATCCAAGACACCAATGTAAAATATTCAAAAAAGGGTGAATACTTGCCACTAAAATTTTCCCTCAAGATATAAAATGTGTGGATAATGTTATGGTCATCGTTTGACATGTAAGCATAGATATAAAAAAACATTATTCCCTTTAGTTCTTAATTCATAATTCTCAACTATTTCAGGCATCAAAAGTGTGTTTTGATCCCTTTCTTTTTATTTTCAATATTATATAATGGCTTAAATTTACATATAAAATTTACTCTTCCCTAGTTCTTCATCAAGATTAGATTTTTTTTATTATGGAACATGTCAGGTCTCTATCTATCTAAAAAACCATAACATTTAAATTTAATAAATGAAGAAATCACTTGTTTAGTTTGAGGCCTTCTCAATTGATTCTTAGGATTATCCCTCATATCATGAGGTGGTTTGAATAAATAAGAAATATCAAAGGCAGATAATAAGGCTTGATTAAAAGGCAAAAACTTACAATGCAACGGTAACTTGTAAGCCTCTCATGTGGGAGGTCTTAGGTTTGAATCTACCTTTTCTTAACATATAATAATAATTAATTCGAACAAATAATAATAATTAATCTAGGCTTCAACCATTTACCAATAAAATAAAATAAGGCTTGATTAAAATTTGAACCTTTGAGGATACACACAAGGATTAGACTTTGTTGAGGGTTGTGTTCTATAATCATTGGATTTTGCTAATGATGACAGAGAAAAATGCAAATCAATTTCATTAATCTTTGCTAAAGCTAAGGTAAAAGACATATTTATGTAGCATTCAGTGGATAGAGAAAGTTCCTTGAAAAGAATATATCAAAAACTCAAAATGATTAGTTCCTACTCCTCCCTCATAATTCACAACATTTAAGTTGATATTTCTATCTAGGTGGAAAATGATACTCCAACTGAAAAAGGGTTCCTTCTTGTAAGAAGGTAAAAATATAGACGAGAATGTAAACAATCAAATCAATGGACACAATACCTTATACTAGTGGTTTATAGAAGATAAGGTTACTATGTCAACCCAAATGCTAGGCTTGGATAAAATTATGGTCAATACTTAGACCTTGGCTAAAGTCCTTCAACATTTGGAGGAAAATGCTATTTTCATAAAAACAATGTTAAGGAGTTATATTGAAGTTACATAGGATAAAATAAGGATAGCATTTTTTGGATATTAGCAATAAAATTTTGATATTTTATTCATTCATATATATTGAAAATTAATAGTTACATTGTAACTCTATAATAACTATATTATAGTTTTAATTAATAAATTAATGCCAACATAACCCCTACCCCACCTTAATATTTTACCCCACCTTAATATATTGATCCTAAAAAACATTATAGATACCTATGGGACCCCCGCCCACCCCCCCACACCCCGTACATTATAATCACCATCTAAAATATACGTTCGTTAGGTTGATGAAATGCTTTTCAACAAAAGCGATCGCTTGTTTCTAGGGTTTTACTTGACTTCGCCATTGAAAAGGTCAATGTAATCCTCCTCCCCAACGAGAATGTCAATTTCATAACTTTCAACAATGGGAAACGCGGTATTAAACCGAAGATTTACACTCATATTATTAAAAAATTCCTGACTTGTTCAAAGTCTCACGAGCCACTATGCGATTGAAACCTTTGAAAAGATCATCCTCGTATAACTGTCCATGCCTATCCTCCCTTTAAACATTTCGCCTCTTCTCATCAATTATTCTGCTCAGTTGGTCATTTGTGAAGGGAACAGCTGTTTGTTTTGCTCTCCACCAACGAATATGGCGGTGTTAAAGCTTATAAGAGTCATGATAATTTTCCTTATTCTAACCATTCTCTTTACCCTGCAAGTTCCTGGTCGATATAACCTTAAGACAAGTGTAAATACAGATGCATATGACATCTCCAACAACGGAAATTACAACCTGTTTGAAGTTGTGGAAAAGCTACCATCATGTATCAATTGCGCAAGCCATATTCCAGATCCCAAATGCTGCAAATAATAAATTAGTCTGCCATTGGCAACGAAATTGATTCTTGCTCTTCTTCAATCATAAACTTGTATAATATCCAGTGATAAATATGCAGGAGTTAACTCTGTTTGAATAGAATCATTAATTAGAAAAAAAATTCAATCGGGAAAAACATATACTCGTTAGTTATCAATCAACTTGATTGTTGAAGGTGAATTTCCATTTCAAAAGAATTTTCGTATTTGTTACGTTTGCACATGAATAGAGTTATTGGTGTATGAGAAAGATCTAATATTTGAAAGGGACTGGCTGCAATTTGTATTAAACATTGATCTAATGAGAATTTAATTGAAGCAACGGAAGATAATATATTAATCTATTAAGGAGAGGTTTCATGAGAACGAAAGGACACGAGTGGCATAGAGATAACGTAAGAATAACTGTCAATGTTTGAATGGTAGGGAGTAAGAGTTTTTATTAACTTGAGATGTTCTTTTATTTAATTTATAAATTAGTAGCTTTGTGCTTTTCTGAATGCAAGAATGAGTTCACAAGTCTTAGTTTATTTATAAGAAGTGGGTTGTAAAGATATTGTGTTGACAAGTCTTTGTTTTCTTTTAATAGAAGTGGGTAATAAAGATATTGATAGAATTTAGTAAAGTACATTCAATAAACAAGGGTTGCATGTAGTTGTAGTTTCTATCTTAAGGGCATAGGGGTATAGTAGAGTGTATTGATTTGACTATGAAACTTGAAGCTAGTATCTTCATTTGGTTGATACATATCTAATGCTTCTAGAGGAATGCATCATTATTGTTGGAAGGTTAGTAATCCAAATTTAGAACAAATCTAACTAGATGAATCATGTGACCAATGCATAAAATCTAATAAGAAGATGAATTTCCTAGTATGGTAACGTGTGTGCAACCCTACCCACATTACACATCATGTGGCTCATCTAACTTGGGAGGAAGAGAATTTAAAACTTTGACAATGTGAAAGGATAGTTTTATTTCAAAATATTAGATCGTACATATAGTTTTAAGGCATGGTAATGAATAAAAGAGACTTTGAACAATTTATGATCAAAATTTTTATATGGAATGATCAAAAACATATATTTTTAACTAATTTCGCTAGCATTATCTTCATTTGGTTGATGATTACCAACGTTAACATAAACTTGCATGCTTCCTTGACTTTGTTCAACCAGTCAAAAGTTGGATGTGAGACTACACCTTTGTTAAACCAATTAGAAACTAGAAATTGCACATCTACAATTTTAGATGTAAAGTTGCAAATTCATATCTACATTTATTGCATAAGCCCAACATCAAAGCTTAATGAGTAGAGTAACCATGAGTTGAATAAAACCATACATCCAAAAGATCACTAAAATATCTCAATTTTTGTGCTTGCACAATCTCCATTATTGTAATGGCCAATCATGTTTCAATTTAGAGTTTTCCTTTGAAATATTAGAATTTATTGGAATTTAGATTATTATTTTTTGGCTTCATCTCCTTCTTTCCTTCTTTGTGTTAAGGACGAATACTTACAATATCTTTGTTTATATATTTTAATGTAAAAATAAATATATCCACATTATTAATTTTCAACATCAACTTGTTAGTCATGCTTTCAGTCATCATAATAATCTAGTTCAATATGTGTAGCATAATAAATTAGTTTATGATGTTTGAAATTCTGTAGCTGATGACAAGTTTTAATGATTGATCACTTTTATTTCTAATTCTTTAAATTGAAAAGTGATATTATGTAACTATTCTAAATCTTTACTCATATTTCTAATATGTATAGTATTTTTTTTTCTTAACATTTAAAAGACTAAACTTCATCTATTGAGGTATTTTTAAACAAGGAGTACAACACAATATATAGATTTCCAATTTCCTTCCATCTCAAAATCTCATGTATTCACATAAAGTTTAATAGTTAGACCACATGAATTACCATTCTACAGGGGCATCTAAATGACAGAAAAAAGATAAGGGGGAAACATAAAATCCAATTGTTTGAAGTGTCATGCTATATGAAATTTCTAAAGGGATGTCACAATTCTCTTCACCATAGTAATAAGAAATGAAAATACTATCTGAAATCTTGAAATAGGAAGTCAATCCATATTGTCTAGTCAATAGGTAGTGTAATGGTGTAAATTTTACATCATTGTACATAACGCAATTTTTGCATTCTGTTTTATTTATCCCAAGATACAAAAACCTATCACCTTGCCATTATTTCCCTTCACCAACTCATCATCCATTTGAGAATTCCTACAATGAAGAGCTTAATGCCTTTGGACATGTGTATGTTATGGATATTTCCATGTAACATGTTCTCATCTTTGAATCTATAATTTTTGTAGATGATTGTTGAACCATTAAAAAATAACCACGTTATATTGTAACACAATAAATGATGACTTCTCTAATGCAAAATTTGTCTACCTACATCAAATACCATGATTTTCATGCATTTGGCCTTCTTGGATATCCATACAACATTCTTTCTTGTATTCTATAGGTCCTTACTGATACACACCACATTTTCTCTCATATTGTGCACCTTGGTATAATTTCTTGTCTCTATAAAATTTATTTTGTGTGTTCTCACCATTCGATATATCAAACACTCACATACAACCTTCTCTCATACATTGGAACTCGTTTCTTTGACACAAGACTAGGCCTCCTAACTTTCTTCTATATCCTTAAGCATATTATCGTCTTTATCATACTTCTACACTACACTGTTTGTATTTATCTTTACTATTCAATGATATTCATCAATATCACCATGTATAATGGATGTCCTTGGAACTTGGTCAAAATACTAAAGAAATGGTTTGACTAAGAAAATCCTCTTTATAACCACAACTATTTCTCCTTTTTGTGCATATGCTAGTTTTTGTTTTGGGTTTATGGACTACATTTGGAATTCACTATCAACCATTGAACCAAGTTTGTCTTCCCATATCCTTTTTACTTTACTTGACTATAAAATCATATAATTTGATAACTTTACATTAAAATATACTATTTCCTTATTTTTTATGCTTAGACTAGTTCTTTTATTATTGTCTAAGTTCTCTTATATTTGTTTAATTGAATCTTCATGAAAAATTATTTTGTTCTCACTAATATTTTACACGAATTGTTTTCTCTATACTCTACTCATACGAGTTAAAATCAAACTGTCTTAGCATCCATCACTCCTTTTTTAGTTGTAGAATCACAATTATTTATAAGGTAATAATCTCACAAAGCTTCACATTTTACTTTTTCAAAAAAGCTCTATTACTCTCTATGGTAAATTAAAACATTAGTCAATTTATCTAGTTGTGTTATTGACGTCTAATTAGTCTAGTTACACATGTATAATTTTACATAATTGATTAATTTAATATTTAATCAAGTTAATTCACATTTAATCACACTTAATCAACATCAAAATTGGATCAAGGAAATGAAGAAAAATTACTCATCTTATGTTTGATCTTCATGGCACTCTTTGCAAGAAACAAAGGTGTTGCAAGAAAGTCATGCATATCTTGAAGTTTTACTGACTGAGGTAGGTAGCTTCTTTACTTTCTTCTCCATATTTTAAAGTATAAAGTGTAGCAATGTTACATTTTATAGGTTTTATATGGTCAGATCAAGACCATGGTGATCATTAGACACATTTTTCAATAAGCATAGAGGGTGCCTAAATAACTGTATCTATCACCCTTTTAGATGATCCATATAGAAGGGGTCTCACTCCCTTTAATATCCCAACATATATCAATATTATCACTATTATAGGTTTATTTTTAGAATCTTCAAACTAATATAACTTAATCATGCAGAATGTCCTCTTTATAAATGGCTTCAGTTGGAGGAAGTTTCATGAGTGTTATACTACCATCTATATATAGGAAAAAATACCTTCTTCTCATGGGATTAACTACTTGGACTATTTAGAATGGGACTACAAATCATTTTCACCTTCATTTTGATTACTAAATAAGACTCTGTTGGTTTCAAACTAGGGTTCTCTTGGTTAACTTATTTGGGGTACATTCCTTCAATTGCTTATATATTCCTAAACTTACCACATGAAGGGACTATTCATCTAGTCCAAGATATTGGATACCATCTCTTGGTTTTAGGTAGATTCTTTACTCTTGATCAGTTTAATCACAATCCATTTAAATGATACATATTTGGAATGGTGTTATAATTATAGAAAATAAAAAATACAAGGAATTAGAAATAAGTTTGTAATCTATATCATCTTAAGGCATCGATTCCTCTTGTGAGGCTCATCGTGCCTCCTCCCTTAACCCTCAAATTTTTTAAGAGGTATGTATCCCATGGGAAACCCCTTTCCCCATTGAATGTCACAAAACCTCTAATGGTCTTCTCAATTTTTGCATTCACTTTATGTGTGGACAAAGCAAGGGAATCCATTCTACATAATTCTAAGTCATGTCCACCTCTAGCCATATTTATCATATTGGGTATTCTATTCCATTGCCTTCTTAGTTATGAAAAGAAGATCCACAAGGTCAAAAAATCCTCTTTGGAACCTACTACATATCCTCAATAGGATTCTCCTATTCCCCAAGATCCTTATAGGAAAGAGGGGTAAATGTCACCCACGATTAAAATATAGGTCCTACCCCAAAGCAGAATGCAACAACATTTCCAATAAGAAAATAGACTTTTACAAGGACAAGGATAGGTCCACACACAGTCCAAGAAGGGGCTCCCAAGTGTGTAGAATACCCTAATATCAAACTAAATCTTGTCCAAGCCAAACCTTCAGATTACTTAAGTTGCAAGGAAATCAAGACACATAAGAAAAAGAAGGATAAGTCCTAGATATGATGGAATTAGATTCTATGAGAATAGGAAAGGATCCACAATAGGTCCACATTAAGGAGCTAACTATATGGAAAGAGAACACACAAATAATCATTCTTCAAACAATAGACATGAACAATGATATAAAGTCTTTCGATTTGATGTAATATTTCTAAACTACCCAAGATGCCATCACATCAAACACCTGCAATAATGAATGAACTAATGTTCATAACAAGAAGCTATAATTCTTTGAGAAGTATCATAAGGATCCAACTCAATTTTAGTTATTCGAGAACAATCTTCAATAGGTTTAGTCTACCACTGAACAAAATATTCTTTGTAATCATTTTCTCTGATGCTTTTGCTAATTATGGTATCCAAAATCTTATCAATTGCTTCTATCTTCTTCTTGGGATAATTAGTCTTATCAATTGTCTCTTCATCTAATTCATGATATTCAAAGACATCTAAATTATTAAATAAACTTGAAATATCCATATCCTCAAGAAAGTTAACTTCAAAAGCATTACCACTATCATATTTACTAAATATTTCATAAGGCCCAAACTTCTTCATCTTCACCTTAGTATATATTTGAACTAAAAATCTATTCTTCTTCTAATGTACCATTACATCATCTCCAACCTCAAAAGTTTCATGTCTTCTCCAATTATGTTCCTTTTCTTTATATCTTTGATTACCCTCATTTGCACATCTATTCTTCATCTTCACCTCTATTCTTCACTCTAGTATCAAATTTCTTTAATTTAGTAGTTCCTCTAGGACTTGTATAATTTCAAAATATTAAAAGGAGTCTTCTTAATACTTTGACTCACTAAATTCTTATATGAAAACATTGTTTGTGCTAAAATCAAATCCCAATTAGAAGGTCTATCTGTAATCAAGCATCTCAAAAGAATTCCCAAGCTTTTGTTCACAACTTCAATTTATCCATCAACGTATGGATGAAATATAGACCTCTCTAACATCTACACAATCCTAAAATAAAATCCATCTTGATGTCTTCCCAATGTTTGCACTTGGAATAAGCAAATGTGTGAACAATCCAATATTCTTACTACTTCCTTTAGCAAATTGGCGTATTCCATAAGTTTCTACTATCTTTGAACATCCTCATATATCCATAGCCAAAATTATATTTCTAAAATCATCTTGACTATCTTATTAATCCAAAAATATCCTACAAGTCCCAAGTCCTCCATTATATAAGTCTCTTAAATGATATTCTCCCTCATAGATAATCTAGGTATAGGCAATTGAATTCCCTTAAACATGTCTTCCTGAATGAAAAAATGGACTCACTTGTCTTGGTCATTAGTCACAAGATTCTTTTGATCTTTCAAGGTTATTCCAAATTAGGTCTAGTTTCATACAAATTCTACAAATCCTCAGATCCAAGAACTTCAACTCTCATATCCATCAACAAAATTGTTATCCTCCTGAATGCATCTTCTACCTTATTAGACTATCCACTGTTATGTTTGAATACAAAAGAAAAGTTTTGCATCTACTCAACCCACTGAATATGTCTCTAATTCAACTTATTCTAACTTCCCAAATACTATAAAGATTTATGATTAGTTTACAATACAAAATCTCTAGACATCAAATAATATGATCATTTCTTTATCATAGGCTGAATGTTTTCTTTTAGTATCATTCAATTTCACACTATCAAAATCTATCGTCTCACCTTCTTGACTCAAAAAAATGCCAATGGTATTCCCACAAATATCACAGTCAACTTGAAAAACTTTGTTAAAATAAGATAAAGAGAGAACAACTAATTTTGTGACCTTTTCCTTTAATATTTCAGAGCTTCTATTTTCTCCATGTGTTCATTTGAAATCCTTTTTATTATCTCTCATAGCCTCTACCATCATATTCCAAGCTAAACTAAATTTTTTGATAAACTTACTATAGAAATTTGTCAATCAATAAAATGATCTAGTTTGTGCTCTAGTTTGAGGCTTTTGGGTTCCTTCTCTCCACAAGAATTTATTTTTGTGATTTTCATTGGTTCCTTCTTCCAAAGTACCCACATTTAGGTGTTTGGTGGTTTTTTATCTTTTTGCTCATTTATTTTTGGGTCATTTTGGTTGTGGCACCATTCAAAAAGCCTTTCAAATTTACCTCTAATTAATTCCTTCTCACCTACCATTTTGACTTGATGTTACTTTTTTTTCTCTTGCTAGTTTTTTTGTATTGGTTTGAGCCCATTGCCAGTTTCTCTATTCAAAACATGGTGTGAAAATAATGCAAGAGCTATTGCAACAAATTTCATAATGATTGCATAGTGCAATTTTTTTTCTGGGGACTCAGCCCAAGGAGAACCACTATGATGCATGGGAAATATGTATCAACAACTATCAAAGTAATAAGAGACTATATGAGACTAAACAGCCATAGTAGGACTCAACTATATAATACATAATCTCTGACTCAACAAACATGCCTATACACTCAACCATTAATGACACTTTTTATATTCTAGCTTTTATTTTTATTCTATATGATTCTTGTAGATAATTCATTTCAAAACCTTTAATTATAAACTCAATTATTTTCTCAACTAATAGAATATTCAAAACTGAGTTTCATGTTTTTTATTACTTCTACTTTTAGAGAAAGTGCTTGAGCTCATGTCACAATATTGTAGTTATAAAATCACTTTCCCTTTGAAAAAAAAATAATAATGAAATTGATCTGTATGCTTTCTCTATATTCCAATTATGTTGGAATTCATTTAATTCACATAAATATACATATCATTTGTAATTTATGTTTGTCTTGAAATACTAATATCAGTACTACATTTATGCTCCTATATGGAATCCTTGTTAAGGTATTGATGATCATTAATAGCTTTCTTGACATGCATGTTTTAGTTTATTATGTCTTTATTGATTGCACTTATGACAACAAAATCGTCAGAGTCAAAGAATATAAAATCAAAATGAAAGATCAACAGTGGCAATGAACATATTGTATCAACATCATCAAAATAGTGTAATACATCATTTTCATCTCAATCACTTCCATGTCTATCTATGTATATAAATGCATATATGTAATATTTTTGTACATACACATAATGATTAGTTACAAACTTGCGCTCCCTTTTTAAAAATAGATTTTCATGTTTTCTATATCTTCTATTTTCATAAACAGTCTTTAAAAAAAGGCCAATATATAAATATTTTTTGTTACTTTCTTTAGATTCTTGTTACCACATTTAAGAAACTCTTTGATGCATACATATATACATAAAAATTTGTAATGATTTCTATCTATAAAATATTTATTCATAATCAAACTATCTTGTACAATCTTTTGACATATCAATGTCTCTTTTTCCATATTATTTGTTTATTGTACTATGCTAAATTCTAGCAACTATCTCTACTAACTACTTCTATAACAAACTAAAACTTGTCAACTCATCATTTCATACAAAGCTACAAAACTTTATGCTTACTAACAAATTTTATAAACAAACTATAAATTGTCAAGTCATCAACACAAAAGTGCAAAACAATAAATAACTTATAAAGAGAACATCAAATTTAAAAAATTCGTATACCCTACCATTCAAACATACTTCACAATTAGCCATAAATTCTCTATTCTACTTGTGTCCTTTCATTCTCATGAAATGTCTCCTTAATAGATTTAATGTTTCCAACAATTCATTCCTTAAGCTTTAATGAAAAGGCAATTCCTAACCTTAATGAAAAGGCAATTCTTAAGAAATAAATAGACATTGCTATATTGTCTTTCCTTGTTTAAATTTAATTCTCATTAGATCAAATTTTCTGAGTGGGAAATGAAGGTTAATACACATTTTAGCCAGTCCCTTTTAAACTTTAAATCTTTTTATTCTACTAATAATTCTATTCATGTGCAAGCATAACAAATATGAGAAATTATACTAGAGGT
The DNA here is from genome assembly GCA_028749045.1 of Cupressus sempervirens. Taxonomy (NCBI): domain Eukaryota; kingdom Viridiplantae; phylum Streptophyta; class Pinopsida; order Cupressales; family Cupressaceae; genus Cupressus; species Cupressus sempervirens. The sequence goes on along the minus strand of CM053785.1, from coordinate 920,689,771 downwards.
AGTATGTTAGAGGTAGTATAGTGGATACTAATATTTTGAAGTATAATGCTATGGTGTTAAATGTTATGATAATTTTGATGTCTAAGAAAGAGATTGGTTAGATAATACGAGTCACTTCCGGCTGGTCTCCAGCCTGGGTCAGCCCCTTTTTTGACTGCTATCTTAAGACATCAAAAACACATAGAAAAAATCTTTTGAAATAGAAAAAATCACCTTCAACAATGAGACTGATTGATCACTAATGAATATATTTTTCTGCAATTGAATTTTTCTTGTAAAAAGATTGTATTCCAAGATAGTTAACTCCATGCTTGGCACTTGGTATTATACAAGTCTATGATTTAGCAAAAGCGAGAGTCGATTTACATAGCAGGTGAATATAAATTAGGTCGTTTGACCTGTATATCATTTTTTTGTACATGTGAGTTTGAATGATAGACGAACTTATTATTTGCAGCACTTGGGATCTGGAATATGGCTTGCGCAATTGATACATGATGGTAGCTTTTCCACAACTTGAAACAGATTGTAATTGCCATTTTTGGAGATGTCATATGCATCTGTATTTACACTTGTCTTAAGGTTATATCGAGCAGAAACTTGCAGGGTAAAGAGAATGGTTGGAATAAGGAAAATTATCATGACTCTCATAAGCATTGACACCGCCATATTCGTTGCAGGAGAATGTTCGTCCGCAAATTAAGCTGTTCACGTCACAAACAATCAACTGAGCAGAATAGCTGATGGGAAACGGTGAAATGTAATATGTATGTTCTGAGAGAACAAAGGAAGATTTTGTATAATCCATACAAAGGAAGCCATATTTAAAAAGAGAGTACACATGGATAGTTTATAGGAGGATGACCTTTTCAAAGGTTTCAATCGCACTGTCGCTCGTAAGAGTTTGAACAAGTCAGGATTATTTTACCAATACGAAAGTATAATCTTGGTTTCAAACCCGCGTTTCGCATTGTTCAAAGGTTATATGTATTTTTCGTGACGATGGGAGTCAAAGGGAATGTTATGAAACCGCATTCTCGTGAGGAAAGCATTATATGTCTACATTCCCGTTTGAGAGTATGATTACGTTGACCAAGCATCCTAAAATCTTAGGTTTAAACTTCACACCCTAAAATTTGATTTCTAAACTCTAAGTGTTAAATAGTTAAAGTTGATTTATTTTTCCTAATCTAATTTCTTACTTAATATGTGATATTTAAGAGTGGTTGTCCCTTTTGTTGAAAAATATTTCATCGAACTAACCTACACCCATATGTAACTTAATATGTGAGTATGTTGTTTAGATCGTGATTTTGAATTGGCCTTTCTTTATGAATAGTACAAAAGATGACTAATGGTAATTTTGTACGTGTAGTATTTTTAAATTGTAGGATTTTTTAGGTGTATTTAAGGAGGTGAATTAAGAGCTTAAAGTCAAGAGTTGACTTTTGGGGATTCATAGATGTACTTGCAGAGATCCTCAAGCACAAAGTGTTCAAAAAGTGATATTACAAAAGTGACACATCATATGCCTTATATTCTAGTACCAATAGTAGTTCGAGCAAAAATACATGTACTTGTGGTCAAGTGTCACACTAGTTTGAATGAAATATCCCAATAGTGATGCACAAATGGGCCAATAATAAAGATGCTTGAGAAAGAGGAAGTGTCTTTCGCATTGTTGTTAAAGAGGGAAATAATATACAATTACCATATAAAGAGGGAAATATTTATGAAGAGTTAAGATGCAAATCATTATACTGAAGCCTTGAAGAAGTGATCGATAGAAGACCAAATGCATAGGCTTGGTTGAGCAAAAGATTGAGGAACTAGAAGTTTATGCCGAGTGATGCTAGAGTTGACCAAGCGATAGTATAAGATGACAAAAATATAGCATTCACCAAGCATAAGTATCGACTAAGTATTAGGAAGTATGTTGGAGATAATAGTTAGTATTGATCAAGGCACAACATTTAACAGATTATCAGGAAATCTTAATTTCTAGTCAATACAACTGAATTCTTGGAATGCAGAAAGCATGTCGAAGATAAGGATGGAAGGATTCAATGAATCTGACCTAACCCTAAGAATTATGATGATGTTTAAGTAGACAAAGATCATAATTACTTATTTAAAGAGGTACAAGGCCTAAACTTAGAGAGGTTAGTAGAGTTGGTCAAGACCATAACAAGGTTGGAGTAGTTGTTGATTCTATTGATTGGCAAACTTAAGTAGAAGCCTAAATAGTGAACTATTGAGGTGAATAGTGCTGCTTGAAGGATTGCTAGGAAAACTAGTGATGGATATGTTAATGGAGGCCAATCAATGAGTCAACTATTGTACCGAATTGTGATGTGTATTTTTAACGTAAGTTGTATTTGTTAGATCAAATTTATTGTTACTTTCTAGCCATTATATTAGTATTGAAATCCTTTAACCAAGGTTGACTTGATAGTCACGTGTAAATCCTTTAATCAAGATGGCATTCCATTGGAATGTCCTAAAGTCCTCTAATGTGGTCACTCTTAATAGGGTCATTAAATATTTTAGCAAGTTTACATTTAACAATGTGTTTTTAACCTTTAACAAGAACAGAGCTTACTTTAGAAGAATGAAAAATTGGTGACATGTTACTTTTGGTTTTTCCCAAATTGAGTTTCTATGTTAAAATCCTGGTGTCATACTTGTGTGGATATTATTTGAGATATTTCACTACTAGTTTTTTATATTCTACAAGTTTGTTACTATTAGTACATTGGACAACTAGTTTATGTTACCTCTTATCTTCTATAAACACCAAATTACTAAAATTTTAGATCTAGAGTATTTGAAGTGACTAAAAGTTTAAATTGGTACATTTGGACCTAAGGAATCTTGATTCAACCTCCCTCTCATTTATTCTAAATCACTCTAATAGATATAAGGTAGGATAAGGAGTGAGAGGCAGAGAGATGAGGGACGATGACTAGAAATGATTTAATAGAGGTAAGGATGACCAATAAAGTGATTAAAAGAGAGATAGATGTTCAGATGTGGAGCCTAATAAGACTTAGAGGATGATTCCCCCCACTTTATTTGAAAAAAATTTCTCCTAGATTTTACTACAAGGGTTTGGGGGTGTTGGTGTAATTAAGTATTTTCTATTTATGCTTTACTCAAGCTAACTTAGGTTAATGCATTAGCATATTAGTTGTCATGTAGACACCTAGGAGTTTTCATATTCACATGAGTTGTCATGTAGAAAACACGGTAGTTTGTATTCCAATTGAGCATATGTTTTCTACTACATCTCTTTATGAGATATACCATTTGCATTCTTATCCTCTCATTGTTGCACATACAGTCATGCACAATGGAGGATAATCCACTCTTGGTGGACATGTGCTTAGTTATTATGCTTATCTCTTTGCTAACTCCTAGTCATATCAGTTTCCTTTATATAGAAGGCACTTCTATAATGTATTCATCTAATTATCTTATATCCATTCTCATTTGATCACTATTTGTCACTCTTGTGCTATCTACTAAGATTCTTGATCTTGGGTTGAATTACTACCTTAGGCAAATTCTTACATGGTATCAGAGCTATACCAAATTCTTATAGGGGGAAGTTCCCCCAAGACAAGGTAAAGGGGCAATACCCCTTGTGGGGTCCTTGGCCACTGCACCTTGAGGCATTTTATAATTGTAAATGTTGACCCTAAAGGAAATATTAGTATTCTTTCTTACTAAAAAATACTTAGTCATTTACAAGGAAGAGTTAGTCAGTCAACATTGTGACCAAGCCACAATGAAGATCAAGCTACAAACTTAAAGAAGTGCACAAGTTTAGTTTACACCGAGTAGTGTATAGGCAATGAGCATTTTTTCATTTTCAAGATATCTAGAAGGAAAGATATCATATAAGCTGAGTAATGTATAAGCCGAGTGTTTTAGAGAGAAAATAATTCAATTCAAGCATAGTATATGCCAAGGATTAGTGGGAAGAACTAAGCACGAATAAGCCTCTAAGCCTGTATGTGTTAAGTTACAGAGTTTGAGTATATGAGTTTGGAATGGTACACAATTTTATGAAAACCATTTTTATGAGCATGAATCATGTTTCTACGATCAAGGTAAAAATCAAGGAGTTAATTAGACCTGTAATTCTATATCACTAATCCCTATATAGGAGAAAGAACCAATAAAAAATTTGGAAAGCTTGAGAAGAAAAAATAATGAATGTAGATTGTTGATTGCAATCTAGAAACTTCTTAACAAGTCTATTTAAAAACAAGTTCAAGACATTTTTGTTGTAGCGAGTGAGTGAAATGAAGGCATACGTTTATGTGAAGCTAAAGGAGGATTAATATGTTTTGAAAGACAAAAGGTGACCAAGAAACGTAGTGAAAAGATAATCTAAATCAATTATAGTGAGGTGATTAGTTATTGGAAAGAGAAGATCAGTTATCAACAATCAATATAGACCGAATGATCAAGGTGTTGTTACATTCTAATTAGTGTATTAGTAGAATCTCTTAATAGAGTGATCTTGACAACCCTATTGTAAATCTCATAAAAGAGTACTAACTTAATTGTGAAGTTAAATTATTTTGTAAAGGTAGGATTAATAGTCTTATGAGATTTAACAAATGAGACCCCTCACAAGCCAGATTATCAAAACTGATCAAATTATATCCCTAACAAGCACTTTGTTACTATAGTAGTAAAGATTTTGTGGGTGCCACCCCACTATAGTTGTACCTTCACCTTGCAAGGTTTGGGAATTACCAAATCTTGTGTCAAGTGTTGATTACTTTTTTATGTATATTATTCATGCTAGTAAAAGTTAGATCTAATGTTACATGATTAAGGTTGTTGAGGAGTTGATGAATTATGTTTAGTCTATTTTTTGTTTGAAGAGGTAATTTTTTTATTGGAGATCCTAATTTACACCCCCCCTGCCTCAGCATTTCACTCTCCCATTATATTTCAAACAATTGTTAATATATTTTAGTTCTCTACGAAATAAGTCTAACCACTTGACATTCAAAGATTTTGGAGATGGAAGCCTACAAATTGGGAAAGGTGATTGAAAATCAAAAGTTTGATTTGGAGATTAGATTGGAAAAAGCTAAGGCTACAAGGGAGGAACTGAGAAAATAATTGTAAAGAAGGAAGGAGTTGGAAGTCCATCAAAATGACATGCAATACTAGGAAGAAATAATTGAAGACATTTGTGATGAAGGAAGATCTATTGAATTTGATGCGACAATAAAATATCTATCAGAGAAGAAAAGAAACTTGAATAAAGAAGTAAGAGCATGAAAGAGAGAACATAAAATGCATTTAGTAAGACTATGTAAAGTCATGGAACAAAAGAAAAAATTTGAAGAAAATAAGGCAACAACTGATGAAGATAAGAAGAAAATGACTATAAGACTTAATGAAAGGATCACTAGAGTACAAAGGCTGACATACAATAAATTTGACATATTGAGTTAGTTATTGAGTACCGATTGTGAAATTGCAAGGAAGGTGGAAGAGATTGCAAACTTGAGATCATAAAATGATTAATTAAAAGAATTGAAGAATGAAAAATACATTATTAAAATAGTGAACAAATCTAAAGAGGCCATGAGACAACTTGACAAATAGTTAAAAGAACAAAGATGACCTCATGATACTACTAGATTAGGTTTTACCAAGTTCATATCATCTAGTGAGAAAGTTGAGTAATCAAATCACAAAGAACAAAGGAATGGGAAACCAAAGAGAGAAAAACCTACATTCTATCACTATGGAAAACCAAGTCATACAAAAAATACATATAGGAGAAAAAGTGGTAATTCCAATCCCAAGCCAAAATTTGATCACTAAAGTACAAAGGCTGATATACAATAAATTTGACATATTGAGTTAGTTATTGAGTATCGATTGTGAAATTGCAAAGAAGGTGGAAGAGATTACAAACTTGAGATCATAAAATGATTAATTAAAAGAATTGAAGAATGAAAAATAAATTATTAAAATAGTGAATAGATCTAAAGAGGCCATGAGACAACTTGACGAATAGTTAAAAGAACAAAGACAACCTCATGATACTACTAGATTAGGTTTTACCAAGCTCATATCATCTAGTAAGAAATCTGAGTAATCAAATCATAAAGAACAAAGGAATGGGAAACCAAAGAGAGAAAAGCCTACATTTTATCACTATGGAAAACCAAGTCATACAACAAATACATATAGGAGAAAAAGTGGTAATTCCAATCCCAAGCCAAAATTTGATAGTTATTGCTTTAGTTGCAACAATTATGGATACCAAGAATATGACTATAGATCAAAGATCAATAAGACACCAGATAAATCTATATTTAAAGGTTATTTCTATACATTTTAGAAGTAGGGTCATAAGGTACAAGATTACAAATCTAATGCGAAACATAGACAGATACGTAAGAGTTAAGGCAATATAACTAGGAAAGGTAATGCAATAGATTGAAATCGCAATACTTGGGTCACTTGTTAGTTATGCTGAAAGTATGGGCATATTGTAGAAAATTGTGCAAGAATACATTTAAGATGAAGATGGGGAAATTGGAAGAACTTTGGTCCAATACATTTTCAGTAACATAAGTTTGGTCATGTTAATGGAGACTATAGGAACCAAGCACAAGCAATGAATGATGAAGAGATCAAACGACGTAGTTGTGATCACTGAATCCAATGGATTAGCTAATTCTAGCACCACAAACTGAGATAAAGAATTAAGTATGGAATTCTATTTCAAATCATGCATGAGTTCCTAATATTTTAAGCATAAATTTTCAAATGAGAATAAGATCAAATGCATAAGGATAGATTTGTATTAGTAGGAAGAATTGGTTATATCAACTGAGTGAATGTGTTTGGATACCAAGTTGCCAAGTTAGTGATGATTGAGTGTCAGTATTGAAGTTTGAAAAATGTTAAGTGACTGAGTAAATGATTAAGTGAATGAGTCATGGTATTGGCTGAGTAATATAAAGGAGTTTTCAATTGTTTACTATCGAGTTTTACAAAAGTGGCCAAGACATCCTAAATTGCACCCACTATTTGTACAAAACATTAACTGGGCCCTAAAATCACATTTTTGTCCTAAATAGAAAAGTTTATAATTCATTTTGATCACTCTACATTTGATCTCTGAGGAGAAAATTGAGGTTAAGTTATTTCTATGTGTAATTAAGTGAGTTAAAAAGGATCTTAATGAGTTCCATCATCTTTGGAAGTGGATTAATGAGATTTGTGTTGAAGCTGAGTGGAGCAGAGTATTATTGATCAAACCCTAGTCATGATTATGGAATCTAACTCATCTATTGTAGAGAACACGATTTTGATCAAAAGAATCAAAGGTTAGTAATGTTGAATTTGGTTAGAAATGAAGTTGTAAAGCCACTAAAATTCAAGATGTATCCTGAGATTGTAGCAAAGGCAGATTATTTTGTATCCCTATCCTATATCCCACTGAGAGTCATTCTAATTAAATATGTGTGATCATGTTATATGAAATATTCAAAAGGTTGGATTTTTTGAATTGAGAAGTGCATATGAGAAATTATGTGAAGATGGAAGGTTAAATGATGAACATAAGAATATTGTCAAGAAAGACCTTACTCATAACCTAAACTTTCCCAACATTTGTAAGATTGAATGGATAGAGACTGTCTTGAGAACAACTCATGACATGAAGTTGTGGTTGGAAGGAGAACCTATTAAGACAACCAAGAAAATCATTCACCATGTTACTAGCTACCCTATCATTAACAAAGTAAAAACCATTTGATGCTAAAGTAAGGAAGCTATTGAGACAAAAATATTGGAAGTAGGGAACAAATGTGGAATGACAATTTAAAACTTTAAGGATGTAGAAATTGAGTTTATTGTAAGGTTTATAGTGCATAAATTCTACCAATCTAGCCGACTAGACAATATTCCCTCTATGGCTAAAGACATTGCATGGAAAATTGTGAAGAAGGATCCTAATTATGATCTTTACAACTTACAACTGAGGTATTTGGCCAAGAATCTTGGGAGCATTAGAAAGACAAACAATAGTATGTGAAAGTTTAGTTCATTACTTATTTGTATCTTTTATGTTTAGAATGGTTTGGACCCCACTATATGATATGTTATATGGAGAAAAAATAAACCAGTGGTACAACATATAAATGAGTTTATCAAACAATTGGGAGAAAATTTTGAAAAGTTCATGGATTGATACTTTGAAAAATTTAAGAAGAATATGCAGAATAGGACAAGGGTTCTCTAATCCTTAGTTGAAAAATAATATTCATATGTTTTCTAGTAGACACTAACAAGATATATTTATAGGTGGTTATACCTAGAATTGTAGTGTTAAGGGAATTGCTATATAAAATGAACATTGATGAGGCTAATAAAAAAATTACTATATTATAAGATGTGCTTTTTGATAAGGATGTCAAGCCATTTCACAAATACAACAGTTTTTTAGAATTGCAATGCATGGGCTAACCTAGAAAATTGATGAATTTTGTGAAAACTTAAGGAGGAGTTATACTATGGAAGGATTCAAATTTATTAGGTATGATAAATTTGATACAATAGATAAGGCCAAGTTTGAAGAAGTATTATTAGATATGATGGAAAATTAAAAGTATACACCATTAAAACTAGGTAACTTGATACATAATGAATTATATGGGAATATTGATGAAATATGGTAGCATGCATTCAAGATCAAAAGAAAAATTAGAGAAGGTAAAGTTGCCCATGTTATGCAAGAACTAAATAGGAGGAAAATGTCCAAAGGCATGAGAGAGTATAATAGAAAATTTGTTACTAAGAGAAGGGCATTCTTAATTTTGAAAAGAAAAATAGAGTATGTAGTTGAAGATAGTTAATTTATATGGAAGAGAATTTATGGAATGATGGCTGATGATGAGAAGACGGATGAGGATGTTAGGATTAACCTCAGATAGAAATAATAGTTACATGTAAATATAACCAAAATCAAAAAATAATAGATCACACAGAAGAGAACACAAGACACCAAAATTTAATGTGGTTCAGCCAATCATTGGGCTACATCCACTAACAACAAGCTTTTTCCACTTACAAAATTTGGGCTAGAATAGGTCATCCAATGGGAAAAACAGCACCCAACATGTTTTACAATATAAGGTCATTTTTGGCTTCAAGGGCATAACCCCCAAAACCCTTGTGAAGGCATTGCCCCTTGACCTCACCCTATATTGTAATAGGGAGCACACCTGGAGTGCTGCCCTAGGATGTTGTAGGGGTGTTGTCCCTTGACCTCATCTTGAGGGTGTTGCCTCCAAACACCTATACACATAGTATGGGGAGAAAGTCATGCCAAATAAACCTCTAAACCTGATTAGGCTCCACATAACAACAATCTCCCACTTGGAGACTAATTAGGCTCCACAACAATAACTTCCCACTTGGAGACTAATCATAACACTGCTAAACATGTAGCTCCACTAGAATATCAAACCACTCTAGACTCTATTGTTCTTTTATTTTGTTTAGTCTACAAGACCAACTGAAGCTAAAGAGGGGTTTAGCTTCTCCCTTGTTACTACCTTGGTCAACATATCTATTGGATTATCATCTGTATGTATGTTCTCCAGCTGTAACTATCCATCATCCAAAACTAACCGATTGAAATGGTATCACAACTGTATGTGTTTTGTCTTTGAATGCAGAGCTGAATTCTTTACAAGATGAATGGCACTTTGACCATCTGTAAACAAATAATTATCCTTTTGAGAGTGTCCCAATTCTTCCAAGAAGAACTAAAGCCATATCATTTCCTTGGCTACCTCTGTAGGAGCAACATACTCTATCTCTGTAGTGGATAAATCATTAACATTTTTTAATCAAGAAACCCACTCACTGCTACCTCACCAATAGTAAATACATAACTTGTAGTACTCCACACGGTATCAATATCTCCTGCCAAATTTGAGTCAACATAGCTTTTTAAATCAGTAGTAGAGCTCCCAAAGTGTAAACACTTACTGGATGTACCTGTTGTCACTTACGTTTGCACCCTTGTCCAAGGCCCATGCGCGAGGACAACCTAGTGAAACATGGAAACAACCTCCAAGCTGTGGGACTTGAACTATGAGGTTGAGTCTCCGGAGAAGGCCGGCTTCCTCTTACTGTCAGGGTGCACTTATCTATTCTTAGGAGAAAAGGGGAGAAAGAGAGCACGAAAGCAAATCTACCTAGTCTAATCTAAGGCTGTGATGCACCAAAACAGAGTGTTCAGACTCATTTTTGCCCATATATGCACTACAGAACGAGGGTAACATCCAAAGTCATACATTCATTCAGACTTATATCGATCAACAACCACATACGGATCAGGAAACCAACTGAATAACACCAGGAAAAGAAGATTTCGCTTGTATATTATTCAATAGGCCAAAGATAGATACAGTATGCAGACCACTGATCTCAACAATACATCAATGAGAGGAAAAATGATGCACATACATGTTGATGGCTGAAAGAGATGATACAGGATGCTTATCGAGCTCAGAGACAAAGGGATTTTTACACTGCAAATCTGCAAGCAGTAGCAGAGAAATCAAGAAGAGTCGACCCTTACAAAATGTACAAAATTTGCCTTTATAGCTCAGGCGTAACTGAGATCTTTTTGGCTGAAATGACCCTGCAACTACCTGCTATTGAGTACCATGGAAGACAATCATGGAAAAAATCTCCAGAAAATTTGATCTCTTTCAACAATAATGTCCTGAGAAGACTAAAAATGGCATCCTAACTGCGCTCTGACCTGGTAGATGGATCAACGGGTGGGTGGAGTGTCATCCTGTGTTTTACATTTACTCTAGTAGGTTGAGATTGATCATGGAGATCATATCACACGACAAAATTGATTATCCTCGCCTCCTGGTTCATGAATTCGTCGAGGTCAAAAGGTCAACCGGGATCCCTACGCGTCAACTAGGCCACGCGGGCCAATTGCATTTCTTTATTTCGCCACCTGGAGGTCCTCCCGTGCTCGACCACCCTTCATTGGACTAACTGTGCCACCCTAAATACTATCATGATGGTGACGGTAACACTAACTGCCAACCGCCATCCTAGACTACACCGACAGGACGCGTGTCGACAAGGCGCTGTGTCGCCAACATAACCCTCGCACATCTCCGCCATAGCGCGATGGTGCCTACCGTTGATTGGCCTCGATCCAACGGTCATGGAGACTCATCATTCTATAACCTCTTCCCTTGTAAATCACTAGGCCCGCGGCACATGTGGCACTTCCCCATTGGTCCAACGATCGCTTAGTCCTCACTGCGCAAGCTGTATGAAACATGGTTCCACTAGGACACATGGCGCATGGGCGCTAACCCGCTATCATAAAATTCATGCAGTTTCTCCATGGCGAGATAGTGCCTACCGCTAATCCCTGTAGATCTGACGGTGTAGAACCTACCTCTGCAACGTGTTGGTTGCGTCAAGAAACTGGTCCCACGACATGTGCTTGCCCTGACGTAGCATATGTGGCAATTCCTGATTCGCCGTGGACCCTCCAATTCGTGACTGGGCCCATCCTGTTTGGTACCACCTCAGCGATGTATCTTGGTGAGACTTGACCCCACTGACATGTGGCAAAAAGGTGCCAAGTCGCTATGCTAAAAAACCTGCAGCTTCGCCATGGCGAGATGGTGCCTGCCGTCGATCATTTCCAATTCGACAGTCACAAAACTCTCCCTCCTGCGACCCTCCTTTTTCTCGTGATTCGTTGGGTATGTTGATACGTGGCGTCTCCTCGTTGGTCTACTGGTCACTTAAATCTAACTACACTGGCAGCATGGAATATGGCCCCACCAGGACACGTAGCGCACAGGCGCTATGTCGCCGATGTTAACTCCTGGGCAACTCTCGATAGCGAGACAGCGCCAGTCATAGATCCCTACAGATCCGACGATCGTGAAGACTCGCCATTCCTTCTGAGACTACTAGTCCTGCTGTACACTGTGCACTGAGTCATACACACATGGCACTTCCCTATTTGGTTCGACAAAACATCAGTTGGCAACCCAAGACCTAATCTGCAGAGCGACCACATGTTAGCCAGGCGCCATGTCGCTATGCAGAAATCGAGACCAAATTCCCATAGCACCATAGCGCCCACTGACAGCGTGCCTTGAGATTTACACGTGTCCCCATTTGATTCGTTAGCTTGACGCCGGGCTAACAAATTGCGTTGCAGAGTACTGACGGGACCCATCTGCCTGATCCTTCCTCGCCACGATGAACTTTTCATTTGGGCGCTATGTTGCCATCGAAAAATGCATTGGTTTTCTGTTGGCACCATGGTGCCTCACCATTTTTTGAAACCTTTGGGCCGTGAACCTGTCTGCCCGCCGCCACAAAACCTCTGACCTATCGTACTCTACGACCTGCGATCGGACCCATCCCACTCATTGCCATATTCGTAACTGCACCACACCTTGGATGACACCTAGCGATCCTTGGTGAGACCTGGTCCTGTCGATCCATGTGGCGGATGGTCGCCATGTTGCTATGATAAAATCCACACATCTTTACCATAGTGAGATCGTGCCATCCATTGATGCGACCAAATTCGACGATCGTGAGGACTTGTCGTACCCCATGCTTTCGCCCTCCATGTCGATACACCTAGCATTGCTTTGAGACATGGCCCCACCTGACACGCGTCACTAGGGTGTGATGTTACTATCATAACCCTCACGCAAATCCTCCATAGCATGATGGGGCTTACCGTTGATCTGAGCTGATCCGACGGTGGTGAACGTAAGCCCCGATTGTGTTAGTTGTGCCGACAGGAACTCTGACCTAGCACACGTGGTTTCTCCTGATTCATCGCTGCAACACCTGATTCTATCGGTCGTTGGAACTCACCACCGTGAATATTTCCACCGGGCACTATGTCGCTATGAAGATTTTTCAGTCGATTTGCGATAACGACATAGCGTTAAGGTCGTTAAGAACCTTTTTTGACCCGCAGAATGCCAGACCCACCCCTGCAACGTGTCATCAGTGCATCATCGTGCTATAATAAATATCGTACATTTCCCTTATAGCGCGATGGCGCCAGCCATTGATCCGCTTAGATCTAACGGCTAGAAAATTGCAGGTTGTAACATTAAAACACTTATTCTGAGACTAACCGTTGAATAAGCCATGCGTTTGAATCTAAATCCTTGGCGGTAAAACTAGAGGTAACACTTTTGGCAACTCGCAGGGGGCATGAGCCTGCTCAATGCATGAACAATGCCTAAGAATAATCCATTGGGCCATAGATTCAGAAAAGAGGGCCCAAAAGTTACAGAACCAAGAGCTGCAAGAAAACCTAACCCTTAATGAGGGAATCAAAACATTAAAGAACTGTTGAACTCAAGCTCTGTCTTGCAACTTGAAAACAAAAAACATGACCTCCTCAGCAACCTGAGACTTATCAAAAATTTGGGAACTAGCGACTCAAGAAATGAGCCATGTGCATGGGCACTTATTGTAAAACAGGAACAACAGGACCAACAGGAAGCAACTAAACTAGCTATGTACATGGATTCACAACTTTCAGAAATAGGGCTTCAAATGGATCCCATTGACTGGAATGGGCAGAATTTCACCATTTGGCCTGCTTAGCTGGAACGCATTGGCTTGTTTGCAACTGGAGATCAGATAAGGGTCACTCCATAGTGGATCAAATTTGGAGTGCCTTCCTGGTTTTGCTCTGTTTGAGTCCCACTTGAGAACTAAATCTCTTTCTCTAAAGATTCTGGCCCTTGCCTTCTTATCAAAACTCTTATTCATCTGTTGCTGGTGTATCTCCAGGGTTTGCATAGCTTTGTTTCTCTTTTCTTCCAGTTCAATCAACTCTACCATTCTCACTGACATGGGACTATTTCCAACCAATTCCAGCTGATGAGCCAACTCCAAGGATGGGAATTCCAACGAGATTGGACGTCTGGCCTCCCTACCATATACCAGCACAAAGGGTGAATTCCCAATAGATCTCTTGGGTGTTATCCTATCAGCCCATAGAGCAGTCCTTAATTTTTTATGCCAGACCCTCTGATTGTCTTCTATCATTCTCCTTATGATTCTGATCAGATTTTTGTTGGAAGATTCAGCTAAACCATTGCCCTGCAGGTAGTAATTCGATGATGTGCTCAGATAGATATTGTGACTCATTGCCCATGCACAAATCTGGGTTCCAATAAAAGATTTGGCATTATCTGAGATGATAGTAGAAGGAGCTCCAAACCTAGATACAATTCCATCAAGGAATTCAACAACTGATGGCTCTATAGCATCCTTCAAGGCAACTGCCTCTGTCCACCTAGTGAAATAATCAGTAGCAGCCAAGATCCATTTGTGACCTGCACTAGATGGAGGATTAATGGGGCCTATAAAATCCAACCCCCACTGGGTGAAGGGCTGATCCACCTGAATGGGGTGAAGAGGAAGAGCTGCAAGTCTTTGTTTACCTGAGAAAAAGGCACATTTCTCACATTTTCTCACATACCTATAACAATCATGGAACAGAGATGGCCAGTAATATCCAGCCCTCATGATCTTCATGGCGGTTGTTCTTGAAGAGAAGTGGCCACCATCAAGGCCATCATGAAGTTCTTTAATCATCCTCTCAACCTGATCTTCTTCAATACATCTCAACAGGGTCCCATTAAAATCCCTCCTGAATAGGATATCATCAATCACAACATAGGGAATGGATTGCAGTCTATATTGTCTTCTTTTAGTTCTGTCCAATCCCTAAGGGTATCCATTCCCTGATAAAAAGCTCCTCATGTCATCCATCCAGCTCCTTGGGGCATTAACATTTCTTTCCTCTTGCTGCTCTGCAATTACCATAGCAGTCCCTTCATCTGAATCCTGACCTGATAACATTTCCTTGCAGAATCCTCTCCCTCTTACCAACTTGGTAATTTGAATGTCAACATCATATTCCATTACCCTAGTGATCCATCCAGCTCTCTTTTCACCGATGTCCTTGCTTAATAAGAAATCTTTTACACTTGCATGGGGCACCAACAAATGGATCCTATTGTGGGATAAGAGGTGTCTAAATTTCTTCAAAGCTCTAATGACTGCAAGGGCTTGCTTCTCAACAAAGCTATACTTATCTTCATACTCCTTGAGTCCTCCACTAAAGAAGGCTATGGGCTGCTCCTCATTCTTGTCATTTGTCTGAGTCAAGACAGCAGAAACACTTGACTCACCACCTAAAGTGTAGAGGATGAAATCTTTCTCAAAATTTGGGTTCATGAGAGTGGGGGCTGAGGCTATGGCTGCCTTAATTTCTTCAAAATTCTCCTTCCCCTCCTTGGTCCATGAGAAGACCATATCTTTCTTAAGAATGGCTGTGAGGGGTTTCACCATGATGGCAATATTAGGAATAAACCTTCTTACAGAATTTATCCTACCAAGAAAACTTTGCAGCCCTTTCTTGTGTTTAGGGAGGGGAAGGGAAAGTATGGCTTTTGTTCTTTCTGGATCAATTGTCAACCCATCCTTAGATACAATGTGTCCCAGTAATTTTCCTTGGCTTGTAGCAAAGACACACTTGGCTAGGTTGAGGGAAACCCCAAACTCTTTACATCTTAGACATACCTATCTCAAATGATCAAGGTGATCTTTTACATTCTTGGAATATATAGTTATATCATCAAGGTATACTAAGACAAATGTTGATTAATCTTTTGAAAGCTACCTCCATTGCCTTTTGGAACGTGGCACCTGAATTTGTTAGTCTGAATGGCATCTTGCAATAAGCATAGGTGCCCCATTTAGTAGTAAATGTTGTCTTATATCTGTCCGATTCTTTAACCAACACTTGGTTATAACCAGAAAATCCATCAAGAAAAGAGAACCTCCTTGACCCACTGACCTTGGACAGAATTTGCTCCATAGAAGGGAGAGGATGGTGATCCTTAAGGGAAGCCTGATTAAGATCCCTAAAGTCCACACACAATCTGATTTCTCCATTCTTCTTCCTTACAGGGACAAGGTTAGCCACCCATGATGAGTGTTTGATAGGGAAAATTATGTTAGCTTCAAACAACTTGGATAGTTCCTTCCTCATTAAGGGTTCCATCTTGGGATTCACTGGCCTCTGTTTTTGCCTTACTGGTTTGACCCTATCAACTAAATCTATGGTATGTTGAAACAAACTATGGTCAAACCCCTTTAAGTCATCATATGACCAAGCAAACACATCATTAAATTCTTGACATAGATGAATGAAATTTTCTTGCTCAGCCTCAGAACATACCTTCCCCATGTTAAGAAATTTCCCATCAGCAATAGTAACTGGAGCATGATCATCCTTTTCTGCAGCTAGATTTATTCCTTTGCCTCTTGTCTGATCATCAAGATTAAAGACACTCTCCAAGGTAATGAGACCCTTGGGAAACTTGTTGGAACTGAGGTGAATGATCTGATCACCATACTAATCTTCTAGTCTTGACTGATTTCTTTCTAAAAATTCTGCTTCATTCTGCAAGAAACTCACAATCTGCTCATCGGACTCAAACACCTACCAATGAGTATTATTATCAGGAACATCAAGCCTTACTACCACCCTTATTTGTTGCTTCCTCTCTTCCTCGAGATTCCCTGGCACATCATAAGATGCATCCACTTCTGCAAGTCTATCAACATATTTGTTTTCTTTCCTAGGAATGCTTTAGATATTAAATGCTTGGAAACCCTCAAGCAAATCCCAGACTCTGTGTTTGTAAGACTTGAGCAGGCCATTTTTGGTGATATTCTGATTTCTCACTTGGTTCACTACCAACTCACTATCTCCATATACTTTCAAGGCTTGAATTCCCCTCTTTTGGGCAAGTAGGAGACCTTGGATCAAGGATTCATACTCGGCCACATTATTGGTACAACTGAATTAGAGCCTAAAAGAGAAGTAGTATCTTATTTGTGCAGGAGAGATCAACATAACACCGGCCCCTACTCCATTTCTATTCCTTGAGCCATCAAAGTACATATTCCATATTCCACTCATGTCATCATTAGTTCCAACAAGATCAGGAACTTGAGCCTCCTTCTCTATTATGCAATATGTATTAAGGCCCGTCTCAAGAGTTTTCGACATAGGCTCAAACTAACATGTATTTGCCCACTCACCTAAGAAGAAATTAGGAATCTCTACTATGGAGGTGGTAGGCTCATTTACTATGTCATTTTCATCCATCTCCAAAATGGGGCAATTCATATTAATCAATTTGGGAGTGTAGGGTTCAGTGTGATGAAGGGCTTGAGGTTCTGCTCTAATTGAAGCGTTGGCCCCATATCTGGTCTTAAATGACATATAAGACCAATCAGCAGATATGAATCCACCTATTTGGGCAGTGAAGTCTCTTGAAAGACAGATGGCAAAATAGGGCTTGACTTCAGCAATAGATATGTCTTGAATCACAGTACAACCAGGGCATGCATGTAGGGCCATTTCCACATTCCTAAGGATGCCTACAGTTTATACAGTACTCCCATCTAGTTGTAACACATCCCTAATAATGGGCTCATATTTCATTCCTAAAGCATCAGCAACACACCTAGGCATTACTGAGCTGCTAGCCCCTGAATCTATCATGCAATTATGGACTAACTTACCCCCTATAATTAGAGAAACATAGAATGGAGGAGGTCTAACCTTTTTATTTGTCTCCATGTCACTTGATGGTTGTACTAAACTAGTGTCACCCTCCATGGTAGATGACTGATCTTTGGGCTCAATCTTTTCCAATTCTTGCTGCAGCATCCTTTTCTGCATTGGTATGGTGGCAACTGCATCCCATATGGAAATGCTTACATTGGTTTTCTTCATTTTCTCTACCACACTCAAGGGTGCATTAGGAATTTTGGCGGAAACTTTGGGAGCTGTACCCATGAGAGGCCGAGATGAAGCAACATAGGGATCACTTGCATCCTCCTTTCTTGGACCTTGCCTTTGCTATTGTTAAGTGTTTGTCTGCTCATTTGCCTTTTGTGTATGAGGTATAACACTCGAAGTTGAGGCCTGCTTAGGAGAAAGGGGGGCAGTATGTTCCATAGCTCTCCTCTTGCTTCTTGTGTTATGAGCAACGGAATCCTGGTTTACATTACAATGCTCCTCCATCTGGTGATTCATAAAAGAGCAATCACCCTGCCTCTGAACATATGAGGCCTCCTTGGGATGATCTTCCTTATGTAGTTGCTTTACTGCGGACTCATAGATAGTTAGGGCCAAATAAGATTCTGCTTTCTGACATAGGCAGTAGGTATAAGAATAGTTACATGAAGGATAGAAGTCTTGATCTTGGGCTAAGTTATTTTGAGGAACTAAAGATCTACTCTGATTTGAGCTTGAAGCAGCAGCATGACTATTTTGCCTATTCTGATCAAAAGAGCTATTCCAATGATTAGGAGGCCTACCACCACTTAGAGCCTGATGTTGTAATTGGGGGGGCTTGCCACTTTGGGCTTGCTTCCTTTCTAAGGCCACCACCTTGTTACTCATTTTTTGTATTAGAGAAAAACTATCCTCTAATCTCTTCCCTTGGTCCTTCAACTCCTTCCCCTGCTCTTGCAATTTTTTATCCAGAGTCCTCTCTCTTTTATCTGTATTTAGCACTAGACCTTGGAGCATTTCTCTGAGTTCCTCTATTCCGTTTGAGGATGTGGAAGCTTGGGGAACTGGAGTAAGGGCTTGTGACGTGGAAATTGTAGGAAGAGGGGCTATTTCTGGTTGGTGGTTGGGAACATCAGGAAAGAAAGGCATAGGAGGCCTTGGAGCCAACTTCCCACCTTGTATTAGGATATTCTCAGCTTTTATAGCTGTCTCATAAGCATTCGGTAATGTATCTCCTCCCATAGTTTGGATTATGGTGGCAATGTCACTGTTGAAAGCTCTAAGGTAATGTAGGAAGGCATTACCAGGGGTAGGTTTCACTATAGTAGGTATTCTATCCCATGTATTTTGGAATCTGTAATTAAAATCAGTCATACATTCATGGGGGGCTCTTTTTATTGTAGTCAGCTGCTCTAGTAGTGACAAATGGTCACTCTTATCCTCAAAATGTTTGCATAATCCTGCTCCTAGTCCATCCCAATCAGTTATGGAACCATGAGCTAAGCCTCTATACCACTGTAATGCTTTTCCTTTTAAAGATGAGGCTAGAAGTCTGACGGCAACATCATCTTCTGTAATACCATGAATATTGCAGACATTCGCTACCTCTTCGATGTGCTCTAGAGGGGAAATAGAAGTTTCACCGATAAAATCAGGTATACTTTTTAGTGCAGATACTGGTATATCATGTCTTTGGGCTAACAACAGAGGACTTCCACCATTAAAGGTGGCAAAAGCATGAACTCTTGGCTGTGCCATATAAACAAGTGTTCTATTGATGAGTGTTGATGGCAATCTAGGCCAAGTTCGAATAGTAGGGAGAGTAGAGATAGATCTTACAGGTATATCAACTTTTATTCTACCCCTAACTGGTGATAATGAAGTTCTAGTCCTTCTTCTCCTAAGATTTGAAACAAAAAGCTCTCGATATTGAAATTTACCTCTAGAAGATGCCCTTGTTTCAGTTCTGGGCATGAATTACTGCAAACTTGGTCTGGAACCAAACTTTGATGTTCAGAGTCGCCAAGTACTTGAAGAATTAGCCTCTTAAAGGCTTGAAAACTGAAGCCAACACTACTTCTTCAGCATTTATCCCTAGAATTCTTTCTTCTTGACACCAGTAGACCTGAAATCTTCTGATATGAGTCCCACCGGGCGTGCCAAAAACTGTTGTCACTTAGGTTTGCACCCTTGTCCAAGGCCCATGCGCGAGGACAACCTAGTGAAACATGGAAACAACCTCCAAGCTGTGGGACTTGAACTATGAGGTTGAGTCTTCGGAGAAGGCCGGCTTTCTCTTACTGTCAGGGTACACCTATCTATTCTCAGAAGAAAAGGGGAGAAAGAGAGCATGAAAGAAAATCTACCTAGTCTAATCTAAGGCGGTGATGCACCAAAACAGAGTGTTCAGACTCATTTCTGCCCATATATGCACTACAGAACGAGGGTAACATCCAAAGTCATACATTCATTCAGACTTATATCGATCAAAAACCACATACAGATCAGGAAACCAACTGAATAACACCAGGAAAAGAAGATTTCGCTTGTATATTATTCAATAGGCCAAAGATAGATACAGTATGCAGACCATTGATCTCAACAATACATCAATGAGAGGAAAAAAAATGCACATACACGTTGATGGCTAAAAGAGATGATACAGGATGCTTATCGAGCTCAGAGACAAAGGGATTTTTACACTGCAAATCTGCAAGCAACAGAAGAGAAATTAGGAAGAGTCGACCCTTACAAAATGTACAAAATCTGCCTTTATAGCTCAGGCGTAACTGAGATCTTTTTGGCTGAAATGACCCTGCAACTACCTGCCATTGAGTACCATGGAAGACAATCATGGAAAAAATCTCCAAAAAATTTGATCTCTTTCGCCAATAATGTCTTGAGAAGACTGAAAACGGTGTCATAACTGCACTCCAACCTGGTAGATGGATCAACGGGTGGGTGGAGTGTCATCTTGTGTTTTACATTTACTCTGGTAGGTCGAGATTGATCATGGATATCAGATCGCATGAAAAAATTGATTATGCTTGCCTCCTGGTTCATGAATTCGTCGAGGTCAAAAGGTCAACCAGGCTTCCTACACGTCAACTAGGCCACGCGGGCTAATTGCATTTCTTTATTTCGCCACCTAGAGGTCCTCTCATGGTTGACCACCCTTCATTGGACTAATCGTGCCACCCTGAATACTATCATGATGGTGACGGTAACACTAACTGCCAACTGCCATCCTAGACTGTGCCGACAAGATGTCGACAAGGCATTGTGTCACCAACATAACCCTCACACATCTTCGCCATAGCGCAATGGCGCCTACCGTCGATCGGCCTTGATCCAATGATCATGGAGACTCGTCATTTTGCAACATCTTCCCTTGTAAATCACTGGCCCACGGCACATGTGGCACTTCCCCATTGGTCCGACGATCGCTTAGTCGTTACTGCGCTAGCTGTATGAAACATGGTTCCACCAGGACACGTGGCGCATGGGTGCTAACTTGCTATCGTAAAATTCACACAATTTCTCCATGGCCAAATAACACCTACCACTAATCCCTGTAGATTTGACGGTGTAGAACCTACCTCTGTAACGTGCTGGTTGCGTTAAGAAACTGGTTCCACGATATTTCCTTGCCCTGACCTGGCATATGTGGCAATTCCTAATTCGCCGTGGGCCCTCCAATCTGCAACTGGGCCCATCTTGTTTGGCACCACCTCAGCGACGCATCTTGGCAAGACTTGACCCCACCGATATGTGGAAAAAGGGTGCCAAGTCGCTATGCTAAAAAACTTGCAGCTTCGCCATGGCAAGATGGTGCCTGTTGTCGATCCTTTCCAATCCGACAGTCACAAAAATCTCCCTCCTACGACCCTCCTTTTTCTCATGATTCATTGGGTCCATTGATACGTGTTGTCTCCTCGTTGGTCTGCTGGTCACTTAAATCTAACTGCACCGGCAGCATGGAATGTGGCCCTGCCAAGACACGTGGCGCACAGGCGCTATGTCGCTGATGTTAACTCCTGGGCAGCTCTCGATAGTGAGATGGCACCATCCGTTGATGTGACCAAATCTGACGATCGTGAGGACTCGTTGTACCTCATGCTTCTGCCCTCCATGTCGATATACCTAGCATCGCTTTGGGACATGGCCCCACTTGACATGCGTCACCAGGGAGCGATGTCGCTGTCCTAACCCTCACGCAACTCCTCCATAGCGCGATGGCGCTTACCGTTGATCGGAGCTGATCCGACGGTGGTGAACGTAAGCCCAGACTGTGTTTGTCGTGCCGACAGGAACTCTGACCTAGTACACATGGTTTCTCCTGATTCGTCGCCACAACACCTGATTCTGTCGGTCGTTGGAACTCGCCACCGTGAATATTTTTGCCGGACACTATGTCGCTATGGAGATTTTCTAGCCGATTTGCGATAACGACATAGCGCCAAGGTCGTTAAAAACCTTTTCTGACCCGCAGAATGCTAGACCCACCCCTACAACGTGTCGTCAGGGCGTCATCACGCTATAATAAATATCGTTCATTTCCCTTATAGCGCGATGGTGCCAACTGTTGGTCCGCTTAGATCTGACGGCCAGAAACTTGCAGGTTATAACATTAAAACACTTATTCTGAGACTAACCATTGAATAAGTCATGCATTTGAATCTAAATCCTTGGCGGTAAAACTAGAGGTAACAGTACCTCTCAAATATTTGTGAATCCATTTAACTACATTCCAATTCTCAATTTCTAGATGAGTCATATACCAGCTAACAAATCCCACTACATGTGTAATATCTGGCCTTGTACATACCATAGCATACATCAAGCTTCCTATAGCTAAAGAATAGGGTACCTTGGACATCTTATCCTCCTCTTCTTGTGTCTTTGGACACATCTCCTTAGTCAACTTAAAATGTTCAAGTACAGGTGTGGTAACAACTTTAGCATTCTCCATATAGAAACATTGCAACGCCTTCTCAATATAATTAGCGTAAGATAAAATAAATTTCCTATTCTTCCTATCTTTGAAAATCTTCATACCAAGGATTTGTTTCCCTTCTCCAAAATATTTCATAGCAAATGCATGTGCTGACTATTCCTTTAACCCCTTAATGTGATCCATGTTAGACCCAGCTAAAAGCACATCATCAACATATAAACATAAAATAATGTAGTTGTTGTCATCCAACCTCTTAAAATAAATAGAATGATCTAAATGACACTTACTATATCCATGTTCATGCATAAACCTATCAAATTTCAGATACCACTGCCGAGGTGCTTACTTCAAGCCATATAAACTTTTCTTCAATTTGCACACTAAGTTCTCTTTACCTTTTACCTTAAATCCCTATGGCTATGCCATATATATCTCTTAATCCAAATCACCATGAAGAAAAGTTGTTTTAGTATCAAGCTTCTCCAAATGCAAATCTTTAATAGCCACAATACTTAAAATAATGCAAATAGAAGTCATTTTAACAACAGGAGGAAACATCTCATCAAAATTAATGCCCTTTTTCTATGAAAATCCTTTTACCATTAACCTAGATTTAAATCTTTTCTTAGCTTTGTCTTCTTCTTTTAACCTATAAAGCCATTTATTTTGTAAAGCCCTTTTACCTAAAAGAAACTTGCATAAATCTCATATCTTATTTTTTAGAAAAGAGTGAATTTCATGTTTCATTGTAGACTCCTACTAAATCTTTGTAAGTAAAATAGAATACAAAGAAGGAGAAAATATTTCTAGAGGTCTACTTAGCCTTGTTGACTATCTAACATTCACTGGGGTGTGTGGTATTTGTTGTTGCACATCATGAGGAATTGCTGGAACATCATCTTTATTCTCATGTTATTGCAAGAGATCTTTGTACAACACTTTCTCATTGAATATGAAATCCCTACTTCTTAAAATTTTATTATTTTCAAAATCCCAAAACCTATTACCAAATTCATTAGTGCCATATCCAAAAAATACACATTTCTTTGACTTAGCTTCCATCTTGGTTCTATTTTTAGAATCTATATGAGAAAATGCTTTACAACCGAATGTTTTGAGAAAAGAATAACCCACCTTCTTAACAGTCCATCCTTCCTTTGGAATACCATATCCAAAAAGAGTAGAGGGACCTCTATTAATCAAATATACAATGGTATTGACAGCCTCCACCCACATGTTTAAGGGTAACCTTGCATGCAACCTCATGCTTCTTGCATGCTCCATTATAGTCATATTCATGCTTTCAGCCACTCCATTTTCTTGTGGAGTTCTTGGAATAGTTTTCTATCTATGAATACCATTAGTGGAGCAATACTATTCAAATTCATGACTGTAGTACTCACCACCATTATCACATCTAAGACATTTTAATTTCTTACTAGCCTCATTTTAAACCAAGCATTTCGATTTCTGAAAAGTTTGAAATACATCAAATTTTTTTCTAAGGAAATAAACCCATACATTTCTAGTTGTGTCATCAATAAATGTAACATAATAATGAGAGCTACCAAGGGAAAATCCTTGTGTTGGTCCCCATACATTTGTATACACAAACAACATTAATAATCATGTTACCTCCTTATTATCATAATTAATATTAAACAACATTTAAAATAATCAATGTTTACCTTATTACCATTATTCTTTTCCAAGAGTGACAAACTTTCATAATACAAATCCTTTGAAAAGACACGACACTTTGTAGTTATAATCATTTCAAAAAGTCATAAAACTTCATAACTAAAATCCTTTGGAAAAATCTCAATACTTTATAATCAAAATATTTTTGAAGAGTCACAACTATTTATAATTATGACACTTTTGAAGGTTCACATCCTTTCAATATCATTCATACCTTTTCAAAAAGTCACTTTCTTATTTTCTTCATGATATTACTTTCCTCTGCCATTTTTCCTTTTTGAACTACTCCCTTTTCCTCTTCCTTTTTTTCTCTCTCTAAAATAAACTCTCCTCCCTTTTATATCTTAACTTTAAGGAGTCATATGTTTGTTAAATCACTCTTGACTTTCATTAGATTTAGTTAATTTATATTATTCTATGTTATATTATTTATTTACTTAATTATTTGTGTTTATTATTATTTATTATGAAATTCTATTTAAAAAGTTAACATACTTTCTGCAATATTGTCTCTTGTATTTAATTTTATTTCTTTATTTACTTTTTGAAAAATTGATATTTTTTATTTATTTAAAATATCATATTAAATATTATTTCATTAGTAATATATATTAAATAATAATTATTTCCTAGTTTTACAAATATAACTTTATTACCATTATTTATTTAATAATATTTTATTATCTAATTATTATTAAAATTTTATCTTAAAATAGGGATATCATAGTCCATCCTTCCTCAAATTGCTTGTCCTCAAGCAATTATTTAACTTCTTTTGTTGAGTTAAAATTTATATTTCTTTTAGTCCAAATTCTTAGGTTGCTATCATGGATATGTTTGGATCATTTCTAATAGTCATTTAATTTCTACATTAGTCTTTCATATCAATTATTTTTCTAAATCCTCTTAACCATACAAGATGGCTAGATGATGCTTTGATACCACTGTAATGTCCTCAATTTGGACATTAGGTTATAAATTCTGACTGCTTGTATTTTTACTATATTTTCTTCTGATATATTCATGTGTTCCCATTTGTGAGCTTCACAACTCCTTTGTGTACTTTGAAATATGACAAGCTTTTTCTTTTCATAATAATATTAATATTGTTACATATAACACATAATGTATTTAGATTATTTATCTAAATATTGTATTTAATTCTTAGATTAATATATTATGCAATATCATGATAATAAACATTATTGACATTATATTATTATTACTATTTTATTTATTAATATTAGTTTGACCTTATTATTTTATCATTTAATACCTCAATAACATATTATTATATCATTTAAACATATTTTAATAATCATGAGATTATAATATGTTCATATATATATATACATATATGTATATATATACATATACATATATACATATACATTTATATATATGCATATGTACATATATGTACATATATATATGTACATATATATATATACATACATATATATATGTACATATATATATATACATACATATATATATATATATATATATATATATATATGTATATATATATATATATATGTATATATGTATATGTATATATATATATATATGTATATGTATATGTATATATATATATATATATATATATGTACATATATCTATATATACATATGTACATATACATATCTATATGTACATATAGATATGTATATGTACATATACATACATACATACATACATACATACATACATACATACATACATATATATATATATATATATATATATATCTAATAATATAATATATATTTATTTGTAATAATTAAAACTATTAATTTTATTCACCTATATTACCATAATTAGGGGACATGAAAAATGGAACCTTTTCAAACCTTCCAATTTTTATCATTAAAAGTAACTACACAAACCTCATCACTGACTTGCGTAGCTAAAATTAAATTTCTACTCAGCCATGGAACATTTCTTATCTCATGTAGTAGCCAATGATTCCCATTCTACAGCTCAAACTTGAGTGATCCCACAATAATGGGTTCCACTTTTTGACCAATTTTGACATTGAAATCAATATTTTTGAAACAAACCTCACATTCGAGTGACTATGTCTTTAAAACAATGAAAAATTTCAAGATGACATGAACTAGTGATTTGTAGTACTCTATCCCTACTTTGTGACCATTTTTTTTATTTAAGTAAAAAAAAATTATGTCAATTTTTTCTTCTCCTCCAAAAAGTGGTACATGTTAAAATTTAATATTTTTAAAGAGTGACAGTATGTTTGACACACATAACTTTTTTTCTAAAAAAGATAACGAGGTAATTCTTTTGGCATTGGATTTCTAACATCAATATCTAGAGGATGCATTTGGTTTGATTCAATTTTGTTTAATATTGTATAGTTTATGAAGTTTTGAAGTGACACCAGTCATAATTCAGACATATGTTCAGTTTGACATAGATAACTTGAACTCAATTTATCATAACTCTTTTTTTTTTTTTAATAGAAAGCTATCTCAATAACCTATTTTAAAAAAAAAAATTGACCTAATTTATTAATTTTTCCGAAGTGTCGAAGTTAATTGATGTTCAATTGGTAATGAACCTATAATGAGTTAAACTTATATTTGAAAGTCTTAATGAATATAATATGTATTACAATTATAGTTTATGGAAAGCTTTCTCTAAGCAACACAAATTGACATTTTTTATTTTAGATAGGAGATCAATCATTTTAAATTTTGGGTGTCAAAAGAGCCAATATTATTTTTTCTTTAGAAAAGAGGGTCAAAAATTTGTAATTTGACATGTTAGCTACGAACACCTGTTCGTATTGAACATACACAGTTAGGTTTTTTCATAGCCAAAAATTCAATTTAGCAGGTTTGTGTGAACATGTCATATTTTTTATGTTCATGCAAACATTCAAAAAATGCTAACATCACTAGCAGATAGGTTAGTTTTAAAATAATGTGAAGTTGTACTTGCGAAGCCATACCAGGTGACATGTTTATATAGTTATTACATGAAGTTTATCTTGAGGAAGGGGGTAAATTTTTTTTTAATAATTTTATAATGGGAAATAAGAAAGGAAGGCAAAGAAAATATGCAAGGAAGAGATCTGACGAAGTAGAACAAAGAAATCTTCAGAAGACTATTGCATGTTATCATCGAATTAAACAAAGTATGTAATTTGATACATTAATTTATTTTATGGTCTTAAATTTAATTATTCTTCAATATTATTTTTTATCTAATTTTATTTATTTATAAATTTATTGTAGAAACTCAACAAGGTGAAGGAAATGTTGAAGAAGGCTCAACAAAAGTAGAAGAAGTGCATATGGGAGAAAGGTCAAGAACACTCCCTATGGAATCTAAAATAATGAATGTTGAAGAAGATTCAAGATCACTCGCTATAGAGGTTCAAATAATAGAAGTTAGAGAACAATCAGAATCTTTCACTACAGAATCTCAAAAAATGAATGTTGGAGAAGCCTCAAGATCACTTCCTATAGAAATTCTAGTAATAGAAGTTAGATAAGGGTCAGGATCAGGTGTAGGAACTTGTATGGATGAACTCTTAAGTATTGCCTAGTTTGTAAATAATGGTATTTCTGATAAAAATTTAGATCATTTACTTAAAATGGATGTGAATAAATTGAGAAGACTTGCAGCTACTATTCAGCCCTTAAGTTTTTCTAGAAAAAGGACAATGAATAAGAAGATAAGAGAAATTATGACTAAATTTGGTAACACTGAAACACTTGAACAAGCTTAGTTGCTTTCACTTTTGCTAACACAAAAGAAGTTGAAAGAGGCATTGAAATTGTTAGGTGTGGACACAACAACAAAGAAGAGACGATTTTCTAACATGCAAATTGATGTGATTGAAAATTTTAAACAAGGTTGGAGAAATATAGGAAAACATTCTCAAACTAAAGATAAGTTCATGGCAAGAAAAGTGATGTTCATGTCTATTGTAAATAAGAATATGATCCAAAATAGACAAATATCTTCAATTTCATCTAAAATGGGTTTTAGTAGGAAAACAATGAGAGAATATGTTAAGAGAAGATTAATCGTGGATGATAATACTATGGAGGGAAATTGGGCAATCGTGTGTAGAGCACCTCATTCTAATAAGATTGAAGAGCTATAAAAAAAATTTAGTCATATCATTTTCAATTGATAACACTCATCCTTCATCAAATAGTAGAGATGTTATCAGGCATAGGATTGCATCTAGTCAATATGAACATCATACAAAACATTGGTTGGACACAACACATCATGAGTTATATGTGTAATTTTGTAGTGAGAATCCTAATGTAAAAGTTGAGCAAACATTGTTTGAAAAATTGAAGTCATACTTTGTGAGGTCAAACAAAGTGTTTGAAACATGTTGTTGTCATTATTATATTGAGTTTGATCTCTACTATCAGGTATTTCAAAAGTTTGTAGAAGACACATATGGTTTTCATGCTGCTCCTCCTAGTAGGAGAAGTGAGTTTATATCATCCATTCTATGTGACAAAATAGATGATCCAAGTGTTAAAATAAATTGCATCAAAGGATTATGTGAAACATGTGGTGAATTGGCTCTATTTCCTTTAAAAATTGAAAATATTGATGTAAGAAAAAAATTGAATTGCAAAAGTTACAACTATGTGAAGAATGAAACAAAACTGGGGAAAGAGACAAAAAGGTTAGAATATGTTGAAGAGGAGTTACTTATTCTAACATTTATGGACAGACTTAAGAATTTGATTCAACCCTATATTCGTTACACATTTTTTGCAAAGTGGCAAGGACAATTGTTTGAAACTTTGAGAGATAATTTCCCACTTGGAATGATTGTATCAGTTGTTGATTTTGCAGAGAACTATTCCTTTGTTCATCAGAAAGCAATTTAATCAGATTATTTCTTTTCTAAGTAGGTCACTATTATGGTACATGTTTTTTATAAACATGCACAGTTAGATTTGGATGGTGTTCAAAGTACAGTTCAAGTATGAGTAACTAAAAAGAAATATCATTTTTATACAAGTGATGATAAAGAACATGACATTCACTATGTAGAACATTGCTTCAATATGTTGTTTTCTTATTTGAAAGAAAGACACATAAATGTTGATAAACATTATGTTTGGTCTAATGGATGTGCTGTATAGTTCAAATTATCTAGACCATTTTATGCATTATGTAGATATCATCACAATAGAATATAAAACACATATGAAATTTCTTTGAGAGTGAACATGATGGTGTTGGAGCTTGCATCAAATGTTCTCTATGAAAGTATCAAATAAATTATTAGGGAGTTCATGTAAATGATGCACATGATGTTTTTGAATGGTGTAAGATAGATTTTGCATCAAACAAGGTTGGGACATCATCAATAATGAGTCAACGGGTACCATATAGAGTCTTTTGGGAGATAACAGGTATGGATGTCTACATCTATTTAAATTTTATGAAATTAAGTTATAAAATTTTATTGTTAAGTTTTATTTTTCAATTTGTTGAAGTTTTTGATTTGTTCATATTTTCAATTTAATGAACTTTCAAGTGTTAATAGAAAAAAAAAGCATGATTAGAAGAGGATAGAAAAGACACATTCCTTACATTTAGTCATGAGTATAGATAATTGCAATTGGACATTGAAGACAAAAGAATACTCATGTTTTTGTGACAGTTGCATTGATGAAGACTATCAAGAATTTATCAATCAAAGATGTGGATATACAGGTGCATGAATTTTGGTACTACTTGATGTTACCAATACATTTGATAAAGATGATGAAAATTTTGATGATATTACATTGATTTCTGATGATTATAATCATATCTCTAGATTGGTAAAAGTGGGTAAGTATCATAAAAATTAATCTCAACTTTTCAGTTAATTTTAACTTGATATTTAATTATCAATTTGAACTGTCTTATATATATTGTACACATGTATGTATACTTTTTATGCAAGAGATGTCTTTACAGTGATTGCTAAGCCTGGAAATCATGAAAGTGTAAGTTATTATTTATTGCGACGTACTGTATAGAGGACAAAGTTATATGATCCTAAAGAAAGTGATGGAATGTTGTTCCCCATAGGTATTATACATACATGTGTGCACGTACATATATGAAAAAGTATATATATCTAGGTAACTTTATATCTATCAAATTTTAAAATATTTAAATTTGTGGTGTAGGTTCTATTGTGATAGAGGGAACATATTTGAAGCAAGAAAAAATAGTCCAACATGGAATACATTTTGTTGATTATCAACCTGACAACAAGGTTTTACAATATAGCCACCTGGTCATTGCTATCAGGCTTTGTCTACATCCAATAAAACTTAGGCATGTACATTGCAAGTGGAGACTATACACTGAAGATCATGAGAAGATATTACATGTTCTAAGTGTACATCATGGTTGAACTGACCTTTGAAATTTATTTTATAATAATTTGAATTAATTTAAAGTTGTTAGTTTATTGTATAGGGTCATAACTCTTAGTTTATTAATGTATTTTTAAATGTACATACATTTTAATAATATTAATTACCACGGATCATAGTGGGATCCATTCTCTTGGCAATAAGGTTAATATATTGTTCTATGAACTATCTTATCTTATTGCCTTATGTTCATGGATTTATTTATGACCACATTTCATTCAAATTAGATTGATTAATGCATGTGTTTGGAATAAAAACATTTATCGTAGTTGAGATATTTATATTTGATGGGATCTTGAGGTTCTTGAGCTCTTGGTATGTGACCACTTGAGTTCTTCTAGTATTGTGGTGTTAGCTTAACCTTTGAGCCTTTTCGACCTTGTTTCTATTATTGTTGTATTTTACTTTTTTTTTGAAACATTTTTTCTTAAGTTGAGATCAGATTTGAATTATGGACATATGGAATTTAAGACCTTGTCTTTAGCATAATAGAGTTATTTTTATTGATAGGATCTGAGTGATGCATACTCTAGGTTGAGAACTATGCTTCATAATATTTTAATGAATTTTGAGTCTTAAATATCTTTATGATTATTGTATTATTTCTCTTTGCAGGCCTTTTTTTGATAATAAGATGAGCCTAGTTGGTGTTTGGGTAATGGAGTGTAGTATCCCTCCATGCTAGTCTAGAATACATATGGGTCATCATGATAAGTTAGAAGTCTAAATGAAGAAAAAAATAAATAAATATATCAGGTAAAAAAATTAATAAGAATTAATATGACCACCTGGTAATTTGAGGACATTGATTGAATGTAAGTCAATGTATCCAAATTCGAGGACATTGATTGAATGTAAGTCAATGTATCTATCTCTTTCTATAAGCTGATTGAAGATATACAATGATTCTAATAATTTTCAAATATTGATCATTGAATTAGTGCTACATGGGCCTCCACATTCTTGTCATGAAATTACATTCTTGATTCCATACACCAAACCATTTATAGTACTGAGTAATAACCCTAGTGTACTCTAATATTATTGCATTGGTATTGCATTATGGGTGTTTGTCAAGTCTTGAGTATTCTCCATACGTTATCAATTATCTATTTCCATTGATTGCATTAATTGGCATGAGTGTATACCTATATTCCCTTGTGTGATTTATTCTTTATTTAGGTTGCAAAACTATCCCTGAAAGCATGGTAGGGTGAGCATGTGGGTTCCACATGGTCAGGTCACACAATCAATAAATATTAGGGACCAATGCATAGATGATGAACTATATTAAGAGATTTTGTGTGAAATGGATCATTATTTTTTCTCTTTCTCTCTCTTCCTCTCTCTTTTCTAATTATATACCCATATTGTAATTCTAATTACTTAATTATGTTTATATAATTTTTATAGATTTAATTAAGTGTAATTCACTTTTATTTAGTTTATTTGGTCTCCTTGGTGTAGATATACATTACACATTGGTATCAGTAATTAGATTTATGTATTTCACCTTAAACTAGATAGAACAACACATATGGTTATTTCCCCATGCATACATATAATCTTGCTATGCATATAACCCTTATCTATATGCATATGTCCTTTTATTATGTGCATTCCAACTAGTGAACTACTCTAATCTTGCACATTTGGAATAGAATGCACTTGGTTAGGGTTTGTGTATTAAAGAATGTTACATTTGATCTCTCTACATTCTCAAAAGTATTTTCATGTGTTTAATTTCACCTTTTATGTTTTAATATTAATTACCATGGTGAAATTAAACACATGAAATACATTATTTGATTATTTTATAATGATCATAATAAAATATAAAATCTAAAGTTTTAATATGTTCACATTAAATTTTTATAATGACCATGTAATAAAATCTAAAGTTTAAAATCTATAATCTAATTGATGAAGAATGTTCTACTAAAATTTTAAAAAAATACAGATACATGTACATCTCAAGAATAAACATCTACATCTAATATAGGCTAGATACTGAAATGCATACATATGAAAATTTTAAGTCTCAAATAAACATGTATACATGTAACAAAATATAAAAAGTCATATGCATGTGACCATCCAACTACTAACATACTAAATAGTCAAATAAATACTGAAACATGTATGTATGCCAGCAAGGTACTAAAATACATGTGTAACATGTAAGTCTCTAGAATATATACAAAGTCTCCAATATATAAATGCATGCATCTAATATATAAATATACTACTACTAGGGGGACCCCTCAAGATGCATACGAATAGAACGACCCTCTAATTGAGTCTCCTATACATCCTATGGCTGAGGCGAATCAACTAAGCCCTACACACACACACACACACACACATTAGAACTATCTAGAAACATATATATACACATGTACATACATGTTCAAATTAAATACGAGTGCATACATATCTAATTTGAAACATAAATAACTTTACAAACTATTTAAAAGTTATACCTGAGCTCTACTGGTTGCCTCAATAGAATCATCTCTCTGATGTGCATGCCCTAACCCAACACTAGATGTAATCATGTGCTTGGCAACCTGTGCTGACATGATTTATTATAGTTCTTAAATTAAATATCAATCTAAGTTGAATTTTTTTAATTTCATATATTTAAATTTAAAAATAAATTATATATATTTTTACCTGGGTCTCCTGAGGTGGACCATAATCCAAAGCAGACTCCATCATATCATTTATTGATGCACCTCTACTACCTGAAACATCAGTGCATCCTAATACTCTAGCATCATCTCCTGAAACTCTGATGCATACTAAACCACCCTTAGCACCACAATCTCCAACTACTAGAAATGATGAGTGAAGTGGACTATGTAACTTGATGGGTAATGGTGTAGGATTAGTGCTGGGTCAAATAACATGTCCATGTACAATGATAATCCTACGCTTAAACTAGTATCAATCTCATAAGCCCTTGTAACTGCTCACCAAAATCATCAAAGTCCTCAGCTATGATCCTAACATCTCCAACTTGTATGCCCGAGCCATCTGTAGAGTGTCATGAGCTTGGTACATAATCCTCAACAATTACAAATCAAAACTACAATATCTCATCTCATAATCAAGGACTCAAGAATGAAAAATCCAACACAAGATCAATATCTTCTTAGATCAACTTCTATCAACACAAGGTCCTAGTGCAAACTGCCTACTCTTCAACAATTGGTCTACACACTCAGGAACAACTTTGCTATGATAATCTCCACTTAGATCAAACCTTCGCTCTAATAAGATCAACCAACTAGACCAATTCTTACTCTGATACCACTTGATGTAGTGAAATTTAGGAGAATCCCTAGTGGATATGTCCTAACCTCAAAAAAAAACCACACAGTAGAATATAAACAATAACACAAAGATCTGATACCAATTCACAACTCTTTATTCATAAAACAACTGATTACAATCAATGTGTCAGGTTGTAAGGCCTTCCTAGTTATTGACAAATACAAAGAAATTATAATAGCTTAACAAGATCCCTTGAGATATGACTCAAATCCTAGCTAGCCTAGATTTGTAACACAACATTAATCTAGTAGAAACCTCCAAGATCTGAACTTGTGCTCGCAAGCCACCAAGCAACCTCCTTGTTTCTAAACCATAGCCACTAGCTCTTCTCAAAAACTCCCATTCTAGATTCCAACTCAAATCTTTTCTCTCCAAATTGCACACTAAACTTAATTTCCTTCTCCTTCTTCATAATTCTTAAGACACTATGCAAGCCATCCTTAAATAGCAAGCTAAGCTATGAGTCAAGTAGTCAAGCATTTAATTAAAATATAGGTCCACCTTTGAGGAGTAAACCAAAAATCTAACAAAATTCAACAAAACTAAATGAAAATTTATATTTAGGTCAACACATGACCCAATAACATTTCCTCCTCTTAAAAAGATCCATTTCATCATATGAAATTGTGCAAGATGAAATCTCCACACATTTTAGGCGAAAACTATCTAAAAATCACAAGCAAGAAAAATAGTGATATCTCTCAGCTCCAATTGAATTAGAACCTTTTCTTTTAACTCAAGGTACTACTTTAGGTCCTTTACAACCCCTTAAGTGTACAAAGTTTGATTCCCTAATGATAAATTTGAATCCATCCCAAAAGTCACATACAGAAACCTATCATGAAAACTGATAGAAATTGATACTCTAGGAGAATTGTCATATCTCCCATGTCATAATGAATTAAGACTTCCTCTCTTGATAAAAGATATTACTCTAGGCCCTCTTAAATCCATGAAATTTTTAGCCTCTGAATCATTGGAAAAAATTAGTTACACTTCCCGCAAGAGGTATGAAGAAACAAGAAAATATAGCTTCAAAAGCAATGCAAAATAACTCTAACTTCAACACAATAACTCCAATATCTATGTGCACATGGGAAAATGTTTCACAATATTTCTTCAACACATCCCCAATCATGAAAAATGTAACTCTAGAAAAATCCAAGCTTGATGCACCTGCGTTAATTTTGGATAAAGAGTTTTATCTTGGTTCAATAGGAAGCAAAAGTTTGTGGCTCTAAGTTTAGTAGAAGAAGAATACCTATTAGCTAGCATGGTGACATCTAAATCTATATGGCTTCAAAAAAATTTAGTAGCCTTGTTTGGGTAGAAGGTTGAGACTATTATAATACACTATGATAATCAAAGTTGCATCAAGTTGTCTAGGAATCTAGTTTTTCATGATAGGTCTAAAAATATAGACATCAGATATCATTTCATTAGAGATTGAGTAGAATGAGTTGTTAAGCTATAGTACATACCTACTAAGGAGCAAGTAGTAGACATTCTGACTAAAGCATTGAGGAAGGAAAAATTCATCTTCTTCAGAGATAAGTTAGGTGTCATGCAGAACAACTTCCTCACTAAGAGGGAGTGTTAATTTTGGTAGCTTGGACAGATGTTTGTCCATATGCTATTATATAGCAAATAATTGTTTAACTAACTAGATAGTTAGATTTGGGAAAATATTTGTTATTTAAGCAACCACTTTTATAAGTAACTAGAAATGGACTTCATTAGGGTTGATAAGTTGTTTTAATATTGATTGTTGATTAAGAATGAATCTTGATCATTGGTTTTCCAACCATAGTATACGAGGGGGTTAGAGGGGCATTTGGAGTGAACAAGTTGTAGAAACATTTGTAGTGTTAGCAAATGAATTTGCAATGATAGAAAATAGTCTTATAGTGTTACCAAGGGCCCAATGATAGTATTGGGGATAGCAGCAGAGCAATATCGGCATAAGAAATTGTGAGGTTTTCAGAGTTTTGCAAGTGAGAGGGAAGGATTTTTGTATCTCTTGATTTGCTGAAGTTAATATAATTTTCTCATCTATAGAATTGGTTTTCCCTTTGGGATTTTTTATCAAGGTCGATTTGTCCAAAAATATTGTGTTCATTGTGTTGCTTATTTCTTTCCATATATTATTGGTGAAGTTGTGGTTGTATTTTATTTCTTTATCAGCTATGAATAATCATTTAAGATAGGAGATTAATAATCAATGATTGCAATAGGAATTTTCACACAGTATAGATAATACTAGCTTTCATTTTTCATGTCTTTTGATTTGCATATTTCTTTCGACTAAGATTCTTGCTAGTAGATCTCATATGATTAAATTGCGTAAAATTAAATCTATTTATGAAGAATCTAAGAATATCTTGCTCAACTTACTATTTTAGAATGGTGATTATTAGAAATGTGTAAATATGATAAATTGATCCCGTTCTGTTTAATCAATGGATTTTACTGCTGTTTAACCTAGATAAGCCCTACATCCTAATTAAGGAAGTTTTCTAATTCATTTTTTACTTTGTTTCTTCACTTGCTATGGTTTGTCTCCTAATAATTATTTCAAAAATTTGTGTGATAAATTCAGCTTTATTCTAGTGGACAATGACATTTTCTGCCTTGATTCAAACATAAAGAGAAGTCTTAAAAACCAAGGTAAAAGGCTTATTAAGCATATAATTTTTCCTCTCATTATATCTCACTTGCCCTGTCATTCGAACCTTCTCATTAGCATTACTTAATTGTGAAACTTGAAATTGATTCATTAGACCTTCAGATTTGGTTACTATATCATATGCAGAATTTAATACTATTGTGCTAACTAGAAATAAAGCTTGGAATATGTAACATACCTCGGAATATAGAAGGGTTTGATAAGAGATAGATTTGGGAGTTTTGTCTATATATTTATTAAGCTTTTATTCCTTCATTTGTTTGAATGCATTGAAAACACAAGTAACTTGAAAGATATTTTGCCCAAACATTTTAAGTGACTAAAGCTTGATTATTCCATTCACAACTTTTGCAATGGAGCTACTAAGAGAGATCAATAAACATAGTCTTTATTGATCACCGGTGGCTAACTAGCCCACCCAATTGTCATTATTGTGATTTTTTATAAAATAAGAAAATAAAAAATATTGTAAAATAGTTTATAAATTAATTATTAAATTTAGAAAAATAGAATTTCTTCTACTATGTAGCTTCTTATTGCAAGCTAAAACTGCATAAATTATACACAACCATGAATGAAATACTGAGATAGATTGTCAATGATGTTATTAACAACTAAAGACATTAATACATGCACCTTTGCAGTTTATTAAAAAATTTAAGTATCAAACTTCGTGATTTTATAAAAATTATGGCTGACAAATTAAATATAAAACAACGGAAGTCAAAGAGAGTAAATTAATAATTAATAAAAACAAAAATGTTCAATTTTAAGTATCAAACTTCATGATTTTATAAAAATTATGGCCGACGAATTAAATATAAAACAACGAAGTCAAAGAGAGTAAATTAATAATTAATAAAATCAAAAATGTTCAATTTAACATAAATTGAATATAAAACATAGGAGGTCAGAAAAAATAAATTAATAATTAAATATAAAAATATGCACATGGACTTCAATTGATATGGATTTTGAATTCAGCGCATGTGGATGAACAATAGTGTTACCTTCTCCACTGGTCAAATACAAAACATGGATAGAAAGAAATTGTCAATGTTATCGTTTTGATCAAACAGGAAACTTGAGATATTCTTAGGTTGACGTAGTTGAATTTGTGGGTTGATAATATTTGCTTTAATATATGATTATGACACTCCTCGATGATTTCAAGGGACACCATTTAAGTTTGAATTGGTGAATATGGGGGAAGAGAAACATGAGATACACATAGAGATACAAATAGAAACATGAGATACATATAGAGATATAAATAGAAACATGACAGCGACGTAATTACAAGGGAAATGTGAGATAGAGATGGGAGAGAAATGGGAGAGGGTTAGAGATGTTATGTAGAGATAGAGGGTAAGTATGGGGAAGAGATAGTGAGGAGAGTGAGGGGAGAGAGTCAAAAGAAAGTAATTAAGAAAGTTTTGTGAGAGAGAGAATATATTTTTACAATTTTTCATTCTTCTCATTTTTTTTCTTTTACTACACCACAAGAAATAGATAAAGAGAAAAGAGTGAGGGGTCCACGACAAATGGCATAAAGTTTAAGCACGAGGATAATTAGGATTTCATGTATAGACACAAATAATGATGCGGGAGAGGAAGAGCAAGAAAAAGAGATGAGAGAGGGATGTGTATATAGAAACACATACAAACATGTATATACACATATTAACACATATATTTATATATAAAAGTAGGGTATGTGCAAGATCATGGTCAACCAAACTATACCCTTAAGTGGCCAAAAAAAATCAGCATATAAAGGTTATGTCAACATAACAAGCAATTTTGAATTTGTTATGAACTTTATATCAAAAAGTTGTGAGAAAATAATCTATAAGAAATTGAATTCGGTTTCCAAACTACTAGGCCTTATCTAAAAATTAAATTAAATTGATTGGTCAAAATTTTAGATTATAATGCAATAGTATGAAAATTTTAGAACAAAAATAAGAATTAGGTGTATGTCTGACCACCTTTATCAAAATAAAACAATAATATTTTATAATAAGTGTCTATATATAACAAGTAGACTCATTGCCAAATGTGACACATATTTTTGGGTATTTTTATTCCAAATAAATAATTAATTATAGATTTTCTACTATAATATTTTTGGAATTAAATTTTTTTCCCTTTTTGACCATCTTAACTAATTAAAACCTCTACAATTTTTTATTTTTATTTATTTTTCCTTATAGTATAAGAAGCATAGAATGTGATGCATCTTTTGGATTTCGAAAATGTTTTAGCATTCAAAAGTTGGATTTATTTTTCAATCATTGTGTCAATCAAGCCTTTATGCATCGCTCTATTGGAAAATAAGTAATATTTACTTACAGAACTCATAATTTGACATACATTACATTGATGGAAATATGAGAGCATTCTTTAGAAATCCTTTCTGTTTCATCAAATTTGAGTGAAAAAAGAAAAACTCATTAGATACTTGCTCAAAGTAAGAAACACACAAGAATGTTGAAGATGAAAAACACATTTTTTGG
Organism: Cupressus sempervirens; assembly: GCA_028749045.1. Classification (NCBI taxonomy): domain Eukaryota; kingdom Viridiplantae; phylum Streptophyta; class Pinopsida; order Cupressales; family Cupressaceae; genus Cupressus; species Cupressus sempervirens. The sequence continues at coordinate 920,650,428 of CM053785.1, read as the reverse complement.
ACTTCTTTTTTGTTGACCATTAGGTTTGGTATCCAAAGAAATACTAGGCCTTATCATGGTTTTAATTTTTTGTTTGGTATTAGGATGGGTAGGACAAAAGTCAGAACAAATTTTGAAATGCTTCAAAGCATTTCAAAACTACATATTTTTGACATACATATGTGAGTTCATATTAAGTTTACGTCAACATATGCACATATATATTAAGCTAAATTTAAAATCCACAACAAAATTGGACTAGAACACTGAACCTAATGAAAAGTTGAACTAGATTTAACTATAATCCTAACTTTAATTGAAAAGTATGAGAGATTAAAAGTACGAGGGAGAGAGAAAAAGAGAATAATTAGAAATAGACATGATGTGTGTGTGTGTGTGTGTGTGTGTGTGTGTGTGTGTGTGTGTGTGTGTGTGTGTGAGAGAGAGAGAGAGAGAGAGAGAGAGAGAGAGAGAGAGAGAGAGAGAGAGCATGTTTATATTTGTAAAAGTTTTCTCACTAACCCTATCCCTCTTATTTCACTACTCTACAAGAAAGGGATAAGGGAGATGGGTTGTACATAATGTAAAGAGAAAAGAGTGAGGGGCCAAAGACAAATGAAACAAAGCTCAAGCATGATGATAATTAGGGTTTTATATGTAGATGAAAATAATGATGGGGGAGAGGCAGAGGGAGAAACAAAGATGAGAGAGGGATGTGTATATAGACATACACACATAGACATGTATATTTATATATAAATTCAAATGTGTGTATGTGTGTGTGTGTGTGTGATTGACTATATACATATGTGTATTTTATATTTTAAGTTTATGTACACATGTCCACATATATATTAAGCTAAATTGATAATCCATTAACAAATTGGACTAGAACATTCAATATAATGAAGAAACTAAAGTAGATTTAACTGTAATCCTGTTGGTACCCATACAGACCCAGTAATTAAAATTTTCAATTTTTGGTCTTGAACTCCTTTGAATAATGGTTTGAAGTAGTTCAAAGTGGTTCATATTGTAGGTTTAGTATGGAAGTCTAGTGATTCAAAGATCAAAGGTTGAAAGTTCAAGTCTTGTGTTGCAGATTCAAAATGTCAAGTTTTAGGTTAAGATTCAAATCCATGACATGGAAATTTGAGTGGTTCAAAATGGTTTGAAGGTTAAAGTTGGTTCATATGAGTTTAGAATAACTCCTTTTTCATAATGGAGATCATATGTTGATAACCTAAGTTTAGTAGTATTGAAAACTTTGAGAGTTCAAGTCTCCGATCCACAAAATTGTAAGTGTGAAATGAACATTTCATTGATGACCGATACTCACTAAATACCTCCAATTAAAGACAAGAGACATGTGGGGTGACATGTAGAAGCTTTACATCAAGACTCCAATGTTTCATAGATTATTCAAATAAAGCTTGGGCATCATCAAACTCATAGATGAGTTTGCATACTAATTATGGCGTATTAAGTCAAAGCTTCCCCGTGCAATACATTGATTGGTTCAAAATATAAGTATGAACTAATGTGTGTCATTTAGAAGTGTGGTATTGTGCATCAAATATTCTTGTACCATGTTTTTTGGTCCAAGGAAGTGTAGTGCCTACCCTCATTTACATTTTTCTAGATACATTGTTACTATCATGGTCGAACTCTGTTAGACTAGTTTTATGTTGATGGTTAGTAGCATTGTTTTGAGACTATCAGATATTGTGCTATGCATTCACTTGATATGTGATGAGATTACTTAGACTCTATATTTCATGTATGCATGATGATTATTACATTATTTTTAGTTATTGATGATGATTAGTTAGATGGTTTATTATCACATGCATTTTCTTATGAATACTTACCCCATACTTGCATGTGTATGGTGTGCGTGTTTGTTCTTTTTATGTATGGCATTTGTTATGTGGTTAAGGAGGGGAATCATAGTCACCTACTAGTCGGGATCTACACGTTGCACTACTTCCTGCCATTGTCTGTTTAGCTTAGCATATATATATATATATATACATATGTATATATATATATATATATACATATATATATATATATATGTATATATATATGTATATATGTATATATATATGTATATATATATGTATATATATATATATGTATATATACATATGTATATATGTATATATACATATATATGTATATATATATATATATATATGTATATGTATATATACATATATATATATATATATATATGTATATATATATATATATATATATATATAGTATGTACATGCATGGATTTTATGCGGGTTGTAAGTACCGGGTATCAACTTCCCTGAATTGCCAGGATGAGCATACCCTAGTGCACTATCTCAAAGGTAAGAGAGGGGAGATAAATTCTCAAATCCAAATTCTAAACCCTTAAACCATTTGTCCTGGAAAGGTAGGACAAGTATATGAGATGTGTTACCTACCGAATGTGTCAGATGATGTAATTCATGATTTTAACCCCTTAGACTGATTTTGTATGGATTATTTTATGATGGGTTTTCATATTTTATTTTGGATGTCTTTGGTGAATTTTCTATTAATTAAGTCTAAAATTAAAAGATTTAATTATTTTGGAAAAATTTTAATATAATGTTATTATATTTTGATGTTTTATTTTAATTAATTAAATGGGAAATTAATTGAGTAAAAGAATCAAATAAAAGAAATTAAAATTGATCATAATAATAATAATAATAATAAGAAAATAATAAATAAATAATAATAATAATAATGATAAAAGAATTAAAATAAAAGTTATAAGTCTACCTAGGAGTAAGCACACCTCTTGATTGCACATATGTCTACAACACAGGAGTTAGCACAAAAATTAAGCACATGGTGTCTACAACCTTGTGACTCATCTAGAAGGTTGGAAAAATCTTGTGCTTAGTTGTCAATGCTTATCTCATCTTCAGGTTGTTTCTAGAGACATTCTAGGTGCTTCCTGAGAGTTCTTTATATTCAGGCACTTCTAGAAGCTTGAGGAGCATGTTTGGAGGACCCGAAAACATGGGAGAAGAAAGGAGCTTGCTTTGCAGATTCTGAGGAGAAGTGATTTAGCATCAGTGTCCAGGTAGACACTTGTGCTTTTTTCATATGATATTTCACTTCTTGCACTTCCTATCTTCTTTTTGTCTTCTGAATATTTTCTAAGGATTTCATGTGTTGAATATTTTGGTTGTATGCATTCTTGTCATAGGTAGTTAAATTTCTATATGACGAAATTCCACATTCGTAGATCTGAGGAATCTATGGGGCTAGGGTTTTCAGATGCTTATGGACCAACCTATTAGAAGGATGAATAGGTAAATTTAGAGAAAGATCATTTTAGGAAAAAAATTCTTAACTTATAAAATTGGAAAGCCCTTTTTGTTTAAAAAAATTATGTATATGCTCATTGACATTATTGTAAATGTTTTCTTTTAAAAATATACAAAGATGTTTACAAACCTATATATATATATATATATATATATATATATATATATATATATATAGATAGACATAGACATAGACATATGTTTATTTAAAAACACTGTTTTTGTTTTAAAAACATCACAGAGAAAATGATTTATATGAAATCATTTTAAAAAGGAAAATTTTGGTGCGCATTCTGGAAAAGCATTTTAGAAAATGTTATAATTTTTTTTTATTGAAATGAGAAGGGGATAAATCGTACTCCCCATACCCCTTGCGGGTGGTAGAGACTTGCCGTTGTAGGGACTGCGATGACAAGGGTACTCTGTACCCATTGTCGGCGCAGTCCCTACGACTGCAGGTACTGCATACCGCGACAGAGGGTTATTATTATAATATTTTATTTTTATTTAAAATTTATATAAGTGTATATTAATGAATTTTGATTTTAATATTACATTGTTATTAGAATTATTAAATGTTAATAAATTTTAAATATTAATTATTATATTTTATTAAATATTAATTATTATATAATATTAATTAATATATTTATTATAAATAAAATTTATTAATAGATTATTTCTTTTAAATAATTAATCATTTTATAATATTTTAGTTTAATAATATAAATCTAATTTAATCAGATTTAAATGAAGGATACATAAATAAGGATGAATCATATTTGTTTACATTGAATTTTCTATGTGTTCTATTAGAACACGATGGGGGTCTTTTTCAAATATTGTAAATATAACATCCTAAAATATTGATTTAATGGGTTATGGGGAAAGAATCTTTAACCTATTGAAGACAAATACATGGGTTAGGTAAAATGTACAAATTTCTCCTCTCGAAATCTAAATTTAAAAACGAAAACTGAGACCTCCACACTTAATTCAACTATGTAATTTTAGCAAACCAAAACATGTGTTTGCATTTTGTATTTTCTCTATGCTTCTTGTTTTATGTTTTTGGGTTGACTAGATTGTTGACTAGTTATAGGATGTCTACCAGAGACTCGGGGGTTATGATTGTGATGTCATGATGATGTCTGTATTTTTAGCCCTTACCATGGTTATGATTTGGTATGTTCTATGGTGTGTGTGTGGTTTACTGATTGATATTGCTTCCAATATTCTTAGGTAAGCTGTGACATATGTAACCATTTATGAGTTATCGATCAGTTGTATTTGGATTATTCTCCAGTCACCTTGATGGGATTGAATTGTTTATCTGATCTTGATGATGTCATGTTGTGAAATGTTTGACTCGACCATTTTTGGAGTCTTCGATCAGTATTACTTTGAGATACATTTTGGTTTCTTGTTGAGAGCCAATGGATATTGTGATTATTATTGATACCTTCAGTTGCCAATAGAGAACTATTGTGGTCATGATTATCTATGGATGCTTTTTAGTTTCTCATGGAGATTTGATGCCCTTATTGTGGATTATCTTTTGGTATTTTTCCAATCACTTGTATAGGACTGTGGTGATTTTGTGATTTATGATTCCATGAGTTTAGGGTAGGTTATCTACTTGTAGTGTTAGGAACTAGCTTGCAATGGGGGTCGAGGCCCTAAGTGGCTGCCAGGGTAACTCATTGTAAGTTGTTTAATAAGTGAAAATATTACACCTAATACTGACTTAAATGAACCTAATAAGATAATTTTTTGTTCTCGCCCATGCCTCGAGTGCTAGTATAGACTAGGATGGGAGTAGAGAGAATGCTTGGTTGCGACCTTGCATTTCGTAGTATGCCTCGTCAGTATGAGAGGATACTAGTGGCCGCATAGGGATCACTAGGGGGCCGGGGTCTATTGAGAGGCTACCAGGGTAACTCTAGTGTGATTCATGTGATGACACTTTTTCGCTTACATAGTAGGTTTCCTACATGTCTTTGTGTGCCTCTGGGAATTAGATGCTAATTTGTGATTGGAACCTTTGAGGTAGTAAACTTGTAGGATTCCTGGACTTAGAGAATACTTGTGTTATGTGATTTTTTCTCTTGTGTTATGTGATGTGATATCCTGTTTGGGACTTGAGACTATCTCCTCAGCACGGTGGGACTTGGCCATTTAGGTTCCATGTGGTTGGGTGGTAGTTCTTTTTCACTCTTACCATTTGAGATCTATTTGAGACACTGTGGTTGGAGCATTCTTTGTTGATATTTATCTTCATTCTATTCCCGGATGTCATATATTGTGATGGATGTTATTTACTAACATGTTTCTTTATATTAATGATTAGCATGTGATAGATGATGTTATCTGCTTTCTAGGATCATCTTATGCTTTATTCTTGCATGTTAGATTTCTTTATGCATATGTAGTAGCATGTTTTAGGAGTAACATTCTTACTATGATAATACCGATGATCTCTTCGGTGACTTGGGATGTTACACATGGAGGGATGGCTAGGACCCACGATGGTCTAATGATGCTATTTATAGTTGGGAGGAACCATGCACTTAGTTAGTTATGTTTGTGATATATGGATATCTTTTCTGATGGATGTTTATATCTTCTATGATGATGTATCATGTATGACATGTGGTTTCATTTACTTTATTGCATCATGGAGTAGAATTAGGATGAAGATGTACATTATTTTCACATATGTATATTCTTTTATGTCTTTCATACCCTGTGACATGTACAGTTGATGATTGAGCATTATGAAATATAACTTACTAAGGGACATTTGGAACAAGTATATTGTTTTAAGAACATTGGACTTATCATTATTATTTCATGAGGACGTGATGTTAGATGGAATCATGATTAGTTAATTTAGATGTGTTTTCAACATTAAGGGATCCTAGAAGAATGTAACTTGTTATGCATGTTTATGTATACTTTCTGTTGAAATGTTGTTATTGCTTCTGCTATCATGTGTCTGATGTAGATGGTTTAACTTTCACATTTCAAAAAAAATAAAAATGCTACCAAACTTAGTGAAACTTTAGGTTAATTCTTTTGGATCCCTTGGCAGGGCATTACAACAAGTTAAAATTTCACATGTACAAGAGGCAAAGCATTTCAAAATGTAGCAATTCAAGAGCATCCGTGCAATATCAGTTCTACATATCATGAAAAGTGAAAGAATGGTGTTTCGTAAAGAAAAATTGAATTATATAAAATTTCTATGAATCCATCAAAACACACCATGTATTTCTATGAGTAGGGAAATATAAACATATATGTAGGAGCACAACTTTCAGTAGTTCCTATGGATCGTGTACCTCACAAATTGCACCTCCCATGTTGATCCACATATACATAGTCAAGACATTTGTTATTTAGATTATTCTTCTCAACAGATAACCTATCATTGATGAATTGGGTTTATGCTCCATTAATTTAATCTTGGGCTAATGCAAGAGCATTCAAATAGTTTAATGAATGGTTAATTGGTGCAGGCACTCAATACTTTTGAAATGGGCGCTCCTCATTTCAGATGATAAAGTGTGATTTCACAACATTGTAGCATGATATAGCTCGTGTAGCCAATGGGTATACATAGAAATACAATTTTTAGACACCACGGGAACATCAAAGATGACCAATCATGGATTGGTCCTATGTCACACCTGATTACTAGAGCCGTATGCCATCAGTGAAGTCCAATTCTCTGCCCAAGTTGAATAACTTAATTGCAAACTAATAGATTGAAATTTGACGATGTGACCAGTCATTGAAGAAGTAATGGTGATGAACATGCCACAAAGGGTTTGATCTCCTTGATAAATCATCCAATTGGTACATGATAAGAACAAGCATCCAGAGTTTGATCACTATCAAGCAGAATGTGTCAATGCCCAGGTCAAAGTATATGGAGGTGCATTTGAAATGTTGGGTAAAATGTCTGCAATAGTCTTGGGAAAATATGGTTGTTGATGTTAATTATTGTTAGTTGGACAGCTGTTATTTCTGACCCAAAAATAGCAATAGTATTTATGGGTAGCTTGGACAGCTATTCGCCCTTATCTATGTATAGTAGCACTAGTTATGGGTGGTTTAGACAGCTGTTTCTCCACTTGCCAAGAATTAGTAAATGGTTATTGCAAGGATGATTATTTACTAATTTTAGTGATTCCCTTTTGGACACCTTGCAACCAATTCTATTATTGGCTGTCAATTTTTCTTAATCTCAACTGTCGATTGTAAATCAATCTCGGCCATTGGTTTACCAATAGGAGTAGTATAAAAGGAGGTTAGGGGGGCATTTGGAGAACACAAGTTTTGGAGAAGCATTTTGTAGTGATAGCAAATTGTCTTGTAGTGTTAGCAAGGGTGCAGTGTTAGCGTTGGGATAGCAGTGGGGAATATCAGCGGGAGAAATTAGGAGGTTTTCGAATTTTTGCCAGTAAAGAGGCAAGGAATTTTGTATCTCTTGGTTTTCTGAAGTTTAATATAATTCCCCATTTGTAGAACTAGTTTTCCCTTAGGGGTTTTTCTAGGGACAATTTGTCTGAAAATATTGTGTTCATTATGTTGCGCATTTCTTTCCGTATTTTATAAGTGAGGTTGCAGTTGTGTTATTTTTCAATATTAGATGGGAATTTATTTTCAGCAGTTTAATAATCATTTATGATAGGAGATTAATAATCAGTGACTGCAATAGTTAGATTTTTCACATGGTATCAGAGCGTTGTTAAGGGTAGAAGAGTTTTGCCCTAGGAAAGAAGTTTTGATCTCTTTAGATTTATTATTGCTTTAAACCCTTGAGATGGCTTCAGCTCGTTTGAGAGATCAGGATAGTTTGGATGGTGCCTCAAATTTTGGTGTCTGGAAGGCCAAAATTTCTTTATTGTTGGAAGAAAATGGTATCAAGGATTATGCTACCAGTGTTGTACCTATACCAATGGATGCAACACAGCTTGCAGCATATAGAAAGGACGATGCCAAGGCAAGGAGGATAATCCTTGATGGTGTCAAGGATCATATTGTTTCACATATCTCAGAGCTAGATACAGCAAAGAAGATGTGGGATGCCATTCTGAATCTGTACCGGAATGCTACCACCAACAGGAAGTTGATTCCCAGAGAGAAGCTAAAGAATACCTAGATGAATCAGGGAGAAGACATCACAAGTTACCTCACCAAGCTTAGACTTGTCAAGGATGAGTTAGTAGCTATTGGAGATAGCCCTAGTGATGATGAGCTAATGAGAATAGCCCTAAATAGGTTTACTAAAAAATGTAGTGTCTTTGTTCAAGTTGTCAATTTACAAGATACTTTACCGAGTTGGGATCGACTATGGACTAATTTCACTCAGGAGGAGTTTAGACTAAGTCTTGTCAATGGGGCCAACAAGAGTCAGAAAAATGAGGTGGAACAAGAGAACCTTGCCCTGGCGGGTAAAGGGAAAACAAAGAAGGGATCTAGCAAAGGATCAAATTCACAAAGTGAAAAGAAGAAGAAGGACCTTTCTAAGGTCAAGTGCTTTGGATGTCACATGTTTGGCCACTATGTCAGTGATTTCCCAGAGAGGAAGAAGGGTAAGAAGCAGGTCGCAGCTTCAACAAGTGCGGAAGAACTCTCCAGTAGAATGGAAGATGAGTTTACACTTATAGCTTGTATGGTTAGCTCAACCTCACAATGTGTTTGGTATATAGATAGTGGGGCATCATTTCATATGATAGGAATTAGAGAGTACTTCTCCAGTTACAAGGAGGAGGACACCAACATCCAAATTTCTATGGGAAACTTGTCCAAACTCAACCCTGTTGGGAAAGGGACTATTCAGCTTCAGAGCAAGAATGGAAAGATAATTCCACTTCATGATGTGTTATATGTGCTAGGCTTAGGTATGAATTTGATTTCTATATTTGTTCTTCAGGATAGGTGGTATAATGTACTCTTTAGAGGGACACATGTGTAGATTAAGCACAAGGATTGGAAATCACCCATAACTATTGGAGTTAGGAGTGGTCGCCTTTATAGATTGCAGTTTGATACTCCTAAGGCACTTATGAGAAACAGTAATCCTAGAGATCTTGGAGAGCTAAAGCATAGGAGGATGGGCCATATTCATCATGGAGCACTTAGATTGCTTCGTGAGATAGTGACAGGTGTTCGAGAGTTGAGCACAGAGCATGACGATGTATGTAAGGGATGTATGTTGGGGAAGTTTACAAAAGCATCTTTTCCAAGGAGTGACACCAGATCTAAGGGTGTTCTTGATCTAGTACATTCAGATGTTTGTGGACCGATGTCGACGAAATCTCTTAGAGCATATGAGTACTATGTTACTTTTATTGATGATTTATCTAGAAAGACCTGGATATACTTCTTGAAGACTAAGGATGAGGTTTTTAGTCGATTCCAAGAGTTCAAGGCTCTTTTGGAGAACTCGATAGGAAAGAAGATAAAGGTTCTTTGATCAAACAATGGAGGCAAGTACAAAGGAAATGTCTTCCAGGAGTTCTACACCAGAGAAGGAATCAAGAGAGAATGAACTGTTCCTTATAATCCACAGTAGAATGGAGTTGTTGAGAGGAAGAACCATTCTATATCGGAGGTAGCAAGAGCTATGCTACATGACCAGGACATGCCCTATTACTTATGGGTAGAGGCATGTAATGCAGTAGTCTACATTCAGAATAGAGCTCCACACAAGGTGCTAGGGAAGATGACACCAGAGGAGGCTTTCACAGGGAAAAAGCCAGATGTTAGTCACTTTAGAATATTTAGGAGTTTGGCATATTGTCATATTCCTGGAGATACACGTACAAAGTTAGATCAGACTATAGAGAGGGGGTACTTTGTTGGGTACAGTGAGACCTCAAAGGCATACATGATTTTCATTCCAAGGACCAAAAGAATTATTGTTAGATGGGATGTCAAGTTCATGGAGGACAAGGCATTCAGGAGATCCATAGATTTGCCAGCAGATGATCAGAGTGAGTAGCCAACAGAAGCTCCAAGACCAAGTCAAGAGCAACAAAGCTCAGTGTAGACTCAGTTATTGAAGATTCACAGAGTATGGAGCAATAGGTGCAATAGGAAATGCATCTAGAAGACTTAGAGGTTGACATTTCATCCTCTACAGTTGGCAGCAGGAACCATGTGGTTCCAAATACACAAAGGGATACTCAAGAGTTTGTGGGAGCTCCTAGGAAGAGTACTAGACAGCGAAGACAACCAACCAAGTTCAATGACTATGTGCCATTAGTTAGTCAGTTGGTAGGTAGTGAGCCTTCTAGCTATCAAGAAGCTGCAGAACATCAGGTATGGCTAGATGCTATGGTTGAGGAATACTCTTCAATAATGCATAATTATGTGTGGGAGGTAGTACCTAGACCAACAAATAGGGTTGTAGTTGGATCATGCTGGATCTATAAGATAAAGCACGGTGTAGATGGTAGCATCGAGAAATACAAGGCAAGGTTTGTGGCAAAGGGGTTCTCTCAGAAGGAGGGAATAGACTATGAGGAGACATTTGCTCCTGTTGCCAGGTATACTTCTATACGAGCTGTAATCTCACTTGGAGCACAGATGGCATGGCAAATCCATCAAATGGATGTCAAAACAACATTCCTTAATGGTGAGTTGAAGGAGGAGGTATACATAGAACAACTAGAAGGCTTTGTAGCACACAACAAAGAGACTCACGTGTACAGATTGAAGAAAGCATTGTACGGACTCAAGCAAGCTCCTAGAGCTTGGTATGAGCACATTGATACATACTTTTAGAAAATAGGCTTTGTGAAAAGTGAAGCAGATGCTAACCTCTACTACTTGATGGTTGGGGGTGAGATTCTCATTCTTGTTCTTTATGTGGAGAACCTATTTCTTACAGGTTCACTAGGGCTCATAGTGGATTGCAAGAGGAACCTTTCAGAAGAGTTCGATATGAAGGATTTAGGACTTATGCACTACTTTCTAGGCATGGAAGTGCGGTAGACAGATGGGGAGATTTTCCTTGGTCAAGGGAAATATTGCATTGAAATCTTGAAGAAATTTGGGATGGAGGATTGCAAACCCATGTCTACACCCATGATCATGAATTGGAGGAAGGTAGATACAACTAAGGAGAAAGATGTAGATCCCACTTTATATAGATAGTTGATTGGTTCTCTTATGTATTTGGTCAACGCTAGACCACATATAACATTTTTTGTAAACTCTCTTAGTTAGTTCATGGTTGAACCAAAGAGAATGCATTGGATAGCTACTAAGCATGTGCTACGTTACTTGCATGGTATAGTCGAGTATGGGATTAGATATGTTTGAGGTGAAGGTATCAGGTTGATAGGCTATACTGATGTAGATTGGGCAAAAAGTACAACAGACAAAAGGAGCACTTTAGGGTGTTGTTTCAGCTTGGGATAAGGAGTTGTATCTTGGTTCAGCAGAAAGAAGAAGTCTGTGGCTCTAAGTTCAGCAGAAGAAAAATACGTAGCAGCTAGCATGGCAACATGTGAAGCTATATGGCTTCGAAAGTTGTTAGTAGCCTTGTTTGGTCAGAAAGTTGAGACTACTGTGATACATTGTGACAATCAGAGTTGCATCAAGTTGTCTTAGAATCCAGTGTTTCATGATAGGTCTAAACATATAGATATTAGATATCACTTCATCAAAGATTGTGTACAAAGGGGAGCTGTTCAACTACAGTACATACCTATAGAGGACTAGGTAGCAGATATTCTGACTAAGGCATTGGGGAAGGCAAAAGTTATCTTCTTCAGAGATAAGTTAGGTGTCTTGCAAAATAGCTTCCTCGCTAAGAGGGAGTGTTAATTATTGTTAGTTGGACAACTGTTATTTCTGACCCAAAAATAGCAGTAGTATTTATGGGTAGCTTGGATAGCTGTTCATCCTTATCTATGTATAGCAGCACTAGTTATGGGTGGTTTGGACAGTTGTTTGTCCACTTGCCAAGAATTAGTAAATGGTTATTGCAAGGATAATTATTTACTAATTTTAGTGATTCCCTTTTGGACACCTTGCAACCAATTCTATTGTTGGCTGTTGAGTTGTCTTAATCTCAACCGTCGATTGTAAATCAATCATGGCTGTTGGTTTACCAACAAGAGTAGTATAAAAGGAGGTCAGGGGGGCATTTGGAGAACACAAGTTTTGGAGAAGCATTTTGCAGTGATAGCAAATTGTCTTGTAGTGTTAGGAAGGGTGCAGTGTTAGGGTGAGGATAGTAGTGGGGAATATCAGCGGGAGAAATTAGGAGGTTGTTGGAGTTCTACCAGTAAAGAGGCAAGGAATTTTGTATCTCTTGATTTGCTAAAGTTTAATATAATTTCTCATCTGTAGAACTGGTTTTCCGTTAGGGGTTTTTCCAGGGACAATTTGTCCAAAAATATTGTGTTCATTGTGTTGCACATTTCTTTTCGTATTTTATAAGTGAAGTTGTAGTTGTGTTATTTTTCGATATTAGCTGGGAATTTGTTTTCAATAGTTTAATAATGATTTATGATAGGAGATTAATAATCAGTGATTGCAATAGTTAGATTTTTCATAGTTGACACCTTCAATCGTGCCCATTCTTCGAGGCTGAGGGGACACACGAAGTAATGAATAGAAATCCACAATCCTTAGTCCGAACTTGAGCACAAGATTCATCTAAGTACAAACACTAGGAAGGCATGCATGATGATTAACAAAGAAGCCAATCATATGGCTATCAGGCTCAAGGATGAAAGGTGAAGCAGTCCACATTTGATTAAATTCCCGCATCATCTTTCCATTGCACCACAAGACATACGAAGGTGTGAAGTCAATTCCATATATGAGAAATCATTCTATATGCAGGCACAGTCTTGGAGTGAAGGCCACGACATTCAGATACAAAGACACACTTTAAAGGTTTGACAAAGCAATCAAAGGCAGCTCACAAGCTCACGTAAATCTATGAGAAGATAGTACACAACTTGTTAAATAGAAGGTCATTCCCTTCGTGGCCGAGTTGGGTGTGAACATATAAAGGAGAGCCTCGGGTGCCGATAGACCAAAATATTTGAAATTCGAATGGATTATAATCCTCACAAAGTCTAAGCTTGAGATCACTCAATGAGAAATATGTAGGCCTAAACTTGGAACAAGTATCAATGCGGATTCAAACATCGATAGTTGACAAGATACCACAGTAAGGCATGATGTGCAATGCCTTTTCATTGGATATGATGGCTTCTGATTGTAGGAACATCACCCGCAGTCCCTCTCGGCCTCCATATTATATGGCAAGTGTATGTGGATTTAGTCCAGGATGTGACTCGTTTGACAGAATGCTGATGTGGCAATTATTTCATGTTTGGGATTTGGAAGCTCGCGAGATTATATTCTGATGATGCTCAGTTCAAGATACTTTGAGAACATAGGAAAAAATATACCCGTGGGCCCAAACAGGATCAACATGTGTATGCAAGGAAGTAAACATCTCCGATCATATTATCAATAAAGTTTTTTTTGCTCTGCTAGGGTTTTCTTGCTTCATGCGAACTTTCAATTTTTTTTGCGTACGGCCTTTCGCTTGCACTCCCCTTTTGTCGGCACTTGTCATACCGCATTTACTGCGGGAGCTTTAGGTTAGGATATAATGGCTCCGGCTAGTGGTGAACCGGTTGTTTCTGGTGTTCACGTTGTTGCTTCGGACTGCCATGGCGCTGCCACCGAACAAACGCCCGTGCAAGTTTGTCACGAAGGTTTTCCATGATGTAATCCTGATATTGTCCTTCCTTTGCAAGAATTTGATGCTGCATGTGACTAGTTAGAACAACATACCTTGATAGGGTATTTTGTTGGTAGGACTCCCCCTGAAGCTATGCTCAGAGAATGGGTCAACAAAAGCTGGACTCCTCATGGCGTCCGCCTTGACGCTATGCAAAACCTTACCAAAGGTTTTTTTATTTATTTTTCTTTACTAACCCGTCGCAAGTTGACGTGGTTTTTACCAACGGCCCTTGGTCTCTGCATTCCTCTCTACTTGTTTTTCAGAAATGGTCCCAAGACTTCTCTGTCTCGGATGATAAAAAGCTTAGGGTTCCTGTTTGGGTCGAATTCCCAGGTCTACCCTTGCCCTGCTGGCCTTTTATTGAGTCTATTGCCCAAGCCCTTGGCAAAGTTTTTACTAAGGAGCCAGAGAATTTTTTAATGCTCGCCCTCAGCGGCTTGTTTGCATTGAAGTTGATCTTTCTAAAGATCTCAAGGATTCTATGGACATCCAGATTGGCGCTCAAACCTTCACACAGAAGGTGCTTTACTTGAACCTACCTAACACCTATTATAGGTGCCAGTCTGTGAAACACAAGATCAGGGATTGCCCTTTGGCCATGCCTAGGGTCAAACCCCAGCCTAAAGTGACGCCTATCAAGCAGGTCGAAGGAAAAAGAGAAGAATGGGTTACTGTTGGGCGCAAAGGCAAGCCTGCCTTGAATCCTTTGGCCCCTAAGCCATCCTATGCGGCAGTTACCACGATTCCTCTTGCTTCCACCAAAGTGTCAGCGCCTTCTAGAGTGGAGATGCCAGCGGCTTCTATTGCACTTGTTTCGGTTTCGCAGGTTTCAAACCCTACTGGCTCGCAGGGGATTAATGCAGCCGCCAGGACCTCATCCTTGGCTGGGGCTCATTCTCCTCTTGCAGTCTCTTCCATAGTACCACCAGAAATAAGGCGTTCTCCCAGTCCTCCTAGACGTGCACAGATATCAAGGGTCAAATGACAGGCTATAAGTCCAAAGGATTTCCCGTCTAACTTTCACCCAATTTCTGCTTTTTTGCAAAATAGTTACTCCTCTCTTGAGGACGAGGATGATATGGAAGAGTTTTCAAGAACTTTCTCTCTTGGAATGTTTGAGGTCTTACAGACCTCCCCAAAAAATTCTATGTCCAAGATACCCGTCATAGACTTGGGAATTTAGATTTTCTTTGCCTGCAAGATGTTAAGATTTTTGGTTTCAAGCTTTCTGCTGCATGCCGTGTCATTTGACAGGATAGCGTCATGTTTTCTTCTTAGCATGAAGCTGGCCGAGGTGGTGTAGTTACTCTCCTGTCACCTCGCATTTATTCTACTATTATTTTGCACGGTTCTGACCCCACACACCATATTATTTGACTTTTTCTTTCCATTATTAATCATTCTTTTGGAGTCATTAATGTTTATGCCTCCAATGATGTTGTGAAAAGGGCACAAATGTGTGTTTGGCTTGATGACAACTTGTCGCCAGCTACTTGGGTCCTATGTGGGGACTTCAATATGGTTGAAGTGGCCTCTGACAAAGATGGCATTCTGCCTTTCTGTTGGACAGCTGGGGAAAGAGAAGCCTAGTTTTACATGCATCATAAATTGGGCATCTTTGATCCCAATACTAGCTACCGTCATGATAATGGAGCTTGGCACACTTGGTCCAATTTTTGTGCCAGTCTTGACCGCATATTGAAATGTCTTGATCGTGTTATGATCTTGGTGCAATCTTTTTTTATATTTTTTTGAAGATCGTGATCTACCTGTCATTCCCTTGACAGATGTGATGTTGTCAGACCACTATCCCATTTATTTTGGCATTTCTTGGCAAATAGTTGTCCCCAAAGTGGTTAAGTCTCAATTCTTCCTCAACACGTCTGTTCTATTGCATGCCTCCACCATCTCTCACATACAACGTGTCTGGAATTTGGAACCACGTCCACATTCCCATCGAGGTTGGATTCAATGGTGGAATGATGCCATTACCAGAACGACTCATTTTTTGTGCATCTATGGGTGTCAGTTGGCAATTTTCAAAAAATGATCTTATGGAGCCAACACCCTTGCCCTCAAAAAGCCTCTGAAGCGCTCACCTTCAGCCCCTTTGATGTGGATCTTCAACTTTAGCTTGCCAAGCTTTGCCATGAAAAGAAAATTGCTGATAACTATGTTGCCCGAGGAGCTCAAATCAAAGCTCGTCTCCACTGGTTGGAGGTTGGCAACAAAGCCTCAAAGGAATTCTTCCAGGCTCTTCGAGCCCGTCATACCAATATTGGGATTAAAAAGATAAAACAGGGAATTGATGTTCTTTCTAGTCTGCCAGACATTCTACAAGCTTTTGTTCTTCACTATGAGAATATTTTTGCTTCACAGGGCCATTCGGTTATTCAGGAGGAGGCTCTCAAAAAGTATATTACTGTTACTCCAAACCGCCTCGCGGTTGAGCAACGCACTTTTTGTGAGCAACTTCTTTCCCTCCAAGACCTTAAAGAGGTAGTTTACTCCATGGCAGATGACAAATCCCCTGGGTGTGATGGATTTCCCTGTGAATTTTACAAACATCTTTGGGAGAAAATTGGTCTTGATCTGCACAAAGTCTATCTTGAAGCATACCATTCTAAAAGCTTAGGAGCGATCATAAATAAAGACAATATTCAATTCATACCTAAAGCTGGTGATCTTGAGGACATCTACAACTGGAGGCCCATCACCCTCCTGAATGTGTCTTATAAGATCATTGCTAAGGTGCTCTCTCTCAAAATCCGCCATATGCTTCCTCTAATTGTGCGGCTTGAACAAACTGGCTTCATCAAATCTAGGTATATTCTTGAAAACATCATTGCTATCTGGGAAGGTATGGAATGGGCCCGTAAGTCCAAGCAGCAGGCTATCTTTTTAAAGATAGATTTTGCTAAAGCCTATGATCGCATTGAATGGCCTTTCATTTTGGCTATGCTCCAGGCTCTGGGTTTTGGTCCCAATTTCCTTCAGTCCGTGGAGATGCTCTTTGGTAATGCTAATGCTTGCATCACCATCAATAATTTTCAATCTGAAGCTTTTGGAATTTTTTGCTCCATCGAACAAGGTTGTCCGTTAGCTCCAGCACTTTATGTCCTTGCTGCTGAAGGTTTTAGTTATTTACTTGCTCACTCTGTGTCTTCAGGGCTGGTTCGTGGCATTTCCTTGCTTGATTCTTCCTCCCAGTTAGTCAATGGTCATTTTGCTGATGATTCTTTTCTTACTCTTCTTGAAGATGAAGAAAATATCAAAAATTCTTTAAATTGTCTTGACACTTTTTGTCAAGCCTCTGGCTCTGCCATTCAATGGCATAAAACGCTTTGTTACCGACAGTCTTTTTTGCCTGCTCCACCTTGGCTCAACCAATTCCAATGGAAATGGGTTACTCATGGAGAAATTTTCCGCTTTCTTAGCATTCCCTTTGCTTTCCAAGCTTCCCCTATGGAACTTTGGAATGTTGTCCTTACAAAGATTACCAAAAAGCTTGATTATTGGATCACTAAGCCGCTTTCTCTTGCTAGTAAATTCCAGATTTGTTCTAAGATTTTGGCTGCCACCCATGTGTTTTATTCTTCTTGTTGGGCTCCCTCCAAAGCTTCCTATCTCAAATTAGAATGTTTGCTCAGAGATTTTCTTTGGGCCTCTGGTTCTGACCATCATGGTTTTCACAGAGTTTCTTGGGATTTCTGTTGTCTCCCTATGGAATCTGGGGGTCTCGGCCTACTTTCCACTCGAAAGCAGGGCCTTGTCCTCTGTGCTAAATGGATTATCAAATCTATTTCTGGAGATGAAGCCTGGAAAATTCTTGTCAGGCATTGCATCTCTTTCGGCTTCCCTGCTAACAAACTGGCATGGAAGGGAATTTGTTTTCAGACCCTTCTCACTATGTGTGAACCAGTGGTCATACAGGGCTCTTTCGTTATAAAGAGCATTTGGAAAGCTTGGGAAGCTATTCAATGTTGGCTTTGTTGGGCTGGTGATGAGTTTCACAATGGTCTATCCTTAAATCAGCAGAACATTTGGTGGTCTCCCCTGTTTTCCTTCCAGGGTATTCCTCTTGCCAAGACTCAAGGTGCCAATGCTCTGCGTTTCTATAAACGTGGAATTCACACTACCAAGGACATTATTTCAAGAGTCACCATGAATTTCAGGTCTTGGGAGGATATGCAAGTTCAATACCACCTTGTATGTGCTGATCGGCAGACTTATGAGCTTCTGTTGTCTTCCATCCCTGTGCACTTATTTCATAAAGTGGGGATTCAATCTGTTCGACCTTGGTGGTATGATTGGAAGTGGTTTCCTGCCACTCCATTTACCAATTATAAGCCCAATATGGGATACAGATGGCTTTGGCCCCACCTTCTGATGCTGGACACGCTTAATCAACGGTGGCATTTGCATTCTTTGCTTTCTCAATGGAGAAAATGGTTTGAGACCATTTGGAGTGCCATTACAGAACCCAAGATTGCTCACTTTGCTTGGTGCCTTGCTTTCCAAGGTCTTCCCCTAGGGCCTCGGCTCAAGCACATTGGGGTTCCTAATCCTGGAGATGCCCCTTCTGTGGCCAACCTGAGTCGTTGTTGCATATTTTTTGGTTTTGCAAGCGTGCTCAGAATTATTGGCACTAGATTCATGATTTTTTCAAGCCTTTCAGGCTCGAACCTTTTTCATGGCACATGATCCTGCTGGGTGATTCCCCCAGATTTCTTTGAAAGTTTTCCCAGATTTGGCATACCTTAGGATGGAAATTTTGGTTTCTCTATGGAAAGATAGGAATGCAGTTTTATTCACTCACAGTTTTTTGGATGTTAACATTGCAATGTACACTAAGGCATGCATTTGTAACAATGTCATTATGCAGATACAGGTGCAAGCTAATAAAGTTGCCCTGGACGTTGCCCACTTACAGAAATTGTTAAACCACTAGGGCAATTCTGCTTGTACCATTGCCAGAGTGCCTCCGGATGCCTCGGCTGATGCCTCCTCCTCTCGCAGTCACCATTCCAAATGCCAGTCCTCTGGTCACCATTCACACACGTTGCACTCCCAAGGTCCCCGCCACTGCTCTCCCAGCGGTGGTCATGGCGGTTGGAGGTGCCACTCCGCTTCCCCACCACGTGGTGGTTATGGCTGGTCCCCAGCTCCCCCCCTGGGCAGGCTTCTAGCTGGTCTCTAGCTCCTCCCCTTGGAAGGGCGCACTCTGGCAAGTTTCCCCGACTGGCCTTGGCAATTTCTCCTCTGCGGCCAGACAAGAAGGATGCGGAGATTGCAACTACCCCAGATCCTGCAGATGTTGCTGATGGCTGGACTATTCCTAGTCTGCCTCACAATCCCACTGATGCATGGGGATTTCCTGATAAAGATGATCCTCCTCCCTCTACTGGTACTGCCTTAGCAGCATGAGGTTGTTTTAAATGTTTTTTTTGATGAATAGCTTATAGTTTCTAGTTGCGACCATGTTGTTTACTCCGACTTCGACCGATTGAACTCATTCACGGGGTTATCTTGTATCCCCCGGCCCTTTTTTGTGAATTTTAATCTTAGTAAATTTTATTAATTGAAAAGGACTATTCATCAAAAAATAAAAAAATAAAAAAATAAAGTTTCCATCATCGAATAATAATATTACACGTATCAAAATACCTATGCTATATAATATAAAGTATTATGTTCGCATATTCATAAGGGGATGTCTATTATGATTTACAAGTTTGTAATGTTATAAAACATACGAGCAAAGGGAAAAGACATTTTCTTGTTTCCGAGAATTGGTTGCCGTAAATGTCTGTCAGCTACAGAAACTAAAAAGAGTTTTTCTAGATGACTCTTTAAAGTAGAAAATCAATCTACGAAAGGTTCCAATTTTTCAGTCCTTCTGAGGGAGAGAAAATAGACTTTGGGGTTGTAGAAAAGTGCAGCTTTAATTTTTCTAGACTTTGTATTAGTAAAAGGGGAAAACTTTGTTTTTAAACACAATGCAAGGGAGGGAATTTTTTTTTTCTTCTAGATGGTGATGTTGGAATAACCACTAATGTTTCCCTTCAAGATTTGTGACATAGCTTAACCGCTTCTTGTGTTCTATAAGTCTAGTGGTTGTATCGGGCAGTAATAGGTCAATCTTTTGGTGCAATGGAACCCTGGCTTGTAACAAGTGGTATTGGAGCTCGGTCATAGGTTTGAATCTCCTCAGATAATGCTGAGAGGGGGATTTTTGGACTAACTACCAACATTCCCCTTTGAGATTCATGACATAGCTTAACCGCCTCTTGTGTTCTATAAGTCTAGTGGTTGTATTAGGCATCAACAGGTCAATTTTTTGGTGCAATGGCTATGTAAATATATAATGAGATCTATATAATCTTTTACATTTTAAAGAAGGGAGATTTGGGAGATAATTGCACACCAAAATTTTGAGTTTTGGAAGTTTTCTTTTCACTGATTGCTATCTTTGTGTAACTTTTAGTTTTCTCTAAATGCATTTAGTGTTGTTATTTTCATAATACATTTTGATATCAAGATATCTTTGAAGCTTTGATTCTTCACTTTCTTAGGAGGATGGAAGATTTATTCTTAGTTTTCATTCTTTCTGTTATGCAAAATTTGGATAAATGGACTTCGTGTCATTTATTTCCTTCAGCTGCTTAGTTTTTGCACATCTATTTTGTGTTTATAGATAGATGCTTGTAAACCTTTTGTGCTTTCCAATTAAAAGCATTTGTTAGTGCATATTCATTGCAAATCATTGTAAATTCAAAGGGCACTTATGTTTTTCAATAACGAAGTGACCCAGCTGTTAGTGCATATTCAATCTTCCTTCTTGGGATTTTGGGGTTAATTTATATTTGTTTCTTCAGAGGACAATTTGTTCACTAACAAATCCTAACATTAATTCAAATTAATACCAAAGCCTAAATATAACACAATTTTAAATTAACTTTACCCTAATGTTAACACTAGTTCTATAGTAAAGAATATTGTATTCCTAGCAATACAGAATAATAAAGCCCACTACTAAATTTAATTTAATACTTAATACCATGTTGAAATTAAATCCTACATGAGATGTGTGTGTGTGTGTGTGTTAGAGAGAGAGAGAGAGAGAGAGAGAGAGAGAGAGAGAGAATGGGGAGATGATGAGAGAGAGAGAGATGTGAGAGAAAGATAAGGGCCAAGGAATTAGATACATGAGGTAGATATATAAATGACCTAATTAAGGGGAATAGATAGTGAGAGGAGGGAGATAAGAGAAAGGGTGAAGGAGAGAGTGGACGATCAGGTATAGAGAGAGTGGGTAGGGGGACAAAGATAAGGTAAAAAGATAAAGAGGATAATTATGGATTAGAATATATGTATATGGTGGTGCAAGGAGGAGGGAAGTAGGGAGAGAGATAAAAAGAGAGTATAGGTGGGGACATGTATGCATTAGAGAAAGATATTGTGAAATAAGGAAGAGAGAGTGAGAAATATGAGGCACATTTAGAGATAAAGGATGAGGGATAAAGAGACATGAGATAGAGATAAGTAGAAGGGGACATGTGAGATAGAGATGAGAAAGTGGAAGAGAGTGAGAGATATTATGTAGAGATAGAGGGTAAATATGGGGAAGAGATAGTGAGAGAGAGAGAGAGAGAGAGAGAGGAGTAATAAAATAGAATAGAAGTGGAAATAAAATAGAATAGGAGGGGAAGAGATGATTAGACAGAAAAGATGTTGAGAGGGGGGGATAAAAGTAGAAGGGTGAGTGGAGAGTAATGGTGATATGTGGGAGAAACATAGAAGGGGGATGGTATAGAGACGAGAAAAAGAGAGACAAGGGGAAGATTGAGAGAGATACTTGAGAGAAGTTGATTAGGAGGATAATTAAGGTGTGTGTGCCCGCGGGCGTGCGAGAGAGAGAGAGAGAGAGAGAGAGAGAGAGAGAGAGAGAGAGAGAGAGAGAGAGAGAGAGAGAGAGAGAGAGCCCTAAGATCCTACTAAAAATCCAAGACTTATCCTATTTGAATATCAATGAACAAACCCAACCCAAAAGGCTACATTAAATTACACCCTAAACCAAATTGAGATCAGACATTAATTCTAACATTTACCCAAAATTAACCTTGAATACTATCAAATTCATTTCTTAATTTAAACATTCTCAAAACCATAAAATATATAATTAAGTTGGTCTAACATATAAAATAATTATAATAAAATCAAATGTACAAGACTTGTCCGTAAATATCTCGACTTTCACATTTAAAAATTGAAGTATTTACATCTCTCAGCTTTCTCTATATAATATAATATTTATATAACTAGTTTATTCTTATCTAAAGCTATCACACCTACTTTCTCTTATATCTAGAGAAACAATTCATTCATGGATTTATCCTGTCATGTTAATTTATGATTGACAAACTCAAAAATAAAGATGACTTAGATAAAAAAACTAAGGCCAATTGTATATCTCTCTTCATAAATAGATATTTGACCTTTAATATGATGTTTTCGTGTTAAGAATGTCATTCTAGCCAACTACAAAATCAAAAAATTGAGACTGTGCTGATCATAATCTTTGTCACTTTCTACAAGCTTATAAAAGCCATTAGGAATCAAAACCATTTAAATTCTACACATCCTTAAATGAAATACAATACTGAGATAGATTGTAAATGATGCTATTAACAACTAAATGTATTAATACAGGTACCTTTGCAGTTTATTAACAGACTTAAGTATCAAACTTAAATTAATAATTAAAACAAAAATATGCACACGGCCTTCAATTGATATGAATTTTGACTTTAGCGGGTGTGGAAGAAGAACAACGTTACCTTCTCCACCGGTCAAATACAAAACATGGATAGAAAGAAACGGTCAATGTTATCGTTTTGATCATTGATCAACGAGAAACTTGAGATATTCTTAGGTTTCAGTTAAATTTGTGGGTTGATAATATTCGGTTGAATGTATGAATCTGGCTCTCCTCGATCAATCGAATAACGCGGATTTGAAGGGACGCTATTTATGTTTGAATTGATGAAGCCTTCGGACTTGTTCAGTGCATTACATGCCTTTGTGCGACAAAAGTTTTGAATAATTCCTTCTTGAAATTACATTATGCAACTATTCCAATCCTCAATGCGTTGCCTCTCTATAAATGTTGCCTTCCTTGTATGGGTTTTATATACCATCTTCATCTTCTCTCCCAACAAATTTGTTTCTCTTCAATTGCTCTTTTGTTTCTGAAGAGGAGTTTATTTTTTAACCTGAACAACTTTATTGCTGAAAGAATACTCTCCAGCAGCGAATATGGTGGTATCCAAGCTAATGAGAATAATGATACTTCTTCTTGTTGTAACCCTTCTATTTAGCCTTCAAGTTTCTGCTCGATATAATCTTCTTAAGGCAGAAGCAAATAAAGATGCAGAGGCCATCTCTAACAAGGGAAATAACAATCTGTTCCAAGTTGTGGAGAGACTACCATCATGCATCAATTGTGCAAGCCATATTCCAGATCCTAAGTGTTGTAAATAATACTAAAGCAGAGCTGTATAAGGAAGTCTCTTATTCAGACTCATTTGTACACTTAAAACTGTTATACTAGGTCAATGATCTAACTCATTTTCTCCTACTCACGAACATGAGTATAAATTGTTTCATTAAAATTTATTCTTGTGTAATTTTTGGTGATGGCCATATTTGTTAAGTATTGCATTACAATCTTTCAGAAAAATGAAATCCAAAGTACACACCTTGACTTAATTATTTAATTAATTTATATTTCATTGTTAACTCTCATATATATATTTTTAAAATTTCATTATTTATAATCATTGCACATGAATCAAGTTAGTAGTGGAATTAAAAGCTTTGTTGTTTTCAAACAAATTATCTTTTTGTTCACATCTCTATAAAAAATTGAATTGGAAATCATTTAAATGGGACCACAAAAGACAATATATGACTCTCAAAATATGATTAAAAATTATCTTTTCACAAGATTAAGGAATGTAATGTTGAAAAAATATGCAGAAAATCAAACTAAAAATATCGATAGTAATAAAGAAAAGAAAATACTACCTAATATCTTCAAATTAGAAGTTGAACTATATTAGCTATTGAATAGCTTGTAATTCTTTATAATTTAGAATAAAAGATTGATCAAATCAAATCAAAGTCCCAAGTTATTCATGAAGTGAAAGAATAAACTTAGAATCTACAATCATAGATTAAAGCAATTGAAAAAGTTGATTCTAAAAAGATCTTATTTTGAAAAACTAATCAAAATTTAAATATAAGATTAAAAAATTATTTTCTTAAATAAAATAGACAACTAATTAAGTGGAATGTAATACCACAATGCAATGTAATACGCAAGATGCAAGGACAAAACACACTAACCATTTTTTTAAAACAAGTTTCACAAGTAAACTAGATAAGATGAATTTTTTATTTACTTTTTAAATCAACATTTTGTTGAAAAAATTATAGGGCCTCATTTTCAAAGCATAAATAAGATATAAACATGGTTTATTTTTAAAGAAAGTACTTTTCTTGTTTACTAAGAAATTTAGCATCTTAATTTGAGAAAAAAGCTACAACTTATTTTTCTTTACTCATTCTTTAAACTTAGCAATACATCAAAACCATGCAAACAAGATGAAACTTTATCCTCCAATAATATTAGAACCATAATATGTAGAGAGACAATTTTTTCCCTTTAGAATAACATAACAAAATCTACATAAGACAATCTCTTATTTTATATAAGAACTTTAGAGAACTCATTTACAATACTTTTTGGAGCAAAACATCACTTGAACAATATGCACAAACAATGTCCTTTCTTGCCTTGTTTCCAACATGGATTCCAATGCAACAAGCCTAAAATAACCACAATTAACCATGGAGGCACACCTCCTAGCTTAGGCCTCTATGAGGCCACCATCGAGTTTGGAGAATCATCACTAAATGAGATACAAACAATACCAAATATACAAATACAAAACACAACAGTTACAATAGTGAGCTTCCCTAAGTTTGAGCTTCACAATTGGGTCACCTAAGAACCCATAGAAAAGGGTAAAGGTGGACCTATCAAAGAGGAGACTATCATACAGTACCATGAAAAAACCAAGAAATTTGATGTATTTTCAAGGGCTCAATAAAATATTTTTCCTTCACAATCTTCTCAATTTATAACCCCAAAATACAAGAATAACTAGTATGGCTAAATGGAGCCATACTCCATAAAATGTCTCCCATCTGCAAGAGAAGAGGTTCCCAACTACAAAGACAAGCCTACTTAACCCCTTCACCCATAAGGTCACTACTTCCCTCCCAAGCATGAGTGATGCCTTGCACACCCATAAAAAAATATACAATCAAAATAACAACAAAAAAAATGCAATGCAAGAAAACCCTCATACGCATTACATCCAAATATCTACAAAATAAGAAATGCATTTGCAGTCTTTCATATTCATTTTACAACAACAAAAAATAAGTTACAAAGGAAAGAGTATGTCCTTCATGTCAAGTGAACCAATCTTCAATCCCATGCAACAAAAAATGAGATTTGAGAAGATTTTTTCCCTTTTCTTTCCCACTATATTTCTACAACTACAAAACCCTGAGTGTCTCTAAAACTAGGGAGTGAGTAAACTCTCACTAAATCCCTTAAAAGCCACAAAAAAGGCTTCGGAATTTGTAGCCAATCACTAGCTTTAAATGTGAGTTGATTAAAATTCCTTTCCCTTTCCTCTTGCCCCCTCTCATAAATGAGAGTTTGGCTAGGAATCAATGCAATATAAGTCGATGAATCACTGACATAGAAATTTAATATCTCACACTATTATATTACAACTTCATACAAAATGAGTCATCCCGCCATAGAGTATCAACAAATGTATCTAATCAATAACCAACCATAAGATGTATATAGAGTAACAAAAATAAATTTCACATAAGATGCAACATCTAATTTCTCCTTTGATTCTTAATTAAAAAGTCTAATTCAATTATCATCATCAAATAATCATCTAAATTTATCAATCTTATAGAGTACATTGAGGCAACCTCAATTGAAAAATTAACTTCTAATTAACATCCCCACATAGTTGATGAGTTATTACCATAATATAATATCTTATCACAATTATCTTCATGGATTTACTCGCACATCAATTTACCTTTAACATCCAACATTAATTTATCATATAAGTTCTTATCATAATAAAAATCCTCATGTGACTCTTTTCAACACCTTCCACGATGGTATAGTTATATTGATATTAAAAATTGCCTTCTAAGATAATTATCTATATGTAACACAAAATATCATTATGTCTTCAACATGGGTTCCAAATTCAGTCATAATATATAATGTCACATCTCAAAAAAAATTAACCTAGGGTATCTTTAAGGAGGAATTTTAATGAAGGTCACTCAAATGTTATAACAACATGGAATATGATCCTTACCTATGTGAATCTAGAATATTACTAAATGCAAACATGAATAATTCACAAAACCCTATTAGTGATGACTTTAAAAATCATGACTATCAAATTATTGCAAGGTGGAATATGATCAAGTGACTTGTTGGAAATACAATAGGGAAGTAAACTTTGAAGGTTGGGGGGGGGGGGGTGAGTTAGCACTTAAAAATTTCAACCTCAAAATCATTCACCACACATCCATCTCCAAATTTATACATATAAACTAAAATACCAAATTAAGCATATAAATCCATAGCATGAAAGTAAAACATTTAACACATGTATAACACAATATATTTGGTTACCCAAAAACATTCCAAGGAGAAGGTAAAACTAGGGTGGGGATGACACCCACAAATCTTCACTAATACAATAGTTAAGTGTATCCAATGAAGGTTACAATGTTTTGATCATGAAACATGATCTACTATGTGAAAGGTCTATCATATTCAAGGCTTACACTATTGTTAGATCTTAACCTAATAAAAGATTTCAACACCTTATTAAAAGTGTGCTTGGTAAAAGGACTTTAACTTATAGTAAAGTAAGCACCGTGTTAAATGATTTAGAATAGCTTGTCAAGACTACTCTAATAAGAGATTTAATTGATTCACCTATTAAAATATCTCAGTAATGATCCTTTAGTTAGCACTTTGTTGCTTGATGTCAGATGACCTCTTTTTTGATGTGTACTTGATCCTTTCTTGTTCGATATATCTCTACTATATTCTAATTCATTTCCTATGTTCTCCTCTAACTGATTATATAATGTAACTCAAATTTTAAGTCCTTAGTCACCATGAATTCTCTAATTGTGTATACAAACTTCTCTCCTTTCTCCTTATACATTCATAAAATGTTTAGGGTTTTTCCTTCTTAGGAAGACCTAGGAGACTTAGGGTTAGGTATGAATCAACAATAGTGATTTAGCCATATTACAACTTAATCCTTCCCTTTTTCTAATTAGATGCATGTAATTATAATGATTTACAGTTAAGACTCGTACTTATCATCTAATATCATAAAACAATCTTTAAGTCAGGCCAAAATAGTTTACATACAACTTTGTGCCATTACAAACAATTTTGTACAAACTATATAACTCAACACTTGAAGTCATTGATGCTTAGCATCAACAAAAAATTCAATGCTATAACTCAGCATGCATTGATCACTCAACATTTATATAGCTCGACACATATTGTCTGCTTGACACTTGACTGACTTGACACTTACTAGTTAATCGACACATACGAAATATCTGTCACTCAACATATAATATATGACAACTTATGCTCAGCATGTATTTATTATTCAGCATGAACTAAGTAAATGACTTAAGTATATTGTCACTCATATGTCAAAACCAATATGAGACTAATAGTCTCCCCTATGATGTGAGTTGCAAAGATACTTGGTTATGCAAGAATAACTCTATCCTTTCAAGCATAACTTAGGTAATATCCATTTACATACAAAATTTGAAAACTTCAAAATTTTCAAAAAAAAATTATGACTCATCAATTATACCTCGTAATTTAATAACTCCCCCTGAGTTGATTGTGTTGTTCTATATCTAAATAAAAATCATTCCTCCTGTTGAGTAGATTTGCAAAAACTAATCTCTACACTCTATTTCTACCATTACCTCCTCTTTTTGTCAAAATTAGTTGCTCCCCCAAAAATATTATCTCCTCCCATATCTTCTCCATACTTTATTTCTCCCTATTTTTGACACTAATGTCCAAGGTTTATACTTTTATAGTGTGTTTTTCCTAAAATGTTTTGTGAGCCTGAAGCATAATTTTCAAAGAAGCATCCCAATTGTCACAAGCTACCTCTAATGATTTGATTTGGATGGCTAGCTCAATAGCAAGGTGAACTAAGCCATTATGAGCAGAAAGATATAGATCGTTCTTCATGATTGTTTCACAAAAGATTAGTTCCGAGAGAAATATCTCCATATGTTGAGTCAGGATAGACTGGATGCTATTCAAATTAGCCTTAATGTTTGCTTGATCTATATGTAGCACTACTAACTGACTCTAGAACTTCAAGAGATTCCTAAAGTGTTTTTCACTTTGGGCTAGATACCTTAGCAAAGTTATACCAGATGACTACATATGACTCTCCAAACTCAGTATATGGCTCCTAATTCTTGTGTGAAGAGTGCTAGGTTGCAAAATTTAATATATAAAGGGAAATATTCTCTAGTACCCTCTTCACAATGTCAATTTTGTTTGCTAACTCAACCTATGATAGTTCAATAGTACTTGATATCTTTTCATTGACCTTACTTTGGAACTTTCTCTTGGAACATGCAAGTGATTTCTCATTTGAGTCCACATCTGTGTCATTAGCCTTCTCAACTAAGCTAGTGAGCTACTCTATGATAGGCTTGGTTTCCTTAGGTGTTGATAGGTCAAATGGATCAAGAAAAAATTCCTTGATATCTAACACAACATGCTTTTGTCTATGCTCCCTTTTGAATAGTTTTTGTTCCTTTTTCCTTGCAAGAGCATCCTATTGTATACCCATATATTCAATAGTGATGGTTTCAAGATTAAAATTTGATAACTCAATCACTTTTTCCAAGTTCACATCACCAAATGATGTAACTTCACCTATCTTAGAAGTGCTTGGACTTGACCTAGATGATTGTAGGGGTATAGCATCTATACTCGGCCTATGAAGAGATTGACTTGGAGGAGTATTAGTAGTTTCTGGTAAAGTCATCAATGTTTGCATTGCAAGTTGCCCCTTAGGTTTTGTAGTCATACCTAGCTCTTTAGCCCTATCCTTTACTTGATCTTCATTCATAGATGCACCTTGATCTTGTACTATAGGTGTAGGAGTAGCTTCCTGTCATGTTTGTGCTTGTGTTCCTTTATTCTCTTTTGTTTCATCTTTTTTTTTCTCTATGTGTCTCACCCTTGTCATTTTCTTTTTCCTTTTCATTTCTAGAGATTTAAGGATTTTGCACTAGTGTATTGATAGTAGAAATTGTTAACTCCTTCCTTTGATATACTACAATCGCTAATGTAGTAGGTATCAAGGAGAATTGAGGACGGGTTTTAGATGTCTATTGTGTCTAAACTTTCTGCCCTATAGATTTCTTGTATACCTTCTCAATCTCAATATTATTTTAACATAATTTTTCCTTGGTAGTTGATTCTACTAGTATCTTCTTCAAATATTCCACAATAAGGAAATTGATGTTGTGAATGATAGTATTAGAAAGATCTTGTATCTATATAGTATCACTATTTGTATTCAACTCATGTTGAGGATTAGCACTTGGCACTACTGTATCTTCTACACTCTATTATGTCTGTTACTCATCCTCACCTAGTGCTTGTGTGTCTTCATGTGTCATAGTGCCTTCCTCATGTGCAACTATCTCAGTGTCAACTGCGGTAACCTCGATTACTTCTTTTTGTTTTTCTTTGTCCTCTTCTACCTCAGTAGGTGTCTACACTATTTCCTTAGGTGTTTTCAAGCCATATACTAATTTTCAAATATGAGTCATTTTCTATATAACATCGTCAATATTATTCAATAGTATGTTGAATGCTCTATATTTAGGTGGAATTTTTCTTGCATTTTTCTTTATTTCCTTACCCATTGTTTCCCTAAAATTCTCACACCACTTGTGCAAGTTTAGTCTCTCTGATTTTTCTTTCTATGTTGAGAGCATATTTCCACTTCTCCTCAAATCTTTCACATAGATATTTTGGTAATGAGTTGGCAATACCATTTGGAGTTTGTTTGAATGTTACCATCATGGCATATATTGACTCCTCTACTTGGTTCATCTCAAATTTTCCAAGTTTGTAAAACTCAATATGTATTAGACCAAATAAATCAAAATTATTCCTTATGCTCTCACATATATTGTCTAAATTAGAGGAGGGATGGTGACTTATCACTTTGGATTGGTTGTTGTCATTAGATTTAGTCATCTCTTCACCAGATTCAGCTAGAGGAATATACTTTCTCTTTCGTCTCTTCTTAGGCTCCACTTCTTTACTAGATGATCTTTCTCTCTTCTCTTTTGGCTTTTCTATCTCTTGACCCTTTTTAGCAATAGCTCTTGTGCTGGTTTGAGTTGCTTGTACTATAGGCTTATATTTTACAACTTTCATTGGTTTGCTAACTACTGGGGCTTTGGCTTTCCTCTTCTTTTTCTTGGGTGCTTCACTGAGTTCTTCTTCTTTGACAACTTCTTCAACTTCTACTTTTTCTGCTTGATTTTCACCTTGACCTTGAGTTAAGGCCAGTGGTGCTTAAGTAGGTATATCTTCATCATCATCATCATCATCTTCTTCTTCTTCTTCTCCATTTAACTATACACCTACACCAGATTTCTCCTTAAGCTTCTTGATAGTATTGTTTTTCTTTTCTATGACTAAGACAGTCTTCAAATCCATTGTTACCTTAGATTTTGCCACATCATAATTCCCAAAGGCAGTATCCTTAGTATCTACATCTTGTGAAAGTAATTATGTGATTGCTACAGAGGCTTCATCCACATTGATCTCAAAGCCTAGTGGCCTTATCCACCATACCCTTGGAACAACAACTTGAACATATGTAAAATTAGTGTCAACTAGAAAGAAAACATCATTAAAATGTTTCTCAACTAGTGAAATTGGTATCTTCCCTCTCTTCTTCATTGACTACTTGAAATCTTCAAAGTAGCTAGTCATAACAAACTCAAAATTGTCTTTGGGTTGCTCAATAAATTCACCTATTTGCATTGTAATAGATCTACTTGTTTTCCATGCAACTTTACCAAAAAAAGGAATTGTATTATGTACATAAAAGAATATACATATAAGAATTCAATCAAATTTACATTGCTCACTCTTGGTCTTCCTTATTGCTCCCTAATTTTATGAAAATTGTTGCATCTATAACTTGGAAAGTTCATAGGTATAATCCTTCTTAACTATTTTATAACCCATGTCAACATCAATAAAAGGTACATCGTTGATAATGCTGGATTGATAGAGTTTATGTGTTATTATCCTCACTACAAAAGAAATTAGGGGATCTAAGATAGTTTCAATTGGCATTCATCATTTGTTCCACACTACCCCTATATTCTTCTCAATAACTTCTTTAGATTCACTCCTCATGGTTTTAGGTCGGCCAAGGGTTCGATACCCTGTTACTCTATGTACAATTTTCTTTGTAATTTTCACTAATCCATTATCCAACCATATAAGATTATCATGAATTCTACTCAAAACAATCTTTGTCCAAAGATATTGTGGAAATCTAGGGCACAGGTTAACCATTTCTTCTCTACAATTTTGAATTATTATTTTAACACTCCATTTTCACATAATTTCTCATAGGTTTCTCTAATTTCCATGTCACCTATGCTACCCACCTTACATGTGTAGAAACATCAAAAATCTTGAACCATTAAAACTTGAGCTGGTATCATCGATAACACACCAGATGGATCTTTCTTATAAGCAATATCAAGAATGGTTCTAAAGTTTGGTTGTCTAATCTCGTTACTTATTTATTGTAGATTAAAAAATTCTTTACCCTCTTTAACCTTAGGAGTTGAAGAATTAGATTTCATTATGAAAAACTAGGGTTTACAAAAGTTCAAATTACGTAGCTTGACACACGATAAATACCTTTGTAAATTTTCTGAGATGATATTGAGAAACTATTGAATCCTATTTGCGAACACTTGGAATGATCTCTTCAATTTTCCTTTCCCTATCTATGCTTCTATTCAAATTTAAATGATGTCAAATGAGTAGAAATTGATCAAATAGACCTTGAAGCCTCACGTTTAGTGCTTAGTGCTTACACAACTATAAAATTAGCTTCAATAGAGAATTCAACTCACTCAGCTTCCATGAAGTTTCCTTTTCACTCAGCAACAACTATGTGTTTGGTCAAAACTATCACCTGTTATAGCTCAGCATCAACTAACATTTCACTCGACAACCATACTAAAACTTTTCATGCTCGGTAGTAAGATGGAAAGTGATAAAACTTAAATATTTCTTCCTAGTTATAATCAACACCTTGTATCTTTCTTCATGCATATATAATCTTTTTAGAACTAAATCCTTAGAACTGATCTATAGTATGTCTTTTAAATATTAGTCCCACACATACCTCTTGATTTCTTTGTTGGAGGTGGCTTGATCACCTAGCCCATTGGGTGAGGTGATCCCATCTAAACTTCATGTGTTGCAATCATCCTTTCTCTTCCCTGTCTTGTTCATCTCATCTCTGATATTTTCAACATATGACTTTACTTTTCCTTTTTTGAACTCACTAATTGGTGCCTTTGACCTTGTTGGACAATTCCTTCTTATGTGACCAATCTTCAGTTAGCTAAAACATGTAGCTTGACTCAACCATCTTTTTAGTCACTTTTGAAATGTGTTCTGATGCAATTTTCAGCAACATGTCCATAATCTTGAAAATAGTTACAACTATACCTAGTATTGTAGTCCCAACTATCAGAGTTATCATTGTGATTTACCTCTGTCTTCTTGTTTGATGACCATTGAGGCTTGGATCTACTCTCATATGCTCTGCTCTTCTTTCATTATTTGCTCTATTGAGATCTATGTTTTTGATTTTCTTGCTAAGGTCATGAATTTGACATGGTATCAGAGAAAGTTACAAGAAAGGAAAAACATAAATTTTCTTTTATTGCAGGTATTGAAAATTAGATCTAAAATGAGATTCTCTAGCATCTGTTATTCTCACACTGTACAACAAATTTTATTTGAAGCCTAAAATTTTACTCTAGCTACAGAGTAAAGGGCCTTATTGAATAGTTAAGAATATAGAGGTTGAAATCACTTCAACAATAGAGAAATCTAAATACTTTAACCATATGGATGAAGCATTTGGTTTGCTATGCTTGTCCATATCTCAAGAACTCTTGTTCCATGTTGAGGCACAAGCACAATCCCAAACCAAGTTTTGAATATCTTGGAGACTCTCTTTGGAAAGGGAGATGAAATGTGGGGTCATATCCTTGAAAATGATCTCATCTCATTAGATCCAAAGAGTTTTAACAATATCCAAGATTACTTCACATGTTTCAAATCTTTCTTGCTTTAGCTAAAAGGATGTGGTATTGATAAATCCAATTAAGAAAGTATGTTAAATATTTCCATTCTGTTGATGTTGGATCCAAAATATGTAGTATTTATTTCTTCTTTCTACATAATTAGACCCACAACATGAGAAAATTGGAAGATGCCCGCACTTAATGCCTTCATTGAGTCTCAAATACATGAGCAAGATAAGCTTATTAAGATGGGTACTTTGAAGAATTCCAAATTTCATGCACTCAGTATGCATACAACTAGGAAGAATAACTCGAAATACAATTAGTGATCCAAAGGAAAATGGAAGGTGAATTCAGATAAAAGAAAGGAAGGTAATCCAAAGCCTTCAAATGGGTCTATAGGCTTAAAAGAAAAGGACACAAAGGGAAAATCAAAGTGCACCTATTGCAATCATGGGTACCATCCAGAATCATCATGCATAAAGAAGACCACTTATCTCATGGCCTAGACACTTAAACATCATAATATTGGTGGTCTTATTCCTAAAATGATAAGAACTAGAAAGAAAAAGCCTTAGAAAACAAAGGCAATGCTGATGCATTGATAGATATTCAATCTTCCTCAGATACACAAATCATAGACTCTGGAGCATCACACCACATGGCAGAAGATTATCTTTCATCTTTAAAACCATATTTTGGTTCTCCTATTCTTGTGGGAGATGGATCTCTTGTGGAAGCAAATGGAATTGTAAGGTAGAGCTTGGAATTGAATTTTTTTAGAATGTCTTGCATATCCCAAAACTTTCTCTAGATCTACTTTCTATGTATCAAATGGCACATAGTAGAACTCAGAGGAAAGTTGAATTTGCACAATATTCAATGAGCATCTATGACATGCAAGGAAAGTCCAAAAAAAAATTGGTAAGGCGAATCATCAATCTCATTTATATACTTTCTCTAATTTTGTTCCTAAATTAGATTCTACTTTACTTCTAACACATGCAAATGATGAAAGTAGAATTTGGCATGAAAGATTTGGACATATAAATTTTAGATGCATGCAAAATCTTAGCAATTAGGGAATCTAAAAGTTGTGCTCTTGGAAAATATCTAGAAGAAAATTTTCACAAGGGAATCAATGGAGAGCCTCCTCTCCTCTAAAGCTTGTTCATAGTAATTGAATGGGCCCTTTTCCTAAACTGTCCATGTGAAAATCAAGATATGTCCTTATATTCATTGATGATTCATCAAGGTACACATGGGTATAATTTCATAGATACAAGTCCGAAGTGTTTGAGAATCTCAAGCTTTTCAAAGCCCATGAATAAAAGAAATCTAGAAAACTGGTCAAGATCCTCCACACAGATAATGGGGGGAGTATGTCAACATTGATATCCAACATTGATAGAAAAATATTTTTAGCAAGTTCAAGGCATTTATTATGATGATACTTTTTCTCATATGGAAAAAATTAATTCCATTTGATTAGCTTCATTTGATTAGCTCTAGCCATTGTAACAACAAAAAGATTGGAGATTCATCACATGGATGTGAAGAATGATTTTCTTCATGGTGATCTTGAAGAGAAGATCTACATGGAGCAACCAAAAGGGTATGTACATAATTCTTTACAAGTATGAAAGCTCAAGAAATCACTCTATGGCCTCAAGTAGGCAACTTGTGCTTGGTATGCTAAAATGGATTCTTATCTTTTGTCTCAAAATTTTATGAGATGTAACTATGATCCAAATGTTTATATTTTGAGAACATTTGACTCTTTGTTTCTCATAATACTCTAGGTAGATGATCTAATAATAACAGGTGTCTCATGCTCAACAATTGTGGCAACCAAGGAAGCTTTACATGATACCTTTTCTATGATAGGCATGGGCTTTCTCAATTTATCTCTTGGTCTTGAAATCAGGTGTCATAGTTGCTCAAGCAAAGTATGCAAGAGATCTATTGGTTTGATTTCATATGAGTGATTGTAAACCAACACCCACACATTTTCTATCTGGGGTCTTGGGTAGAAGATGGAAAAGATACACTATTGGTTTATGGAACACTTTATTGTCAGCTTGTGGCAAGTATTCTTTATCTCACTTATTCTTGTCCATATCTATAATTTGAAGTGGGTGTTGTTTCAAGATACATACAAGAACCTTATGAGCTACATTGGAAACCTACCAGGCATATCCTTCATTATGCTTGAGGAACTATTAGCTATGTGATTCATTATTCAACAAGATGTAGTTTGGATCTTATTGGCTATACTAACTTTGATTGGGTTAGCACTAGCATTGATTTGAAGTCCACTTTAGGATATGCTATCAATTTGAGTTTTGTTCCCATCTGCTGGTCAAGAAAAAAAGGAATCTTCCATTGATCTCTCATCCATGGAGGCTAAATATAAAGGTGTTTTGAATGCTATTGTTTAGACTATTTGGATGCAAAATTTCCTCACTGAGTTGGGTATCTCATTTTCTCAACCAACCATCATTTGGTGTGACAATCAAAGTGCATTGAAGGTTTACAAAGATTCAATATAATGATGACAAAAAAATTACATTAAGATCCATATCCATATGCACTTCATTTGATATCTTATCCATGATGGCATCATTGATTTATAGTATTGTACTATGTGTCATCAGATTGGTGGAATTTTTATGATAACCTTCATTGGTCAAAAGTTACAATTTCCCCAAGATCTTCTAAGGCTATTGTAACTTAGTATTTTCCTTCTCTTTTTAGCATCTATTTTGAGGGGGAGTTTCTTCCCACTAGATTTTCCCTCTTTCCTCATTCTTTCTACATTTTTGTTTAATGCTAATCTCTAGTTCAAATTAAAACGGGGGGGGGGGGGTGATGTGGTTAAACTAGTTAACTCAAACTTGTCTATCACTTCACCATAGCTGACTTTAGATGTCTACTTTTCTAATATTGGTTATCTTTTAGTTCACCATTGGTGACCTCTCTTCATCACTTACTAATCAGATTGGTGAAGTGTTACTACCAAACAGGCACTTTCAATTCCATTTCTTATGCCAAAAAATAATGAGACTCGTGTTCCACCTCACTTATGTTAGTTAACTGTCAGCTAGTTTGCATTTATGCATTTACTACTATGTAAGGTATAGAGTTTCATATTTAAAACTATGATTTGTAATCTGATGAGGGATATATTATTATCATTTTTTATTGTGGTTATGAAGAAGTTTTATTTTCTGCTCTATTTTCATTAGCTGCTCTCTTTTATAATCTGCAAAGATATGTGTTTTTTTTTTTCATGCTAATGCTGTGAATTTCAAACTTCTCATTAGCATTACTTAATTTTGAAACTTGAAATTAATTCATTAGACCTTTAGATTTGGTTACTATATCGTATCTAGAATTTAATATTATTGTGCTAACTAGAAATAAAGCTTCAAATATGTAATATACCTTAGAATATAGAAGGGCTTTATAAGAGATAGATTTGGGAGATTTGTCAATATATTTATTAGGTTTGTATTCCTTCATCTAAATAGAAGCATTTACAACACATGAGTAACTTCAAAGATATTTTTCCCAAACATTTTACATGACTAAAGCTTGATTACTCTATTCACAACTTTTGTCATGGAGCCGGTAAGGGAGATCAATAAACTTAGCCTTTATTGATATGCCTATAATTCCTTTATTTTTTTCTTATTACTAATTTCATACATAGATTGTTAGAATTAGATAGTCATAGTTTATACCTTCTTTCTCTTATATCTAGAGAAACATGGGATTCATGCATTAATCCTATCATGTAATTTATGATTGGAAAGCCCAAAAATAAAGATGACTTAGATACATAACTAAGACCAATTGTATATCTCTCTTTTAGATATGTCCAATAAATAGACCTTTGACCTTTAATATGATATTTTCTTGTAAAGAATGTCATTCTACCCAACTACAAAATAAAAAAATTGAGAATGCTATGTTGATCATCAACTTTTTCACTTTCTACAAGCTTATAAAAGCCATTGTGAGCCAAAACAATGTAAATTCTAAACAACCTCCAATGAAATACTGAGATAGATTATAATTGATGTTATTAACAACTAAAGGTATTAATATAGATACCTTTGCAATTTATTAGTAAATTTAAATACCAAACTTAGTTAAGATAAGATAAATTTATTAATGTCCAATGGGAGACCAACAAGGGTCTATGGGATTGAAAACTTAATGAATAAGAAGCAAAGAGCCAATAGACCATTAGAGAGTGGTCAGGAAAGAAAAAAGAAGAGAAAAAAAAACCAAATACAAGATGCAAACTAAAGGTTCTTCTTAGGCTAGAATAAGTCCAACACTGAAGGATACAAACCTTGGTGAGGGAGAGCATGTAGTCATCTTTGAGATCTATTGGTGGGCTAACACTAATAAAGCTGAAAATGAATATAAGTCCTACAGGGTCACATAGATCTAGAGTGAATAATGGTTGAGGTTTTCAAGGGCCTCTTCACACCCCACCTAGAAGGAAGGGACAAGAAAAAATCTATAATGAGCTGCTATGTAGCCTAATTCATGGGGAATAAAATTTGTAGGGTGTGATTACAAAGCCACATCGCCTCCTAAAGATAAAGTGCCAAACACCTTTTATAGAAGGAGGTCAATGTGCTACACTCTCTAAATAAGCAATAAAATATCCCTTTGATCTCATAATAAATAGGGCAATGGAAAATGATGTGTAACCTAGTCTCAGTCATGACCAATGTGCATAGCCTATAAATACAATCCTCTCTATCAATTTGGTTGTGTCTCTGGGCTTGTAGATGATGAGAACCAACCTTGAAAGATCCTAATGTGAACCAAAGATAATAGAACCAACTCTAAAAAGAATATCTAAGTTGAGAAATAATTCCATCATACATGTCCAGAAAGTGCTTACCATAGAAAGCCATCCTCAGACTTAATCCCCTAGGCAGGTTAGTCTAAGTTGTAGCAAGGTACTATCTATAGATGTCAAGTTTGACCTACTCATTCAACTCCTATTTGGAAGGGGGACAAGCAACCAATGTCAATCAAGACGGAGCTCAGAAGGGATGTGGTCTATGCATACTAGCAATGGGCTCTCACTAATGTGTCAGATTTGGAAAACTCCACTAGGGAGTAGTATGCGATGTAAGAGTATCTGTCCTGACCATTTAGGGAATCTACAAAGAAACAAAGATGGTGTAGAAATAATATTAGGTCAAAAATACCCCTTAATATAAAGGGATGAGCTACAAATTCAGCTAGAATGATATTGTGGAAGGTGCAACAATGACATCTTATAATCTACCAAAGGAAGAGAGTCTGAATATGTTTAATGGAGGCCCAATCTGAATCAAGAAATGATGGTCCCCAAATGATTGAATCATATAGAACAATAGGTCTAACTAGAGAATCTAGAAGCACAACTTGGATGAGGTGTCCTAGAAATGGTGTCTGAAGAACTATCTCTCAATGATAGCAAGGGAACCAATCCCTTTTCTAATCCTAGGCTAAATAGTGGGTCTCAAACTAAAATGAGGACTAGAGAACCTGACCTTGAGGTAAGTGTATGAGGAGGTGATCTCAATCTCCATACCCTAGAAATAGAAATCTAAATGTACTTATGATTTTATAAAAATTGCATCTGACAAATTAAATAAATTAAATATAAAACATCAAAGGTCAAAGAGAGAAAATTAACAATTAAAAACAAAAATTTTCAATTGAATATAAAACATAGGAGGTAAAAAAAATAAATTAATAATTAAATGCCAAAATATAGACAGGGCCTTCATTTGATATGGATTTTGATTTTTGCATGCATGGAAGAAGAACAACATTGTTACCTTCTCTACTGGTCAAATTCAAAACATGGATAGAAAGAAATAGTCAATGTTATTGTTTTGATCAAATGGGAAACTTGAGATATTCTTAGGTTAACATATTTGAATTTGTGGGTTGATAATATATGGTTTAGTTTATGAATCTAACACTCCTTGGTTAATCAATAAGTGTAGATCTTTGAAGAGATGCTATTTATGTTAGAATTGATGAATATGGGGGAAGAGAAACATGAGATACATATAGAGATAGAAGGTGAGGATAAAGATACATGACAATGAGGTAATTATAAGGGAAATGTGAGATAGAGATGGGAGATAAAGGAGAGAGGGTGAGAGGCATTATGTAGAGATAGAGGGTAAATATGGGGAAGAGGTAGTGAGGAGAGAGAGGAGAGAGAGTAAAAGAAAGTAGTTAGGAAAGTTTTGTGTGTGTGAGATAGAGACATTATGTTTCTAAAATTTCTCATTCTCCCCATACCTCTTCTTTCACTAGAAAAAAAGAAATGGATAAGGGATAGGGGTTAGAGATAATGTAGAGAGAAAGGAGTGAGGGTCCAAGAGAAATGACATAAAGCACAAGCATGACAATAATTATGGTTTCATAGATAGACATAAATAATGATGGGGGAGAGCAAGAGCATGAAAGAGAGATGACACAGGGATGTGAGTATAGAAACACATATAAACACTTATATTTATATATAAAAGAAAGGTATGTGCAAGATCATGGTCAATCAAACTATGTTCTTAAGTGGTAATTAAAAATTAGCATATCAGGATTATGTCAATGTGACAAGCAATTTTGAACTTGTTATGAAATTTATATAAAAAAGTTGTGAAAAAATATTCTATAGGAAATTGAATTTAGTTTCCAAACAACTCGGCCTTATATAAAAATAGAATAAAATTGATTGGTCAAAATTCTAAATTATAATGCAATAGTACAAAAATTTCAGGACAAAAATAAGAATTAGGTGTATGTCTGACCACCTTAATCAAATTAAAACAATAATATTTTTTAATAAGTGTCAAGATATAATAAGTAGATTGATTCCCAAATGTGACACATATTTTTGGGTATTTTTTTGCAAATTAATTATTAATTATGGATTTTCTACTCTAATATTTTATAAATTAGAAAATTCCCTCTATGACCATCTTAACTATTTCAAAACACTACAATTTTTTTTCCTTATAGTATAAAAAGAATAGAGTGTGACACATATTGTGGATTTCAAAAATGTTGTAGCTTTTGAAACTTAGAGTTATTTTTCAATCATTGTGTCAATCAACACATTATGCATAACTTCATTTTGAGATATGTAATATTTACTTACTGAACTCATAATTTGACATACATTACATCAATCTAAATATGAGAATAATCTTAAGAAGCCCTTTTTGTTTGATCAAATTTTGGTGAAAAAAATGTCATCATATACATGCTCAAAGTTAGAAACACAGAAGAATGTTGAAGGCCAAAAAAACATTTTTGGGACATTTTTTTTTCTGTTCACCATGTAGGTTTGGTATTCCAAGAAATACTAGTCCTAATCAATGTGTTAATTTTTTTTCTGGTATCAAGATGAGTACGATAAAAGTTAGAATAGATTTTGAAATGGTTTGGAGCATTTCAAAACTACATATTTTTCATATACATATATGAGTTTATATTAAGTTTAAATACTCATGTCCACACACACACACACAAAGATAAATTCAAAATCCTCAACAAAATCAAACTACAATACTGAACCTAATGAAAAATTAAACTTGATTTAACTATAATCCTAACTCTAATTCAA
Organism: Cupressus sempervirens; assembly: GCA_028749045.1. Lineage (NCBI taxonomy): Eukaryota > Viridiplantae > Streptophyta > Pinopsida > Cupressales > Cupressaceae > Cupressus > Cupressus sempervirens. The sequence continues at coordinate 920,609,069 of CM053785.1, read as the reverse complement.
AAAGTTGAGAGGTTATTAAGTGTGAGGGAGACAGAAAAAGAGTGTATTTAGGGAATGGAATAGAGAGATATAGTGGTGTGTGTGTGTGTGTGTGTGTGTGTGTGTGTGTGTGTGTGTGTGTGTGTGTGTGTGTGAGAGAGAGAGAGAGAGAGAGAGAGAGAGAGAGAGAGAGAGAGAGAGGCATGTAATAGATAGATATGTCGATGAGGGAAGACAAAAGGATGGAGATAGAGAGAGAGGATATTTATGATTGTACACTTTCTCACTCACCCTATCCCTTTTATTTCACTACTCCATAAGAAAGTGATAAGAGCAATGGTCTAGACATAATATAGAGTGAAAATAATTAGAGGCTGAAGACAAATGACACAAAAATCAGGCATGATGATAATTAGGGTTTCATATGTAGACACAAATAATAATGGGGGAGAGAAAGCGGGTGAAACAAAGATGAGAGAGGGATGTGTATATAGATGCACACACATGTGTTTATGTACACACACACTCACATATTTATATATAAAATCAAATGTGTGTGTGTGTGATTGACTATATACATATGTGTAGTTTATATTAAGTTTACATACACATGTCCATATATATACTAAGCTAAATTTAAAATCCATAACAAATTGAGCTAGAACATTGAACCTAATGAAAAATCAAAGTAGATTTAACTATTATCCTAACATTAATTCAAATTAGTACACAAACCTAAATATAACACAATCAATGAATTAACCTAACACTAATGTTAACACTAATTATATAGTAAGCCATATTTTATTCATGGAAATACACAATAATAAAGCCCACTACTAGATTTAATTTTACAATTAATAGCATATTGAAATCAAATTCTACATGAAATATGAGAGAGAGAGAGAGAGAGAGAGAGAGAGCATGGGAGATGAGAGAGAGAGATGTGTGAAAGAGATAAGGGAGAAGGAGAGAGAAACATGATGTAGATATATATAGATTACCTAATTAATGAGAATAGAGAGTGAGAGGAGGGAGATAAGAGAAAGGGTAAAGGAGAGAGTGGTAGATCAGTTACATAGAGAAAATGGGTAGGGGGAGAGAGAAAAGCTAAAAATAGAAAGATGATAATTATGGCTCAGAACATACATGTATATTGTAGTGGGGGAAGGAGTGGACTAGGGAGAGATATAAATTAGAGAGAGTCTGTGTGGGTGCGTGCATGTGTGTGTGCGTGGGGGGGGGGGGAGGGGGCACCTATGCACATGCATGTGCATGTGTGTGTGTGTGTGTGTGTGTGTGTGTGTGTGTGTGTGTGTGTGAAAGAGATTGTGTGAGAAGGAAGAGAGACTAAGAAACATGAGGTACATATAGAGATAGAGGATGAGGGGTAAATTGATATGAGAGAGAGATAATTATGAGGGGACATGTGAGATAGAGATGAGAGAGAAATGGGAGAGGATGAGAGATATTATGTAGAGATAGTCAGAGGAGTTAGGGGAGAGAGAGAGAGAGAATTTATGTTTCTACAGTTTCTCACTCACCCTATCCCTAGCTCTTATTTCACTACTCGACAAGAAAGGGATAAGGGACATGTGTTAGACATAATGTAGAGAGAAAACTATGAAGGGCTGAAGATAGATGACACAAAGCATAAGCATGACAATAATTAGAGTTTCATACAAATAATGATGGAGGATAGGGAGAGGGATGAACAAAGATGAGACAAGGATGTGTTTATAGACAAGGATAATCAATTGATAATGGATTTTGACTTTAGCGGGTGTGGAAGAACAACGTTACCTTCTCCACGGGTCAAATATAAAATATGGATAGAAAGAAAGGGTCAACGTTATAATTTTGATCATTGATCAACGAGAAACCTGAGATATTCTTAGGTTGTAGTTGAATTTGTGGCTTGATAATATTTGGTTGAACGTATGAATCTTTCTCTCCTCCATCAATCAAGAAACGCGGATTTGAAGGGACGCTATTTATGTTTGAATTGATGAAGCCTTCGGACTTGTTCAGTGCATTACATGCCTTTGTGCGACACAAGTTTTGAATAATTCCTTCCTCAATTTACATTATGCAACTATTCCAATCCTCAATGCGTTGCCTCTCTATAAATATTGCCTCTCTATTAATATGGATTCTATATACCATCTTCATCTTCTCTCCCAACAAATTTGTTTCTCTTCAATTGCTCTTTTGTTTCTGAAGAGGAGTTTATTTACAACCTGAACAACTTTATTTCTGAAAGAATACTCTCCAGCAGTGAATGTGGTGGCATTCAAGCTAATGAGAATCATGATACTTCTTCTTGTTGTAACCCTTCTATTTAGCATTCAAGTTTCTACTCGATATAATCTTCTTAAGGCAGAAGCAAATAAAGATGCAGAGGCCATCTCCAACAAGGGAAATAACAATCTGTTTCAAGTTGTGGAAAGACTACCATCATGCATCAATTGTGCAAGCCATATTCCAGATCCTAAGTGTTGTAAATAATTATAAAGTAGAGTTGTATATGCAAGTCTGTCATTCAGACTCATGTGTACACTAAAACTGTTATACAGGTCCAATGACCTAACTCATTTTCTCCTCATGACGAACACGAGTATTAATTAGTTATTTCATTAAATTTTATTCTTCTGTAATTTCATTAAATTGTAATTTGAGTATTCTTCTGTAATTTGTTTGTGAGAAAAAAGGATTCATCAAAAGTACATACCTTTATTTAATTATTTAATTATTTAATCAATTTTATGTTTGAATGTGAAATTTAATTTTTGTTAAATATTCTATTATTTATAACCATTGCACATGAATCAGGTTAGTAGTGGAATTAAAAGCTTTTGCTAATTATCTTCTTTGTCACCACTCTTTAAGAATTGAATTGGAAAGCATTTAAATGAAGCCACAATAGATAATATATGAGTCTGAAAATATAGTTTAAAATCATCGCTTCACAAGATTAAGGAATGTATTGTTAGAAACATGTGGAAAAGAGAAATAAAATTACCAATAGTAATAAGAAATGAAAATACTCTCTAATATCTTCAAATCAGAAGTTGAACTATATTAGCTATTGAATAGCTTGTAATTCTTTTTTAACATTTAGAATGGAGTATTGATCAATTCAAATAAGAGTCTCAAGTTATTCATTAAATGAAGGAACAAAATTAGAACTTTAATTAAAAAAGTTGAATCTCAGAAGAGTGGTGCCAACCAAAAGCACCACCGCTAGGAGAGCGGTGCAGCTGAGAGCAAGGTGTATGGGAATGATGAGTAAAACTGCTACATCCTTGATGTGACTGCAAGGAGGGGTATGGTTGCCGGAGGTCAAATTTGAGCTATTGTACAGGCTCCTCTTGCTGCTCCTGCTATAGGTTGGCCCTCTGCACACTCCAACCCTAAGTGGGTGTTTCCTTGGATGAAGATAATGCTGCTACTACTGATGACGAATGGGCTCCCCCTAAGCCGTCTTCTCACCTCACCCTCGGGTGGGACTCTGATGATAAGGATCCTCCCTCGGCTGGTGTTACACTAGAAGCTTGAGGAATTTTATGGCTGTATTAACTCGCGGGGTGATCCTATTTCCTCAGACCCTCTTTTTGTGAATATGTAACTTTATTATATATTTTTTAATATAAGGAAGGGACTATTCATGTAAAAAAAAGAAGATGAATCTAAAAGGATCTTATTTTGAAAAACTAATAGGAATATAAATATTAAATAAAAAATTTTATTTCTTAAATAAAATAGGGAACTAATCAAATGGAATGTAATACTCAAAATGCAAGGGAAAAACACACTAACTTATTTTTTTAAAACAAGTTTCACAAGTAAACTAGATAACTTATTTATTTAGTTATTCTTTAAATCAACATTTTGTCCAAAAATTTATAGGGCCTCCTTTTCAAAATGTAAATAAGATATAAACATGATTTATTTTAAATGAAAGTACCTTTCTTTCTTACTAATAATTTTAGCATATTAATATAGGAAAAAGCTACAACATTTTTTTTACTCATTCTTTAAACTTAGTAGTACATCAAAGCATGGAAACAAGATGAAACTTTCCCCCAATAATATTACAAACATAATATTTAGAGCAACATTTTTGTCCCTTTGGAATGATATAACAAAAACTACAAAGAAAAATCTCCTCTTTGACACAAGAATGTTAGAAAACTCTTTTCCAATACTTTTTTCAGTAAAACATCATATTTGAAGAATATGCATAAACAACCTCCTTTCTTCTCCTTCTTCCAATATGGACTCCAATCCAACAAATTGTCATTAACCACAACCAACCATAGAAGCTCAACTCCTAGCCTAAGCCTCTATGAGGCCATCCCCAAGCTTTGAGAATTGTGGCTAAATGGGTTACAAATAATACAAAACATACAAATGCAAAACACAACAATTACAATAATAAGCTCCCTTAAGTTTGAGATTTACAATTGGGTCACGTAAGAACCCATAGAAAATGCTGAAGGTAGACCTATCAAAGAGTAGACATCCATACAATACCAATAAACAACTATGAAATTTGATGCACTTTTAAGGGTACAATAACATATTTTTCCTTCACAATCTTCTAATTATAACCCAAAACTACAAGACTAACTAGTATGGCCAAATGGAACCCATACTCCATAAAATTAATCTCTTGTCCAAGAGAAGTGGCTTTCAACTACAAAGGCAAGCCAAACTAACCTCTTCAACCAAAAGTCCACTACTTCCCTCCCAAGCATGGGTGATTCCTAGCTCACCCATAAACAAAATACAATAACAATAAAAACGAGGAAAATACAATGCAAGAAAACCCCCATACTCATCACATACAAACATATACAAAACAAGAAATTTATTTAGAGTCCTAAATATTCATTTTAAAACAACAAAACAAAAATAGGAAGAGTATTTCTTTCATGGAAAAAGAAACAATCTTCAATCTGATGCAATGAAAAATAATTTTTGAGAGTCTTTCCACTTTTCTTTCTCCTTATCTTTCTCCAATGCCAAAACCCTTAGTGTTGATAAAAATTGAGAGTGAGTGAACATCCACTAAATCCTACAAATCCCACTAAAAAGGCCTCAAAATTAATACTAAGCCACTATCTATAAACATGAGTTGATTACACGTCCTTCCGCTTCCCTCTTGTCCCCTCTCATAAATGAGAGTTTGGTAGGGAGTGTGGGACAAGTTAAGTTCATTTGGACTCCACAATTTTTGTCACTTTTAGAAACGGACCCTTTTATAATATCATAAATGTCATCTAGACATCCCTATGGCCAAAATCTAACCACTAACTCATAGTACCCCAATATGGATAGTTAATTTTTACTAGAATGGTACCCTAGGTCACTTTTAAGCCCACTAAAGTCCACTTAAAGTTTATCTATGATTTGTATGATGATGGGACCACATTTGAGTCTTTCTAAACAAGTATATTTACTTAAGTAACCTACTAGGTCTACCCTAGTGTAGGTAACTCTTGACAACCCTAATTGACATGTCAGTACCACATACACAATACAACTATCAAGTAATAAATCAAAAATACATTTCACATTTACAAGTGACATGTCAAATTTACATTATGTAATTCAATATAATAATAGTCATTCACATCATGTATACCAAACAAAATACATCACAATGAGGTTCAAATATCTTCATTAGGTTAAAATTCTCCTTCACAATTCACACATAGGTTTAACTTTGGTTCTTTGATTAAATTCTAGGGTTACTTTCCTACACACTAAATCCATGTATCAATATCCCAAGGAAAATGTATATATAAAATCAATGGTACATAATTTAAAGTTTGCATTGGCATTCATAATTCATAATAAAATAATATTTCATTTCAAAACCACTTTCATAATTCAATTCACATGTAAGGAAATCACACATCTATAGTAAAACTTAATTTGAAATTAAAATCTAAATGTTAATCATGTATTTCAATTAACATCATTCAACTTTAAGGCATATGCAAGAATCCAAATAACCATAAGCTATCTCATTGACATTGATTTGTCCTTTAATACATAATTCACCTATCCTAATTAATGTTAAAATCAACATAACCAATTATCATTATAACCTTGCATACCTTGTAACCCTAGTCACCTTTCAAATATCATGCATTCTTTTAACACTTTTTGAATCATCCTATCTGGGTCGATTCACCAATTAGTAAGAATTATCTAGATCAATTAACTAAAATGCATTATTAAAATTATCTAATTATCATCGTGAGGTGGATAAAAAGAAGATAAGGAAAATACCCTAAAATCACTTCAATTAACTAATAAAAAGTATATGAATAGCTATGTTGACATGAACTTAGTAATCATTCAAAATATGAGTCACATCACACTTTATTCCTTCATTCTCTATCAATGCAATAAATGTCCATGAATCATTGTCATACCAATTTAAATTCTGAGATTATTATAGTATCATGAACTATAAAATGAGTCATTCCACCATGAGGTATCAACTAATATTAAATTTAATTGTAATGAAGATTGATTCTATCAAAATATTTAGTATTTTAAAAAAAAAGTGATTTTTGTAACTATAATATCAATACTTAATGCAATCCCACAATTCTTGTTTGGGTCATCCACAAGTTATTCATATCAAGTAAGAGTAATAATTCAATCCTAATATTTTATTTCTTATGATCATTATAAAAAAATATGAGATTTTTTTCTACACATATATTAGATACATCCAAAGGGCCTGTCATGTTACACGATGGTTGTTAATCTCTAAGTCATGGTGTCTATTAGTGTCAAACACTTAGTCATTCACAACACAAGATTATTTAGTCATCACTATGATTGAGTCATCATATATAGGCCAATCTAACTATTGAAGACTTGTAAATATTCGAAGTCATGTGTAAAGTAGTAGTTACTATCGAGAAAGATAATGGTCTTCTAGTACTTTAGTGATAGTTGAGTTTGTCAGGGATAGTAGTTGATGTCGAGTGATACAAAAGTCGAGTTATCAAGTTCATGTCGAGCATAGTTAAGGCTAGGGGACAACATAATGAAATAGTTTATGCCAAGTGTTAAGTGTTAGTATGATATAAGTTTTGAGTAATAGAGTTTCACATTTTATTTTGGAATGAAACAAAATCTTATACTAATCATTTTGTTGAGATGGAAACATATTTTGAAGATCAAGGAGGTGATTACACATTTAAAGAAATATAATTAATCTCTAGATAAGGCAATCCACCAATCAAAAAAATGCAAGGACTAAGAGGCAAAAGGATTTTTCCTAGATCACTGAGAGGAACAATTCATGCATGGATTTATCCTGTCATGTCAATTTATGATTGACAAGCCCAAAAATAAAAGATGATTTAGATATAGAACTAAGGCCAATTGTATATCTCTTTTAGATATGTCCAGTAAATAGACCTTTGACCTTTAATATGATGTTTTCCAGTTAAGAATGTCATTCTAACCAACTAAAAAAAAAAAAATTTTGAGATGGCTATGTTGATAATCAACTTTTTCTCTTTCTACAGGCTTATAAAAGCCATTAGGAGCCAAAACTATGTAAATTCTACACAACCTTAAATGAAATGTTGACATAGATTATGAATGATGTTATTAGCGACTGCAGATATTAATACAAGTACTTTTGTAGCTTATTAACAAACAAAGGTATCAAACTTATAATTTAATAAAAATTATCTCTAATTGACTCAAAAAATTAAGTACAAAACATCATAGGTCAAACAAACTAAATTAATAATTAAAAATAAAAATCTTCAATTGAAAATAATTTGAATATAAAACAATAGGAGGTCAGACAAAATAAATCAATAATTAAAAAGAAAACTGTGCACATAGCCTTGAATTGATATGGATTTTGACTTTAGCACAAATAGAAAACATGGATAGAAAGAAAGAGCTATCCTTAAACGTCACACACTAAGGAAAAAATTAAGCTTATAAAAAATAAATCAACTTTGACTATTTGACACTTTTAGTGTTAGAATGAAGCTTAGTGTATGATGTTGAAACCATCCCAAAAGAAACGATCAATGCTATCCTTTTTATCATTGATCAAACACGAGTCTCATAGTTGAATTTTTGGGTTGAATGTATGAATCTGGGTCTCCTTGATCAATCAAAAAATGCGGATTTGAAGGGACGCTATTTATGTTTGAATTGATGAAACCTTCCGACCTATTTTGTGCATTACATACCTTTGTGCGACAAAAGTTGTGAATATTTCCTTCTTGAAATTACATTATGGAACTATATCATCTTCATCTTCTCTCTCCCAATGTATTTGTTTCAGAAGAGGAGTTTACTTTTTTAACATGAACAATGTTATTTGTGAAAGAATACTATCCAGCAATCAATATTTTTGAGAAACATGTGTCTCAACCTTGCAATCCTTTCTTGGAAAATTCTAGAATTTGTTTGTGGAAGTTTTCCACTTGTTTATGCATTGGAAAATGGTTAGTGAGTTGTTAAAATGAGTCTTGTCCATAGTAGAATATAGGTAGGTCATTTTTAGAGCCTTGATGACTCATTTTGTGACTTTTATGGGGGTCTAGACTAAGAGACAAAATTGTGGACGGGATTACTATTTTAACTTGGTTGTTTTTCCATATTGGAAATGTAAATGTCAAAAATGGGTAACATGTGGCATGGTAGTTTTTCCCATGGTTTTGTAAAACCATAAGTAGTTTCCAGGTTGTCAAATCACTATAAAAGGAGGGCTTGGGGAGGTGTTTGTGTAGTTGAGTTTAGTTTGCAAGATTGGTGCTAAAAGGAGTCTCTCCAAGTTCGAGTTGTGTTGATGTGCTCTTGTAAGAACTTGTATTGCAAGTGTATTGTAATCATCTTGGTTTGATAATACATTGTGTGAGTTTTGGAGGGTGTGGTTTTTCTCCCAGAAGGGTTTCCACATGGTAATCACTGTATTGTGTGTTCTTTGTTATTTCTATTATGTTATTATGCATTTCTTGAGATCTTTGCAATAGTTACTTTGATTTACATAACCGTCCTCTCAAAGATTAGCATAGGAAGCGATTTTGTACGCCTTTGCTTCCTTACAAATATGGTGGCATCAAAGCTAATGAGAATCCTGACAGTTCTTCTTGTTGTAACTCTTCTATTTAGTCTTCAAGTTTGTACTCAATATAATCTTCTTAAGGTAGAAGAAAATAAAAATGTAGAGGGGATCTCCCACAAGGGAAATTACAATCTATTTCAAGTTGTGGAAAGATATCATAAACCATATTGTGCAAGCATAGCTGTATAAGGAAGTCTCTCATTTAGACTCATTTGTACAATAAAACTGTTATACTGGGTCAATGACCTAACTCATTTTCTCCTGCTAATGAACACAAGTAATAATTGTTCAATTAAAATTTATTCCTATGTAATTTTTGGCAATGGCCATTTTTGTTAAGTATTGCATTACAATCTTTCAGAAAAATGAAATCCAAAGTACACACCTTTACTTAATTATTTAATTAATTTATGTTTCATTGTTAATTTTTTTTTTTTAAATTCCATTATTTATAACCAATTCACATGAATCAAGTTAGTAGTGGAATTAAAAGTCTTAGCATTTTCAAACCAATTACCTTCTTTGTTCATGTATCTACAAAAATTAAATTGGAAAGCATTTAAATGAGGCCACAAAAGAAAATATATGTTAGAACCATAATATGTAGAGAAATAGATTTTTCCCTTTGGAATAACATAACAAAATCTACATAAGACGATCTCTTCTTTTATACAAGATTTTTAAAGAACTCATGTAAAATACCTTTTTGGAGCAAAACATCATACTTGAACAATATGCACAAACAATGTCCTTTCTTGCCATGTTTCCAATATGGATTCCAATGCAACAAACCTATAATAACCACAACTTAACATGGAGGCACACCTCCCAACTTAGGCTTCTATGAGGCCACCCCTGAGCTTGGAGAATCAACACTAAATGAGATACAAACAATACAAAATATAGAAATGGAAACCACAACATTTACAATAATGAGCTCCCCTAAGTTGGAGCTTGACAATTGAGTCATTTAAGAACCCATAGAAAAGGGTAAAGGTGTACCTATCAAAGAGGAGACTATCATACAATACCATTAAAAAACCAATAAATTTGATGTATTTTCAAGGCTACAATAACACATTTTTCCTTCACAATCTTATCAACTTATAACCCTAAAATAAAAGAATAACTTGTATGGCCAAATGGAGCCCACACTCTATAAAATTCATCTCTTCTCCAAGACAAAAGGCTCCAAACTACAAAGACAAGCCTAGCTAATCCCTTCACCCATAAGGTCACTACTTCCCTTCCAAGGGTGTGTAATTCCTTTCACACCCATAAACAAAATACAATCAAAATAGCAACAACAAAAATGCAATGCAAGAAAATCCTCATGCACATCACATACAAACATCTGCAAAATAAGAAATGCATTTGCATTCCTTCATATTCATTTTACGACAACAAAAAATAAGTTAAAAAAGGGAAGAGTATCTCCTTCATGTTAAGTGAACCAATCTTCAATCCTATGCAATAGAAAATGTGATTTGAGAAGATTTTTTCCCTTTTCTTTCTCATTAGATTTCTCCAACTCCAAAATGCTAAGTGTCTCTAAAACTAGGGAATGAGTGAACTCTCACTAAATCCCTTAAAGGCCACCAAAAGGGCTTTGGAATTTGTAGCCAATCACTAGCTATAAATGTGAGTTGATTACAAGTCCTTTCCTTTCCCTCTTACCCCCTCTCATAAATGAGAGTTTGGTTAGGAATGTGGGACAAGTTAAGTGCATGTGGTCTTCTCCATTTTTCTCTCGTTTGAAAAGTTGCCTTTTTGGAGTGTCATAAATATCATGTAGATATCCTTATGGCCAAAATATAACCCCTAAATCATAGTACCACAACATGATTAGTTAATTTTGGCTGGAATGGAACCCTGGGGTCACTTTTAAGCCCACTAAAGCCCACTTAAAGTTTCCCTATGGTTTGTATGATGATGGGACCACATTTCAGTCTTTTTAAACAAGTGGAATTACTTAAACTACTAGGTCTCCCCTACGTTAGGTAACTCTTTCCAACCCTATTTAGTAGGTCACCACCACATACACAATAAAAGTGTCAAGTGATAATACAAAAATACAGTTCACATTTACAAGTGACATGTCAAATTTACACAGTGTAATTTAATATAATAAAATTTATTGACGCCATGTTTACAAAATAAAACAAATGACAATGAGGATTAAATATCTTCATAAGATTAAACTTTGGCTTCATAGTATACACATAGTTTTAACCTTGGATCTCCGATTGAATTCCACGGTTAGTTTCCTACGCAATAAATCTAAGTATGAGTAGCCCAAGGAAAGCATATATATATATATATATATATATATATATATATATATATATATATATATATGTATATACATATATATATATATACATATATATATATGTATATACATATATATATATACATATATATATATATGTATATACATATATATATATATATACATATATATATATATATATCTATACATATATATATATACATATATATATGTATATACATATATATATATATGTATACATATATATACATATATATATATATATACATGTATATATATGTATATACATATATATATATATGTATATATATATATATACATACATATACATATATATATATATGTATATGTATGTATATATATATATATACATACATATATATATATATATACATACATATATATATACATATATATATATATATACATATATATATATATATATATACATACATATATATATATATATGTATGTATATATATATATATATATATATATATATACATATATATATATATATATATATATATAATCAATGGTACATAATTTAAATTTTAAATTGAGATTTATGATTCATAATAAAATAATATTTCATCTCAAATAAACTAAATTATAATTCAATTCTCAATTAAGGAAATTGCATATCTAAACATAAAACTTAGATTCAAATTAAAATCTACATGGCACTTATGTAATTTAATTAAAATCATCAACATGAGGATTCAAGCCTATAAACATAAATGCATATAGAATAAATCCTAATCATCCTCATCTAACGAGCTAAATAACCATGAATTTCAATTTCAAAACATCATTTAACTCTAAGGCATATGCAAGAGTCCAATTCACTATAATCTATTTATTGGCATCTATCTCTACTTTAATACATAATTCACCTATCCCAATGTATGTTAAATTCAACATAAGAAATTATCATTAGAACCATACATTCCTTGTAACCCTAGTCACATTTGAAATATCATGCATTTCTTAACCACTTTCTGAAACATCCTGTCCAAACCCATTCTCCACTTCATAAGAATTATCCATATCAATGAGCTAAATGAATTATTAACAACATATAATTATCATCATGATTTGAATTATTAATAAGATAAGAAATATACCCTAAACTCACTTTAAGATAACCAATAAATAATGTATGAATAACTATGTTGACATCAATTTCATAATTATACAAAATATGGGATACATCACACCTTATGCCTTCATTCTCTATCAATGCAATATAATTCCACGAATCATTAACATAAAAATTTAATATCTCACACTATTATATTATAACTACATACAAAATGAGTCATTCCACCATAAAGTGTCAACAAATGTATCCAATCAATGATCAACCATAAGATATATACAGAGTAACAAAAATAACTTTCACAAAATATGCAACATCTAATTTCTCCTTTGATTCTTAATTAAAAATTCCAATTCAATTTTCATCATCAAATGATCATCTAAATTTATCAAGCATATAGAGTACATTAAGGTAACCTCAATTGAACAATTAACTTCTAATTAACACCCCCACATAGTTGATGATTTATTACCATAATATAATATCTTATCACAATTATCTTCATGAATCTACTTGCACATCAATTTACCTTTAACATCCAACATTAATTTGTCAAAAAAATTATTATCATAATACAAATCCTCCTGCAATTTTTTTCAACACTTTCCACAATGGTATAGTCAGATTGCTATTAAAAAAACCTTCTAAAACAATTATTTCTATGTAACACAAAATATTATTATGTGTTCAATATGGATTATGAATTCAATCATAATATATAATTTCACATCTCACAATGTTTCAACCTAGGGTAACTTCAAGGAGTTATTTTAATGAAGGTCACTCAAATTTTATAACGAGATGGAATATGATCCTTACCCATGTTAATCCAAAATATTACTAAATGCCAACATGAATAATTCACAAAACCCTATTAGCCATGACTTTAAAAATCATGACTATCAAGTTATTGCAAGGTGGAAGATGTTTGAGTGACTTTTGGAAATACAATAGGGAAGTAAAGTCTGAGAGAGGTGGGGGGAGGGGGTGAATCAACACTTAAAAATTTCAACCTCAAAATCATTCACCATACATCCATCTCACAATCTATACATATAAACTGAAATACCAAATTGAGCATATACATCGATAGCATGAAAGTAAAACATTTAACACATGTATAAAACAATATATTTGGTTACCTAGAAACCCTCTAAGGAGAAGCTAAAACTAGGGTGGGGATGACACTCACAAATATTGACTACTGTAGTAAGAAAGTGTATCAATGAACGTTACAATGTTTTGATCATGAAACATGATCTACCATGTGATAGGTCTTCCTTGTTCAAGGCTTACAAGATTGTTAGACCTTACCATATTAAAGGATTTCAACACCCTGTTAAAAGTGTGCCTAGTAAAAGGACATTAACTTAAAATGAAGTAAGCACCCTATTAAAGGATTTACAATAGCCTATCAAGACTACCCTATTAAGAGATTTAAGTAATTCACCTATTAGAATGTCTCAGCAATGATCCTTCAGTTAGCACTCTAATGCTTGATTTTAGATCACCTCTTTTTGATATGTACTTAACCCTTTCTGGTCATATGTTTCTCTATTGTCCTCTAATTCCTTTCCTCTATTCTCCTCTAACTGATTATGTAATGTAACTCAAATTATAACTCCTTAGTCACCACAAATGCTCTATTTGTGCATGCAAACTTCTATCCTTTCTCCTTAAACTTTCATATAAAGTTTAGGGTTTTTGCTCCTTAGGAAGACCTAGGTGACTTAGGGTTAGGAATGAATCAATGATAGTGATTCACCCATATTACCACTTAATGCTTCCATTTTTCTAATTGGATGAATGTGATTTATAGAGATTCACAATTATGATTCATCCTTATCATCTAAGATCATAAAAAAATCCTTAAGTCGGCCCAAAAATAGTTTATATACAAGTTTTTTCCATTACACTCAACTATGTTAAAACTTTATAACTTGGCACTTGAAGTCACTGATGCTCAGCATCAATCGAAGCTTGAATGCTATAACTCAGCCTCTAAATGACTCAACATTTGTATAGCTTGACACATACTATCTACTTGGCACTTAAGTGACTCGGCACTTAGTAGTTACTCGACACATACTAAATATTTGTCACTTGACATATGCTATATGACAAGTTATGCTCAACATGTATTATGTTTTCAACATGAACTAAGTAAATTACTTAAGTATATTATCACTCATATGTCAAAACCAATATGGGATTAACAATCTCCCCCTATGATGTGAGTGGCAAAAATACTTGCTTATGCAAGGATAACTCTAGCCTTTCAAGGATAACTCAGGTAATTTCCATTTACATACAAAATTTCAAAACTTCAAAATTTTGCAAAAAATTATGACTCATCAGTTATATCTCACAATTCAATAACTCCCCCTAAGTTGATTGTGTTGTTCTATATCTGAACCAAAATTATTGCTCCTATTGAGTAGATTTTCAAAAATTGATCTATGTACTTTGTTTTTGTCATTAACTCCTCTTTTTGTCAAAAATAGTAGCTCCTCCAACAATATTATCTCCTCCGATATCTCCCTCATACTTAATATCTCACCCTTTTCAGACTAATGTCAAAGGGTTCTACACTTATATTGTGTTGGTCCAAAAATGTTTTGTCAACCTCAAGAATAATTTTTAAAGCAACATCCCAATTGTCACAAGCTACCTCTAATGATTTGATTAAGATGACTAGCTCAACATCAAGGTGAACTAAGCCTTCATGTGTAGAAAGATATAGATATTTCTTCATGATTGTTTCAGTGAAGGGTTGTTGCTTGTGCAATATTTCCATATGTGGAGTTAGGATAGACCGGACGCTGATCGATTTAGCCTTAATGTTTTCTTCATTTATATGTAGCACTGCTAACTGACTCTGGGAGTTTAGGATATTCTTGAAATATTTTTCACTTTTGACTAGATACCTTGGCAGAGTCATATTGGATGACTACATATGACTCTCCAAACTCAGTATGTGGCTCCTGATTCCTATGTGAAGAGTGTTGGATTGCACAATTTGGTGTATAAAGAGAAAATATTCTCTAGTACCTTCTTCACATTGTCAATTTTGGTTTCTAAGTCAACCTATGATAATGCAATAACACTTGATATCTTTTCATTGACCTTACTTTGAAACTTTCTCTTAGACCAAGCAAGTAATTTCTCATTTGAGTCCAGGTCTGTGTCATTGAACTTCTTAACTAAGCTAGTTAAATACTCTATGATAGGCTTGGTTTCCTTAGGTGTTGATAGGTCAAATGAATTAAGAAAAAATTCCTTAATATCTAACAAAGCTTACTTCTGCCTATGCTCCTTTCTGATTAGTTCTTGTTCCTTTTTCCATGCAAGGTCATCCTGTAGTATGCCCATCTATTCAATAGTGATGATTTCAAGATTAAACTTTGGTAACTTAATCACTTTTTCCAAGTTCAGATTACCAAATGATGTAACTTTAGCTATCTTGGAAGTGTTTGGACTCAACCTAGATGATTGTAGTGTTATAACTTCTATACTCAGCCTATGAAGAGATTGACTTAGAGGAGTAGCAATTTGTGGCAAAGTCATCAATCTTTGTATTGCAATTTTCCCCTCAGGTTTTGTAGTCATACCTAGCTCTTTAGTCCTTTCCTTTGCTTGCTCTCATTCATAGATTCTGCTTGATATTATGTATTAGGTGTAGGAGTAGCATCCCGTAGATGTCTTGGTTACCTTCTCAATCTCATGAACACTTCTGAGTACATTATTTTCACTTAGTTTGGCCTTGGTAGTGGATTCTACTAGTATCTTCTTAAAATATTCCTCTGTAAGGGGATTGATGTTCTAAGTGACAGTATCATAAACATCCTATATCTTTATAGTATCATTTTTTGTATTCAATTCATGTTAAGGATTGGCACTCAACATTAGTGTATCTTGTACACTCTACTATGTCTATTGCTCATCCTCAATTAGTGCCTATGTGTCTTCATGTGTCTTACTGCCTTCCTCATGTGTAATTGTCTTAGTGTCAAAGGTGGTAACATCAATTACTTGTTGTTGTTCATCTTTTTCCTCTCCTACCTTGGTAGGTGTCTACACCATTTCCTTATATTTTTTCAAGCCATATTAATGATTTCCAAATATGAGTCATCTTATCTACAACATGCTTAATATTATTTTGTAATATTTTGAATAATTTATATTTAGGTGCAAATTTTCTTGCATTTTACTTTATTGTCTTAGCCATTGTTTCCCTCTCAAATTTTGGCATCACTTGTGCAAGTGTAGTCTCTCTAATTTGTCTTTCTATGTTGAGACTGTATTTCCACTTCTCCTCAAATCTTTGACATAGATCTTTTGGTAATGAGTTGGCAATCTCAATTGGAGTTTGTTTGAATGTTGCTATCATGGCATATATTAACTAATCTACTTGGTTCATCTCAAATTTTCCAAGTTTGTCAAACTCAATATATATGAGACTAGATAAATCAACGTTATTCCTTATGTTCTCTCATATAAATTGTCTAAATCTAAGGAAGGATGGTGACTCACCACTTTGAATTGGTTGTTATCATCAGATTTAGTCTTCTCTTCATCAGATTCAGCTGGAGCAATATACTTTCTCTTTGGTCTCTTCTTAGGCTCCTCTTCTTTACTAATTCATCTTTCTCTCTTCCCTTTTGCATTTTATATCTCTTGAGCCTTTTTAGTAGTAGATCTTGTGATAGTTTGAGTTGCTTGTATTATAGGCTTAGGTCTTAGAACCTTTTTTGGTTTGCTAACATACGGGGCTTTGGATTTCCTCTTCTTTTTCTTAGGTGCTTCACTGAATTCTTCTTCCTCAACATCTTCTCCAATTTCTACTTCTTCTACTTGATCTTCACCTTAACCTTGAGTTAAGGCTAGTGGTGCTTGAGTGGGTATATGTTCTTCTTCATAATCATCATCATGTTCTTCTTCATTTTCCCCTACTCCTTCACCAAATTTCTCCTTAAGCTTCTTCACAATCTTGTTTTTCCTTTTTATGACTAAGACAATAGATTTTGCCACATCATAATTCCCAAAGGTAGTAGACTTAGTATCTACATCTTTTGCAAGTAATGATGTGATCCTTGTAAAGGCTTCATCCACATTGATATCATATCATAGTGGCCTTAGCCACCTTACTCTTGGAACAACAACTTGAACATGTGTAAAATAATTGTCAACTAGAAAGAAAACATCACTAAAATGTTTCTCAACTAGTGAAACTGGTATCCTTAGTTTCTTCTTGATTGACTAATTGAAATCTTCAAAGTATCTGGTCATAAAAAACTCAAAATTGTTTCCAAGTTTCTCAATAAATTCACCTATTTGCATTGTAATAGATCATTTTTTTTTCATGCAACTTTACCAAAAGAAGGAAATGTATTATGTACATAAAAGAACATGCATACAAGAATTGAACCAAATTTACATTGTGCACTCTTGGTCTTCCTTATTACTCCCTAATATTTTGACAATTTTTGCATCGACAACTTGGGAAGGTCATAGGTATAATCCTTCTAAACTATTTTATAGCCCATGTCAATAGCAATACAAGGTACACTATTGAGCTTGCTGGATTGATAGAATTTATGTTTTATTATCCTCATCTGAGATAGTTTCAATTGTCATTCCTCGTTTGTTCCACACTACCCCTGTATTCCTCTCAATAACTTCTTTACATTCACTCCTCATGGTTTTAGGTCAGTCAAGGGTTGGATTCCCTATTAATCTATGTACAATTTTCTTTGTGATTTTCACCGATCCATTATCCACCTGGATATAGAATTATCATAAATTCTACTCAAAACAATCTTTATTCGAAGACATTGGGGAAATCTAGGGCATGGGTTAACCCTTTTGTCTCTAAAATTTTGAATTCTTCTTTCAACACTCTATTTTCACATAATTTAGCATAGGTTTCTCTATTTTTTATGTCACCTATGCTACCCACATTACATGTGTAGCAAAATCTCATTTTTTGAATCATTAAAACTTGAGGTGATATCATGGATAACACACCCGATGGATCTTGCTTATAAGAAATGTTAGGAATGGTTCTAAATTTTGGTTGTCCCATCTCATTACTTATCAATTTTAGATTCAAAAATTCTTTACCCTCTTTAACCTTAGGAGCTAAAGAATTAGATGTCGTTATGAAAAACTAGGGTTTACAAAAGTTTAAATAACATAGCTTGGCACATGATAAACACCTTTGTAAATATGCTGAAATGATGTTGAGAAACTATTGAATTCTATTTGCAAACACTTTGAATGATCTCTTCAATTTTCCTTTCCCTATCTATGCTTCTCTTCAAATTTGAATGATGTCAAATGAGTAGAAATCAATCAAACAGACCTTAAAACCTCACATTTAATTCTAAGTGCTTACACAACTTTAAGCTTAGCTTTAATAGATATTTCAACTCACCCAGCTTCCATGAAGTTTCCTTTTCACTCAGCAACCACTACGTGCATGGTCACCACTATCACCTTTGATAGCTCAACATCAACTTACATTTCACTTGGCAACCATAGTAAAAATTTTCATGCTCGGTAGTTAAATGAAAATTGATAAAACTTAAAGATTTGTCCTAGGTTATAATCAACAACTTACATCTTTCTTCATGCATATGTTTTTAGAACTAAATTCTTAGAATTGATGTATAGTATGTCTTTTAAATATTAGTCCCACACATACCTCTTGATTTCTTAATTGGAGGTGGTGTGATCACCTAACCCACTAGGTGAAGGGATCCCATCTTGACTTGATGTAAATTGCAATCTTCCTTTCTCTTCCATGTCTCAAGTTCATCTTGTCTCTAGTATTTTCAACATCTCACTTTTCTTTTCCTTTATGGAACTCACTACTTGGTGCCTTTGACCCCATTGGACAATTGCTGCTTATGTGACTAGTCTTCAAATAGCTAAAACATGTAGTTTGACTCAACCATATTTTGTAGTCACTTTTGAAATGTGTTCTTATGAAATTTTCACCAGCATGTCCATACTCTTGAAAATAGTGACAACTATACCTAGTATTGTAGTCCCAAATATAAGAGTTATCATTTTGGTTTACCTTTGTCTACTTGTTTGATGATAATTTAGGCTTGGATCTACACTCATATGCTCTATGTCTATAGTTCTAACAATTATAGTAATATCCTATAAATCTCTGTGAAATTTTGGTCTTGGTTCTACATTATGTTAGCATGAATGTTTTTTATTAGATAAATAGGTTTTACAGGGATTTTGAAACCCAAAAGTTAGAATATAAAAGGCTAATAATAAGTGTGAAAGCCCAGCCAAAAAAGTATAAGTTCAAAGGCTGAAAATAAGCATAAAGCCCAGCCAAAAAGTAGAGTTCTTAGAAAAGACAAATAAAAAAACAAGCAAAACCATGGCCTAAAGCCAAAAAAAAAAAAGCCAAAAGACAACGAGAAACAAAAGAATAGGTGAGTTATTTCTCGTTCTTTCGCTCTAGCTCTTGCATAACTTGAGCAGTCTCAAAGGCCAATTGATTCTCCTCTACTTCAAGCTATTGCACCCTTTGGTTCCCCTGGTCATTATCAGGAATGTTGATGCGATGGGAGAGCATCGCAAAACACTAATGTGATGTATTCATGACTGTGTTTCACATTGATGACAACATAGTACTAAGTTTGTATAAGACTAACAAAGCAAAAAATTATGATTTTTGTATTAAGAACATTATATTACTTGTTTGATGATGCATAGTTTCTAGTGCATAATACAGTGTGTTTTTGTTACAAGGTCAAGTCCACAAAACCTAATTTGACAATGTATGGAAGATATGATCGATCTACAGAGAAACATAAGGAAATAGAGTATTAGGAAAGCAGTTCCTATTGTTTGATTGCTACAATTCATCAAAAATATAGTGAAGGCTTACACAATCAATTGGAGATAGTACACTAGGCATTAATGATGTCAGAGAGTGCACATGTATGGAAGTTGCACATGTAAAATTTTGTTTATAACTGCGAGGTGACAAAATTAATTAAATGTGTATTCATTTAGTTAATGTGTGGGAAGCCGAATCGAGGATTTATTATTGAGGATGGTATGAAGGAAAGATGTTTTCCATGTTCAATACATAGTGTATAGATGAGACTAGTAAATTATCAAGCAACATAGTAGAGTGACTTACTAATGCATGTAAGTAACCTTAAGGGTTATTATCACTAAATACAAAGTTTTGGATTTGATTGCATGGTTTGAAGGAGAAGAAGTTCAATGTACATGGAAAAGGAAGAAGTAAACCTTGTCTCACATCTATTATTTTGAAAGGAATAGTATCGAGGTCAATTGGACAGTGGGTTCATTGATCTAATCCTAAAGTTGTTTGAACAGTGGGTTCAGCTGCCTTCCAGAACTCCTAACTGGGTTGGAATCTCCTAATAGGGATTCAAAGTCTCCTAGCAAGAACTCTTTTTACTAAATGTTATGATAAGACTCCTAAAAGGGTCCATCCTCTAATAAGGAATATTCATAAATTAGTACATTATCTTGTGGGCATCATTACCACTGAGGTTATCCCTCTAATCAAGGGTTTCTTGGTCAACATATCTGATGTAATTGTTTATGTGCATCTCTTTATGGTTGTTTAGTTTCATTGAATGGTCAAGATTGTTTAAATAGGATAAATGATTTAAATTCTTATACAACTTATTCACCCCCCCCGCCCATTCTTAGTTCTATTGGTGGACTATTGTTTCTAACAATTGGTATCAGAGAATCAGGTCCTTGAAAAAAAAATTTAACAACTTTGGGAGATCAATGGGGAACATGTTTAGAAAGGAAAGTCTAAGATTTTATGGTACCAATTATGATAGTAGAAGGATAAGATGAAGAATCATCTTTTGTGTATGGTTCTATGATATTGGCTTGTAACCAAGGCATCTAAGAATATTGCAGAAGAAGACAATCTTGAAAGTTGTACTGAGGAGCAGACAGAAGTATTTATGTGCAACATAATGACAAGAGAAGCAATATTGTTAGATCTACCTGAAAGTGAGTATAGTTAGGTAAAACAACTCAAAACATCTCATGAAATTTGGAAAATTTTAGAAGCTAATTATGAGGGTGATACACATACAAAAAGAGTTGCATTACAAAATTTGCATTATGCATTCCGAGATGCTAGAATTATGGAAGACGAAATTGTAAGAAGCTATATTGGTAGAATATCTGAGATTGTTGCAGGAATCACATCTCATGGTGGAAAAAAATTTGATGATGAAGTAATATGGAAGATCTTGAAAAGTTTGACACTACCTTTCAAGACAATAACATAGATGATTCAGCTGATGATACCCTATACTAGAAATTTCACTAAAGAAACATTTCTTGGTAGATTGGAAGCAAAAAAATTCAATCTGAAACAATTTGGAGAATTAGAAAAAGTTGAGACAACATTTAGTGCATTAAATATTAAACCTAGTCTAGCAAGGAACACAAAAGTGGAAGGAGACATCGCTAGCAGCAGCAAGTCTATTGAGGAGAATATCTAAAAAGGAATGGCTCTTCTTGTGGAAAGAGAAAAAGATGGTAAGAATATCTTTAAATGTTGGACATGTAATGAATATGGTCATTATAGTATAAAGGAAGTATAAGGGAAGATTCAAATCTAGAAGACCTAGAAATTGTTTATATGCTAATGAAGAAGAAGAAGAAACAGAATTTGATAAAAAAAAAGTGAAGATGAATTCGAATTCATAGCTATAGAGGGGAGTGATCTTGAAAAAGAGATCAAAGAAGAAAGTGTTCTAATTTAACAAGTTGAAAGAAAAGATTGGATCATTGATAGTGGTTGTCCACATCACAGGACTAGTGATATGAGAAAATTTGTCAAATTCAGAAGCCATGATGGAGGAATTGTCAAAGTACGGAACAATGCAGCCTATCACATTACAGGAATTGGATCTATCACACTTGATGGTAAAACAAATACTGATGTTGTTTATTTTGTTAATGGACTGAAACATAACTTGTTAAGTGTTGGACAACTTATAGACAAAGGTTACCAATTCTAGTTGGTAATGTCACCTGTATCATCAAGAACAAGGAAGGAAAATTGATTGATGCTAGCACAAGAAATAGAGTTAATGTATTTCAGCTAAAACCCACTAAAATAACATGTTTAGTAGCTAAAGTTGACAACAATTGGTTATGGTATAGAAGATTTTATCACATAAACTTTGATAACATTATGGAAGCTAGTAATACACTTGATGTGAGAGATTTACTTGGGATGACTAAGCCCACTGAGATTGTTTTTAAGGAATTTATCTTGGCTAAATAGAAAAAAGTTTCATTTCCTAGCAAGCAGTTTGGTACTACACAAAAGTTGGAATTGGTTCATACAGATTTGAGTGGTCCCACAAGAACAAGAGGGTTCTATCACACTATCATTCATTATAGAAATCAACAATAGATAATGTAAGAAAACATAATTACATATAATATAAAGACCCATGCATAAATGTGAAGTATTATTCACTTCTATAACTTCTCTAAAGATAATGTATTAATATTTTTAACTATCTTATTTTTTTCCTTTCCATCTTATTTCTCAACCTTTGTAAGACAAATTTCTCATTCCCATCCACTAATTATGAACTAGAATCTATTAGGATAGTTAAGAAATTTAAACAACTATAAAAATAACTCATTGTTGAATAGTCTATCATAACACTCACTATAATCAAAATATATTATTGCTTAACTAAATAATTTTTCCTAGTTTTTCTAATTTCATTACTCCTTCAATAATTGATTTAATAGAATATTTGACTCTATAAGGCTTTTTCTATATTTTCTCTTGAAAATAAAATTTCTCAACTTTCTTAACATACTTACATTCCTTCTTTTCTTCCATCTTATGACTAATGTTTTGACTCTACCTATGATATATTTGTAAACTTTTCTCATGTCTTATTTTTGGTGTCAAATTTCAATTGTAACATCTATTCCTTTTTATTTATCCAACTATAAATGTTACACATGCATTATATTATAGGATCACATTTAATTGGATTAACGTCTAGTTGAATGAATACATACAGATGACACCCATTTTATTTCAAAGTTCTTCACTAGATTGAACTCTTAATCATCTTTTCACTCCCTATAAATTTTTTAATAGGATTTTACTTTTCCCTTTTGTGCATCATAATCACTTTTGGTATTCTCACCCAAGTCAATTATATAATTTGAAGTACCCCAAATATTATGAAAAAATCATCTTCAAGTTCATCATGCTCATCGATATAAGGTTTTCCACCTTATTATTATACAATTAAGGCTATGCATATTGTCCTTGTAAAAGTACTTTTCTTCATATACATGTTCTTATGTGGATGTTAAATCAGACTTAGAGGTTAATTTTTCCCCAACTCATTTTATGCAGTTTGCCCCCAATTTTTCCTATGAGGGTTCAAAGATAATGCCCTCATGCTAGAGGTCAATATGCAATGCCCAAGTTGGGGTCCTAAGGTTGTTCCCTTAAAAAATAATTTACTATTGTAAAAGGCATCATAAGTAAATTTTTTATTTGATGGTATATTCTATCCCTAATTTTTTAAGTGAAAAAAATATTGTATAAAATATCTTGGGTTGAGGATTTAATTACGTATAATGATTTAGTAGCTTCTTGTAGCAGTATTGAGTTGTAAGGCATTGTAGATGATAATAAGATTGGAATCACCAAATAATAATATTATACCTATTATTTGGTGGATGTAGCCTAGGGATTGGGTGAACCACATTAAGTCTTTGTATCTTCTTTTCTCTTATGTGTGCTTTATTCCTTTGTGATGCTGGTTAAATTTTCATCTAATTGGTATTTCTATCTCTATAATCCAATAAATACCTTCCTATTTCTCATTACAAACTTTTCCATCTCCAAAATACAATGACAAGGTTTTGCATTTTGTTGGCACTCTTGACCTTACGCACATGTAAGAGGCCTACCCTTCTTCATGTTTTCCATCTCTAATTTAATAAAGGATATAAAAGAATATTTAAATTTTGGAGAAGTAATAATAGAAAATTTTATTCAGTTTCCCTATGGATTACAGTACAGAATACATATTTCATACTCATCATGTGTCTAACATATCATGGACAAGCTTTAAAAGTAATGGGTCTCCGCTTAATAGGAATGAACTCAAAATTATAGCCTCATAGAGAAGAATCTAGAATAATGTTGTAACATAGAAAAAAAACACATCATTTACATTTACATTACTATAAAGAACATATGCATTAAATAATAATGGTTGTTACCAGTTTGAAACTTCAGTATTGATATCAATTGAGACATTAGAATCAACTATATTGTGATGAATAAAATTGATCTTTGATTGTATTTATAACATTCCTTGTTTTTCCCACTTTGAAAGAAATTCTATATGGAGTACAATATTATGAATACATCTTAATAATATCATGTTCCATGTTTTTTGAGCCAGTTATGGGTCATTCATTAATTATCTATTATAATAAAGTTGGCAAAATTTGCAGTGATTATAGATATTCTTGCGCGAAATTTTAGGATAATATGGGCACTCCTCCAAATTGATTTTTATAAGACTAAAAAAATTTGATCATTGATTAACATAAAATTTAGAAATTGACATTAATTAAAAATTTTAATTTATCTTGTCAAAATTTTAGATTTTATTAGTGAAACCATGATATCGATAGAAATAATTAAATAAAAAAATGGGTGATTCACTTGTGTATTGCACCCAACATTTATAAATTCTAAGCAAGATGGCTTCCCAAATGTGTAGTTTTTATTTTCTAAAATCCAAGACACCAATGTAAAATATTCAAAAATTGGTGAATACTTGCCACTAAAATTTTCCCTCAAGATATAAAATGCGTGGATAAGGATTTGGGGATTTTATTAAATACTGGGGAAAGATATTAGATCAAAGTAACTATAGGTGGCGGTTAGGAAACATTTTCCATTGAATCCACTTATCTAGACATGGTTATGGTCATCGTTTGACATTTAAGCATAGATATAAAAAAAAAATTATTCTCTTTAGTTCTTAATTCATAATTCTCAACTATTTCAGGCATCAAAAGTTTGTTTTGATCCCTTTCTTTTTATTTTCAATACTATATAATGGCTTAAATTTACATATAAAATTTACTCTTCCCTAGTTCTTCATCAAGATTAGATTTTTTTTATTATGGAACATGTCAGGTCTCTATCTATCTAAAAAACCATAACATTTAAGTTTAATAAATGAAGAAATCACTTGTTTAGTTTGAGGACTTCTCAATTGATTCTTAGGATTATCCCTCATATCATGAGGTGGTTTGAATAAATAAGAAATATCAAAGGCAGATAATAAGGCTTGATTAAAAGGCAAAAACTTACAATGCAACGGTAACTTGTAAGCCTCTCATGTGGGAGGTCTTAGGTTTGAATCTACCTTTTCTTAAGATATAATAATAATTAATTCAAACAAATAATAATAATTAATCTAGGCTTCGACCATTTACCAATAAAATAAAATAAGGCTTGATTAAAAGTTGAACCTTTGAGGATACAGACAAGGATTAGACTTTGTTGAGGGTTGTGTTCTATAATCATTGGATTTTACTAATGATGACAGAGAAAAATGCAAATCAATTTCATTGATCTTTGCTAAAGCTAAGGTAAAAGACATATTTATGTAGCATTCAATGGATAGAGAAAGTTCCTTGAAAAGAATATATCAAAAACTCAAAATGATTAGTTCTCACTCCTCCCTCATAGTTCACAACATTTAAGTTGATATTTCTTTCTAGGTGGAAAATGATACTCCAACTGAAAAAGGGTTCCTTCTTGTAAGAAGGTAAAAATATAGACAAGAATGTAAACAATCAAATCAATGGACACAATACCTTATACTAGTGGTTTATAGAAGATAAGGTTACTATGTCAACCCAAATGCTAGGCTTGGATAAAATTATGGTCAATACTTAGACCTTGGCTAAAGTCCTTCAACATTTGGAAGAAAATGCTATCTTCATAAAAACAATGTTAAAGAATTATATTGAAGTTACATAGGATAAAATAAAGATAGCATTTTTTGGATATAAGCAATAAAATTTTGATATTTTATTCATTCATATATATTGAAAATTAATAGTTACATTGTAACTCTATAATAACTATATTATAGTTTTAATTAATATATTAATGCCAACCTAACCCCTCCCCCACCTTAATATTTTACCCCACCTTAATTTATTGATCCTAAGAAAACATTATAAATACCTATGGGACACCCCCCGCCGCCCACCCCGTACATTATAATCGCCATCTAAAATATACGGTCGTTAGGTTGATGAAATGCTTTTCACAAAAGCCATCGCTTGTTTCTAGGGTTTTACTTGACTTCGCCATTGAAAAGGTCAATGTAATCCTCCTCCCCAACGAAAATGTCAATTTCATAACTTTCACTTTGACTCCTCTCGTCATAAGAATTACATATAACCGTTCAACAATGGGAAACGCGGGATTAAAAAATTCCTGAGTTGTTCAAAGTCTCACGAGCCACTATGCGATTGAAACCTTTGAAAAGATCATCTCTCCCAAAATACATATTACATTTCACCTCTTCTCATTTTGAGTTGGTCTAGTGGTGGAGAACTTGTACTCTTGAAAGAGAGGTCACAAGTTCAAATCCCACTGGGAGGTAGGGTATGTACGCCTCGTTTGTAGCGCCAAGCGCCTTTCGAAAAAGAGTACGAAGTAATCTTATATCAGAGTCATAATAATACGGCGGTGTTAAAACTTATGAGAGTCATGATAATTTTCCTTGTTCTAACCATTCTCTTTACCCTGCAAGTTCCTGGTCGATATAACCTTAAGACAAGTGTAAATACAGATGCATATGACATCTCCAACAACGGAAATTACAACCTGTTTGAAAATGTGGAAAAGCTACCATCATGTATCAATTGCGCAAGCCATATTCCAGATCCCAAATGCTGCAAATAATAAATTAGTCTGCCATTCAGACTCACGTGTATACAAAAACTGTTATACAGGTCAAACGACCTAATTCATATTGGCTTGGCAACGAAATTGATTCTTGCTCTTCTTCAATCATAAACTTGTATAATATCCAGTGATAAATATGCAGGAGTTAACTCTGTTTGAATAGAATCATTAATTAGAAAAAAAATTCAATCGGGAAAAACATATGCTCGTTAGTTATCAATCAACTTGATTGTTGAAGGTGAATTTCCATTTCAAAAGAATTTTCGTATTTATTACGTTTGCACATGAATAGAGTTATTGGTGTATTAGAAAGATCTAGTATTTGAGAGGGACTGGCTGCAATTTGTATTAAACATTGATCTAATGAGAATTTAATTGAAGCAACGAAAGATAATATATTAATCTATTAAGGAGAGGTTTCATGAGAACGAAAGGACACGAGTGGCATAGAGATAACGTAAGAATAACTGTCAATGTTTGAATGGTAGGGAGTAAGAATTTTTATTAACTTGAGATGTTCTTTTATTTAATTTATAAATTAGTAGCTTTGTGCTTTTCTGAATGCAAGAATGAGTTCACAAGTCTTAGTTTATTTATAAGAAGTGGGTTGTAGAGATATTGTGTTGACAATTTTTTGTTTTTTTTTAATAGAAGTGGGTAATAAAGATATTGATAGAATTTAGTAAAGTACATTCAATAAACAAGGGTTGCATGCAGTTGTAGTTTCTATCTTAAGGGCATAGGGGTATAGTAGAGTGTATTGATTTGACTATGAAACTTGAAGCTAGTATCTTCATTTGGTTGATACATATCTAATGCTTCTAGAGGAATGCATCATTATTGTTGGAAGGTTAGTAATCCAAATTTAGAACACATCTAACTAGATGAATCATGTGACCAATGCATAAAATTTAATAAGAAGATGAATTTCCTAGTATGGTAATGTGTGTGCAACCCTACCCACATTACACATCATGTGGCTCATCTAACTTGGAAGGAAGAGAATTTAAAACTTTGACAATGTGAAAGGATAGTTTTATTTCAAAATATTAGATCATACATATAGTTTTAAGGCATGGTAAGGAATAAAAGAGACTTTGAACAATTTATGATCAAAAGTTTTATATGGAATGATCAAAAACATATATTTTTAACTAATTTCGCTAGCATTATCTTCATTTGGTTGATGATTACCAAGGTTAACATAAACTTGCATGCTTCCTTGTCTTTGTTCAACCAGTCAAAAGTTGGATGTGAGACTACACCTTTGTTAAACCAATTAGAAACTAGAAATTGCACATCTACAATTTTAGATGTAAAGTTGCAAATTCATATCTACATTTATTGCATATGTCCAACATCAAAGCTTAATGAGTAGAGTAACCACGAGTTGAATAAAACCATACATCCAAAAGATCACTAAAATATCTCAATTTTTCTTGTGCTCGCACAATCTCCATTATTGTAATGGCCAATCATGTTTCAATTCAACGTTTTCCTTTGAAATATTAGAATTTATTGGAATTTAGATTATTATTTTTTGGCTTCATCTCCTTCTTGCCTTCTTTGTGTTAAGGATGAATACTTACAATATCTTTGTTTATATATTTTAATGTAAAAATAAATATATCCACATTATTAATTTTCAACATCAACTTGTTAGACATGCTTTCAGTCATCATAATAAACTTGTTCAATATGTGTAGCATAATAAATTAGTTTATAATGTTTGAAATTCTGTAGCTGATGACAAGTTTTAATGATTGATCACTTTTATTTCTAATTCTTTAAATTGAAAAGTGATATTATGTAACTATTCTAAATCTTTACTCATATTTCTAATATGTATAGTATTTTTTTTTCTTAACATTTAAAAGACTAAACTTCATCTATTGAGGTATTTTTAAACAAGGAGTACAACACAGTATATAAATTTCCAATTTCCTTCCATCTCAAAATCTCATGTATGCACATAAAGTTTAATAGTTAAACCACATGAATTACCATTCTACAGGGGCATCTAAATGACAGAAAAAAGATAAGGGGGAAACATAAAATCCAATTGTTTGAAGTGTCATGCTATATGAAATTTCTAAAGGGATGTCACAATTCTCTTCACCATAGTAATAAGAAATGAAAATACTATCTAACATCTTGAAATAGGAAGTCAATCCATATTGTCTAGTCAATAGGTAGTGTAATGGTGTAAATTTTACATCTTTGTACATAATGCAATTTTTGCATTCTGTTTTATTTATCCCAAGATACAAAAACCCATCACATTGCCATTATTTCCCTTCACCAACTCATCATCCATTTGAGAATTCCTACAATGAAGAGGTTAATGCCTTTGGACATGTGTATGTTATGGAGATTTCCATGTAACATGTTCTCATCTTTGAATCTATAATTTTTGTAGATGATTGTTGAACCATTAAAAAATAACCACATTATATTGTAACACAATAAATGATGACTTCTCTAATGCTAAATTTGTCTACCTACATCAAATACCATGATTTTCATGCATTTGGTCTTCTTGGATATCCATACAACATTCTTTCTTGTATTCTATAGGTCCTTACTGATACACACCACATTTTCTCTCATATTGTGCACCCTGGTATAATTTCTTGTCTCTATAAAATTTATTTTGTATGTTCTCACCATTCGATATATCAAACACTCACATACAACCTTCTCTTATACATTGGAACTCATTTCTTTGACACAAGACTAGGCCTCCTAACTTTCTTCTATATCCTTAAGCATATTATCGTCTTTATCATACTTCTCCACTACACTGTTTGTATTTATCTTTACTATTCAATTATATTCATCAATATGACCATGTATAATGGATGTCCTTGGAACTTGGTCAAAATACTAAAGAAATGGTTTGACTAAGAAAATCCTCTTTACAACCACAACTATTTCTCCTTTTTGTGCATATGCTAGTTTTTGTTTTGGGTTTATGGACTACATTTGGAATTCACTATCAACCATTGAACCAAGTTTGTCTTCCCATATCCTTTTTACTTTACTTGACTATAAAATCATATAATTTGATAACTTTACATTAAAATATACTATTTCCTTATTTTTTATGCTTAGACTAGTTCTTTTATTATTGTCTAAATTCTCTTATATTTGTTTAATTGAATCTTCATGAAAAATTATTTTGTTCTCACTAATATTTTACACGAGTTGTTTTCTCTATACTCTACTCATACAAGTTAAAATCAAAGTGTCTTAGCATCCGACACTCCTTTCTTAGTTGTAGAATCACAATTATTTATAAGGTAATGATCTCACAAAGCTTCACATTTTACTTTTTCAAAAAAGCTCTATTACTCTCTATGGTAAATTAAAACTTTAGTCAATTTATACAGTTGTGTTATTGATGTCTAATTAGTCTAGTTACACATGTATAATTTTACATAATTGATTAATTTAATATTTAATCAAGTTAATTCACATTTAATCACACTTACTCAACATCAAAATTGGATCAAGGAAATGAAGAAAAATTACTCATCTTATGTTTGATCTTCATGGCACTCTTTGCAAGAAAAAAAGGTGTTGCAAGAAAGTCATGCATATCTTGAAGTTTTACTAAGTGAGGTAGGTAGCTTCTTTACTTTCTTCTCCATATTTTAAAGTATAAAGCGTAGCAATGTTACATTTTATAGGTCTTTATATGGTCAGATCAAGATCATGGTGATAATTAGATACATTTTTGAACAAACATAGAGGGTGCCTAAATAATGGTATCTATCACCCTTTTAGATGATCCATATAGAAGGGGTCTCACTCCCTTTAATATCCCAACATATATCAATATTATCACTATTATAGGTTTATTTTTAGAATCCTCAATCTAATTTAACTTAATCATGCAGAATGTCCTCTTTATAAATGGCTTCAGTTGGAGGAAGTTTCATGAGTGTTATGCTACCATCTATATACAAGAAAAAATACCTTCTTCTCATGGGATTAACTACTTGGACTATTTAGGTGGGACTACAAATCATTTTCACCTTCATTTTGATTACTAAATAAGATTGTGTTTGTTTCAAACTAGTGTTCTCTTGGTTAACTTATTTGGGGTACATTCCTTCAATTGCTTATATATTCCTAAACTCACCACATGAAGGGACTATTCATCTAGTCCAAGATATTGGATAGCATCTCTTGGTTTTAGGTAGATTCTTTATTCTTGATCAGATTAATCACAATCCATTTAAATGATGCATATTTGGAATGGTGTTACAATTATAGAAAATAAATAATACAAGGAATTAGAAATAAGTTTGTAATCTATATCATCTTAAGGCATCGATTCCTCTTGTGAGGCTCATCGTCCCTCCTCCCTTAACCCTCAAATTTTTCAAGAGGTATGTATCCCATGGGAAACCCCTTTCCCCATTGAATGTCACAAAACCTCTAATGGTCTTCTCAATTTTTGCATTCACTTTATGTGTGGACAAAACAAGAGAATCCATTCTAAATAATTCTAAGTCATGTCCACCTCTAGCCATATTTATCATATTGGGTATTCTATTCCATTGCCTTCTTAGTTATGAAAAGAAGATCCACAAGGTCAAAAAATCCTCTTTGGAACCTACTACATATCCTCAATAGGATTCTCCTATTCCCCAAGATCCTTATAGGAAAGAGGGGTAAATATCACCCATGATTACAAAATATAGGTCCTACCCCAAAGGAGAATACAACAACATTTCCAATAAGAAAATAGACTTTTACAGGGACAAGGATAGGTCCACACACAATCCAAGAAGGGGCTCCCAAGTGTGTAGAATACCCTGATATCAAACTAAATCTTGTCCATGCCAAACCTTCACGTTACTTAAGTTGCAAGGAAATCAAGACACATAAGAAAAAGAAGGATAAGTCCTAGAAATGATGGAATTAGATTCTATGAGAATAGGAAAGGATCCACAATAGGTCTATATTAAGGAGCTAACTATATGGAAAGAGAACACACAAATAATCATTCTTCAAACAATAGAAATGAACAATGATATAAAGTCTTTCGATTTGATGTAATATTTCTAAACTACCCAAGATGCCCTCACATCAAACACCTGCAATAATGAATGAACTAATGTTCATAACAAGAAGCTATAATTCTTTGAGAAGTATCATAAGGATCCAACTCAACTTTAGTTATTCGAGAACAATCTTCAATAGGTTTAGTCTACCACTGAACAAAATATTTTTTGTAATCATTTTCTCTGATGCTTTTGCTAATTATGGTATCCAAAATCTTATCAATTGCTTCTATCCTCTTCTTGGGATAATTAGTCTTATCAATTGTCTCTTAATCTAATTCATGATATTCAAAGACATGTAAAATATTAAATAAACTTGAAATATCCATATCCTCAAGAAAGTTAACTTCAAAAGCATTACCACTATCATATTTACTAAATATTTCATAAGGCCCAAACTTCTTCATCTTTACCTTAGTATATATTTGAACTAAAAATCTATTCTTCTTCAAATGTACCATTACATCATCTCCAACCTCAAAAGTTTCATGTCTTCTCTAATTATGTTCCTTTTCTTTATATCTTTGATTACCCTCATTTGCACATCTATTCTTCATCTTCACCTCTATTCTTCACTCTAGTATCAAATTTCTTTAATTTAGTAGTTCTTCTAGGACTCGTATAATTTCACAATATTAAAAGGAGTCTTCTTAATATTTTGACTCAGTAAATTCTTATATGAAAACTTATTTTGTGCTAAAATCAAATCCCAATTAGAAGGTCTATCTGGAATCAAGCATCTCAAAAGAATTCCCAAGCTATTGTTCACAACTTCAATTTATCCATCAACCTATGGATGAAATATAGACCTCTCTAACATCTACACAATCCTAAAATAAAATCCATCTTGATGTCTTCCCAACGTTTGCACTTGGAATAAGAAAATGTGTGAACAATCCAATATTCTTACTACTTCCTTTAGCAAATTGGCATATACCATAAGTTTCTACTATCTTTGAACATCCTCATATATCCATAGGCAAAATTATATTTCTAAAATCATCTTGACTATCTTATTAATCCCAAAATATCCTACAAGTCCCAAGTCCTCCATTATATAAGTCTCTTAAATGATAATCTCCCTCATAGGTAATCTAGGTACAGGCAATTGAATTCCCTTAAACGTGTCTTCCTGAATGAAAAAATGGACTCACTTGTCTTGTTCATTAGTCACAAGATTCTTGTGATCTTTCAAGGTTTTGCAAAATTAGGTTTAGTTTCATACAAATTCTACAAATCCTCAAATCCAAGAACTTCAACTCTCATATCCATCAACAAAATTGTTATCCTCCTAAATGCATTTTCTACCTTATTAGACTATCCACTGTTATGTTTGAATACAAAAGAAAATTTTTGCATCTACTCAACCCACTGAATATGTCTCTAATTCAACTTATTCTAACTTTCCAAATACTATAAATATTTATGATTAGTTTACAATACAAAATCTCTAGACATCAAATAATATGATCATTTCTTTATCATAGACTGAATGTTTTCTTTAATATCATTCAATTTCACACTATCAAAATCTATAGTCTCACCTTCTTGACTCAAAAAAATGCCAATGGTATTCCCACTAATATCACAGTCAACTTGAAAAACTTTGTTAAAAAAGATAAAGAGAGAACAACTAATTTTGTGACCTTTTCCTTTAATATTTCAGAGCTTCTATTTTCTCCATGTGTTCATTTGAAATCCTTTTTATTATCTCACATAGCCTCTACCATAATATTCAAAGCTAAACTAAATTTTTTGATAAACTTACTATAGAAATTTGTCAATCAATAAAATGATCTAGTTTGTGCTCTAGTTTTAGGCTTTTGGGTTCCTTCTCTCCCCAAGAATTTCTTTTTGTGATTTTTATTGGTTCCTTCTTCCAAAGTACCCACATTTAGGTGTTTGGTGCTTGTTTATCTTTTTGCTCATTTATTTTTGGGTCATTTTGGTTGTGGCACCATTCAAAAAGCCTTTCAAATTTACCTCTAATTAATTCCTTTTTACCTACCATTTTGACTTGATGTTACTTTTTTTTCTCTTGCTAGTTCTTTTTGTATTGATTTGAGCCCTTTGCTATTTTCTCTATTCAGAACATGGTGTGAAAATAATGCAAGAGCTATTGCAAAAAATTTCATAATGATTGCATAGTGCAATTTTTTTTCTGGGGACTCAACCCAAGGAGAACCACTATGGTGCATGGGAAATATGTATCAGCAACTATCAAAGTAATAAGAGACTATATGAGACTAAATAGCCATAGTAGGTCTCAACTATATAATACATAATCTCTGACTCAACAAACATGCCTGTACACTCAACCATTAATGACAATTTTTATATTCTAGCTTATATTTTTATTCTATATGATTCTTGTAGATAATTAATTTCAAAACCTTTAATTATAAACTCAATTATTTTCTCAACTAATAGAATATTCAAAACTGAGTTTCATGTTTTTTATTACTTCTACTTTTAGAGAAAGTGCTTGAGTTCATGTCACAATATTGTAGTTATAAAATCACTTTCCCTTTGAAAGAAAAATAATAATGAAATTGATCTGTATGCTTTCTCTATATTCCAATTATGTTGGAATTCATTTAATTCACATAAATATACATATCATTTGTAATTTATGTTTGTCTTGAAATACTAATATCAGTACTACATTTATGCTCCTATATGGAATCATTATTAAGGTATTGATGATCATTAATAGCTTTCTTGACATGCATGTTTTAGTTTATTATGTCTTTATTGATTGCACTTATGAAAACAAAATCGTCAGATTCAAAGAATATAAAATCAAAATGAAAGATCAATAGTGGCAATGAAGATATTGTATCAACATCATCAAAATAGTGTAATACATCATTTTCATCTCAATCACTTCCATGTCTATCTATGTATATAAATGCATATATGTAATATTTTTGTACATACACATAATTATTAGTTACAAACTTGCACACCCTTTTTAAAAATAGATTTTCATGTTTTCTATATCTTCTATTTTCATAAACAGTCTTTAAAAAAAGGCCAATATATAAATATTTTTTATTACTTTCTTTAGATTCTTGTTACCACATTTAAGAAACTCTTTGATGCATACATATATACATAAAAATTTGTAATGATTTCTATCTATAAAATATTTATTCATAATCAAACTATCTTGTACAATCTTTTGACATATCAATGTCTCTTTTTCCATATTATTTGTTTATTGTACTATGCTAAATTCTAGCAACTATCTCTACTAACTACTTCTATAACAAACTAAAACTTGTCAACTCATCATTTCATACAAAGCTACAAAACTTTATGCTTACTAACAAATTTTATAAACAAACTATAAATTGTCAAGTCATCAACACAAAAGTGCAAAACAATAAATAACTTATAAAGAGAACGTCAAATTTAAAAAAATTGTATACCCTACCATTCAAACATACTTCACAATTAGCCATAAATTCTCTACTCTACTTGTGTCCTTTCATTCTCATGAAATGTGTCCTTAATAGATTTAATGTTTCCAACAATTCATTCCTGAAGCTTTAATGAAGAGGCAATTCCTAACCTTAATGAAAAGGCAATTCTTAAGAAATAAATAGACATTACTATATTGTCTTTCCTTGTTTAAATTTAATTCTCATTAGATCAAATTTTCTGAGTGGGAAATGAAGGTTAATACACATTTTAGCCAGTACCTTTTAAACTTTAAATCTTTTTATTCTACTAATAATTCTATTCATGTGCAAGCATAACAAATATGAGAAATTATACTAGAGGTAGTACGTTAGAGGTAGTATAGTGGATACTAATATTTTGAAGTATAATGCTATGGTGTTAAATGTTATGATAATTTTGATGTCTAGAAAAGGGATTGGTTAGATAGTAGGAGTTACTTCCGGCTGGTCTCCAGCCTGGGTCAGCTATCTTAATACATCAAAAACACAGAAAAAATCTTTTGAAATAGAAAAAATCACCTTCAACAATGAGACTGATTGATCACTAACGAAAATATTTTTCTGCAATTGAATTTTTCTTGTAAAAAGATTGTATTCCAAGATAGTTAACTCCATGCTTGGCACTTGGTATTATACAAGTCTATGATTTAGCAAAAGCGAGAGTCGATTTACATAGCAGGTGAATATAAATTAGGTCGTTTGACCTGTATATCATTTTTTTGTACATGTGAGTTTGAATGATAGACGAACTTATTATTTGCAGCACTTGGGATCTGGAATATGGCTTGCGCAATTGATACATGATGGTAGCTTTTCCACAACTTGAAACAGATTGTAATTGCCATTTTTGGAGATGTCATATGCATCTGTATTTACACTTGTCTTAAGGTTATATCGAGCAGAAACTTGCAGGGTAAAGAGAATGGTTGGAATAAGGAAAATTATCATGACTCTCATAAGCATTGACACCGCCATATTCGTTGCAGGAGAATGTTCGTCCGCAAATTAAGCTGTTCACGTCACAAACAATCAACTGAGCAGAATAGCTGATGGGAAACGGTGAAATGTAATATGTATGTTCTGAGAGAACAAAGGAAGATTTTGTATAATCCATACAAAGGAAGCCGTATTTAAAGAGAGAGTACACATGGATAGTTTATAGGAGGATGGCCTTTTCAAAGGTTTCAATCGCACTGTCGCTCGTAAGAGTTTGAACAAGTCAGGATTATTTTACCAATACGAATGTATAATCTTGGTTTCAAACCCGCGTTTCGCATTGTTCAAAGGTTATATGTATTTTTCGTGACGATGGGAGTCAAAGGGAACGTTATGAAACCGCATTCTCGTGAGGAAAGCATTATATGTCTACATTCCCGTTTGAGAGTATGATTACGTTGACCAAGCACCCTAAAATCTTAGCTTTAAACTTCACACCCTAAAATTTGATTTCTAAACTCTAAGTGTTAAATAGTTAAAGTTGATTTATTTTTCCTAATCTAATTTCTTACTTAATATGTGATATTTAAGAGTGGTTGTCCCTTTCTTTGAAAAATATTTCATCGAACTAACCTACACCCATATGTAACTTAATATGTGAGTATGTTGTTTAGATCGTGATTTTGAGTTGGCCTTTCTTTATGAATAGTACAAAAGATGACTAATGGTAATTTTGTACGTGTAGAATTTTTAAATTGTAGGATTTTTTAGGTGTATTTAAGGAGGTGAATTAAGAGCTTAAAGTCAAGATTTCACTTTTGGGGATTCATAGATGTACTTGCAGAGATCCTCAAGCACAAAGTGTTCAAAAAGTGATATTACAAAAGTGACACATCATATGCCTTATATTCTAGTACCAATAGTAGTTCGAGCAAAAACACATGTACTTGTGGTCAAGTGTCACACTAGTTTGAATGAAATATTCCAATAGTGATGCACAAATGGGCCAATCACCAACAAATGGGCCAATAATAAAGATGCTTGAGAAAGAGGAAGTGTCTTTGGCATTGTTGTTAAAGAGGGAAATAATATACAATTACCATATAAAGAGGGAAATATTTATGAAGAGTTAAGATGCAAATCATTATACTGAAGCCTTGAAGAAGTGATCGATAGAAGACCAAATGCATAGGCTTGGTTGAGCAAAAGATTGAGGAACTAGAAGTTTATGCCAAGTGATGCTAGAGTTGACCAAGCGATAGTATAAGATGACAAAAATATGGCATTGACCAAGCATAAGTATCAACTAAGTATTAGGAAGTATGTTGGAGATAATAGTTAGTATTGATCAAGGCACAACATTTAGCAGATTATGAGGAAATCTTAATTTCCAGTCAATACAACTGAATTCTTGGAATGCAGAAAACATGTCGAAGATAAGGATGGAAGGATTCAATGAATCTGACCTAACCCTAAGAATTATGATGATGTTTAAGTAGACAAAGATCATAATTACTTATTTAAAGGGGTACAAAGGCTAAACTTAGAGAGGTTAGTAGAGTTGGTCAAGACCATAACAAGGTTGGAGCAGTTGTTGATTCTATTGATTGGCAAACTTAAGTAGAAGCCTAAATAGTGAACTATTGAGGTGAATAGTTCTGCTTGAAGGATTGCTAGGAAAACTAGTGACGGAGATGTTAATGAAGGCCAATCAATGAGTCAACTATTGTACCAAATTGTGATGTGTATTTTTAACGTAAGTTGTATTTGTTAGATCAAATTTATTGTTACTTTCTAGCCATTGTATCAGTATTGAAATCCTTTAATCAAGGTTGACTTTATAGTCACGTGTAAATCATTTAATCAAGATGGCATTCCATTGGAATGTCCTAAAGTCCTCTAACGTGGCCACTCTTAATAGGGTCATTAAATATTTTAGCAAGTTTACATTTAACAATGTATTTTTAACCTTTAACAAGAACAGAGCTTACTTCAGAAGAATGAAAAATTGGTGACATGTTACTTTTGGTTTTTCCCAAATTGAGTTTCTATGTTAAAATCCTAGTGTCATACTTGTGTGGATATTATTTGAGATATTTCACTACTAGTTTTTTATATTCTACAAGTTTGTTACTATTAGTACATTGGACAACTAGTTTATGTTACCTCTTATCTTCTATAAACATCAAATTACTAAATTTTTAGATCTAGAGTATTTGAAGTGACTAAAAGTTTAAATTGGTACATTTAGACCTAAGGAATCTTGATTCAACCTCCCTCTCATTTATTCTAAATCATTCTAATAGATATAAGGTAGGATAAAGAGTGAGAGGCAAAGAGATGAGGGACAATGACAAGAAATGATTTAATAGAGGTAAGGATGACTAATAAAGTGATTAAAAGAGAGATAGATGTTCAGATGTGGAGCCTAATAAGACTTAGAGGATGATTCCCCCCACTTTATTTGAAAAAAAATTCTCCTAGATTTTAGTACAAGGGTTTGGGGGTGTTGGTGTAATTAAGTATTTTCTATTTATTCTTTACTCAAGTTAACTTAGGTTAATGCATTAGCATAATAGTTGTCATGTAGACACCTAGGAGTTTTCATATTCACATGAGTTGTCATGTAGAAAACACAGTAGTTTGTATTCCAATTAAGCATATGTTGTCTACTACATCTCTTTATGAGATATACCATTGCGTTCTTATCCTCTCATTGTTGCATGTACAGTCATGCACAATGGAGGATAATCCACTCTTGGTGGACATGTGCTTAGTTATTATGCTTATCTCTTTGCTAACTCCTAGTCATATCAGTTGCCTTTATATAGAAGGCACTTCTATAATGTATTCATCTAATTATCTTATATCCATTCTCATTTGATCACTATTTGTCACTCTTGTGCTATCTACTAAGATTCTTGATCTTGGGTTGAATTACTACCTTAGGAAAATTCTTACATGGTATCAGAGCTATACCAAATTCTTATAGGGGGAAGTTCCCCCAAGACAAGGTAAAGGGGCAATGCCCCTTGTGGGGTTCTTGGCAACTGCACCTTGAGGCATTTTATAATTGTAAATGTTGACCCTAAAGGAAATATTAGTATTCTTTGTTACTAAAAAATACTTAGTCATTTACAAGGAAGAGTTAGTCAGTCAACATTGTGACCAAACCACAGTGAAGATCAAGCTACAAACTTAAAGAAGTGCACAAGTTTAGTTTACACTGAGTAGTGTATAAGCAATGAGTATTTTTTCATTTTCAAGATATCTAGAAGGAAACATATCATATAAGCTGAGTAATGTATAAGTCGAGTGTTTTAGAGAGAAAATAATTCAATTCAAGCATAGTATATGCCAAGGATTAGTGGGAAGAACTAAGCATGAATAAGCTTCTGAGCCTGTATGTGTTGAGTTACAGAGTTTGAGTATATGAGTTTGGAATGGTACACAATTTTATGAAAACTATTTTTATGAGCATGAATCATGTTTCTACGATCAAGGTAAAGATCAAGGAGTTAATTATACCTGTAATTCTATATCACTAATCCCTATACAGGAGAAAGAACAAATAAAAAATTTGGAAAGCTTGAGAAGAAAAAATAATGAATGTAGATTGTTGATTGCAATCTAGAAACTTCTTAATAGGTCTATTTAAAAACAAGTTCCAGACATTTTTGTTGTAGCAAGCGAGTGAAATGAAGGCATACGTTTATGTGAAGCTAAAGGAGGATTAGTATGTTTTGAAAGACAAAAGGTGACCAAGAAATGTAGTGAAAAGATAATGTAAATCAATTATAGTGAGGTGATTAGTTATTGGAAAGAGAAGATCAGTTATCAACAATCAATGTAGACCGAATGATCAAGGTGTTGTTACATTCTAATTAGTGTATTAGTGGAATCTCTTAATAGAGTGATCTTGACAACCCTATTGTAAATCTCCTAAAAGAGTACTAACTTAATTGTGAAGTTAAATTATTTTGTAAAGGTAGGATTAATAGTCTTATGAGATTTAACAAAGGAGACCCCTCACAAGCTAGATTATCAAAACTGATCAAATTATATCCCTAACAAGAACTTTGCTACTATAGTAGTAAAGATTTTGTGGGTGCCACCCCACTATAGTTGTACCTTCACCTTGCAAGGTTTGGGCATTACCAAATCTTGTGTCAAGTGTTGATTACTTTTTTATGTATATTATTCATGCTAGTAAAAGTTAGATCTAATGTTACATGATTAAGGTTGTTGAGGAGTTGATGAATTATGTTTAGTCTATTTTTTGTTTGAAGAGGTAATTTTTTTATTGGAGATCCTAATTTACACCCCCCCTGCCTCAACATTTCACTTTCCCATTAGATTTCAAACAATTGTTAATATATTTTAGTTCTCTACGAAAAAAGTCTAACCACTTGACATTCAAAGATTTTGGAGATGGAAGCCTACAAATTGGGAAAGGTGATTGAAAATCAAAATTTTGATTTGGAGATTAGATTGGAAAAAGCTAAGGCTACAAGGGAGGAACTGAGAAAATAATTGCAAAGAAGGAAGGAGTTGGAAGTCCATCAAAATGACATGCAATACTAGGAAGAAATAATTGAAGACATTTGTGATGAAGGAAGATCTATTGAATTTGATGCAACAATAAAATATGTATCAGAGAAGAAAAGGAACTTGAATAAAGAAGTAAGAGCATGAAAGAGAGAACATGAAATGCATTTAGTAAGACTATGTAAAGTCATGGAACAAAAGAAAAAAGTTGAAGAAAATAAGGCAACAACTGATGAAGATAAGAAGAAAATGACTATAAGACTTAATGAAAGGATCACTAGAGTACAAAGGCTGACATACAATAAATTTGACATATTGAGTTAGTTATTGAGTACCGATTGTGAAATTGTAAGGAAGGTGGAAGAGATTGCAAACTTGAGATCATAAAATGATTAATTAAAAGAATTGAAGAATGAAAAAGAAATTATTAAAATAGTGAACAAATCTAAAGATGACATGAGACAACTTGACAAATAGTTAAAAGAACAAAGATGACCTCATGATACTACTAGATTAGGTTTTACCAAGTTCATATCATCTAGTGAGAAAGTTGAGTAATCAAATCACAAAGAACAAAGGAATGGGAAACCAAAGAGAGAAAAACCTGTAACATTCTATCACTATGGAAAACCAAGTCATACAAAAAATACATATAGGAGAAAAAGTGGTAATTCCAATCCCAAGCCAAAATTTGATCACTAAAGTACAAAGGCTGATATACAATAAATTTGACATATTGAGTTAGTTATTGAGTATCGATTGTGAAATTGCAAAGAAGGTGGAAGAGATTACAAACTTGACATCATAAAATGATTAATTAAAAGAATTGAAGAATGAAAAAGAAATTATTAAAATATTGAATAGATCTAAAGAGGCCATGAGACAACTTGACGAATAGTTAAAAGAACAAAGATGACCTCATGATACTACTAGAGTAGGTTTTACCAAGTTCATATCATCTAGTAAGAAATTTGAGTAATCAAATCACAAAGAAAAAATGAATGGGAAACCAAAGAGAGAAAAGCCTACAATCAATCACTATGGAAAACCAAGTCATGCAACAAATACATATAGGAGAAAAAGTGGTAATTCCAATCCCAAGCCAAAATTTGATAGTTATTTCTTTAGTTGCAACAATTATGGATACCAATAATATGAATATAGATCAAAGATCAATAAGACACCAGATAAATCTATATTTAAAGGTTATTTCTAGACATTTTAGAAGTAGGGTCATAAGGTACAAGATTACAAATCTAATGCAAAACATAGACAGATACCTAAGAGTTAAGGCAATATAACTAGGAAAGGTAATGCAATAGATTGAAATCACAATACTTGGGTCACTTGTTAGTTATGCTGAAAGTATGGGCATATTGTAGAAAATTGTGCAAGAATACATTTAAGATGAAGATGGGGAAATTGGAAGAACTTTGGTCCAATACATTTTCAGTAACATAAGTTTTGTCATGTTAATGGAGACTATAGGAACCAAGCACAAGCAATGAATGATGAAGAGATCAAATGAAGTAGTTGTGATCACTGAATCCAATGGATTAGCTAATTCTAGCACCACAAACTAAGATAAAGAATTAAGTATGGAATTATATTTCAAATAATGCATGAGTTCCTAATATTTTAAGCATAAATTTTCAAATGAGAATAAGATCAAATGCATAAGGATAGATTTGTATTAGTAGG
Organism: Cupressus sempervirens; assembly: GCA_028749045.1. Classification (NCBI taxonomy): domain Eukaryota; kingdom Viridiplantae; phylum Streptophyta; class Pinopsida; order Cupressales; family Cupressaceae; genus Cupressus; species Cupressus sempervirens. Next base: position 920,565,803 of record CM053785.1, on the reverse strand, counting down.
AAGAATTGGTTATATCAACTCAGTGAATGTGTTTGGATACCAAGTTGCCAAGTTAGTGATGATTGAGTGTCAGTATTGAAGTTTGAAAAATGTTAAGTGACTGAGTAAATGATTAAGTGAATGAGTCATGGTATTGGCTGAGTAATATAAAGGAGTTTTCAATTGTTTACTATCAAGTTTTACAAAAGTGGCAAAGACATCCTAAATTGCACCCACTATTTGTACAAAACATTAACTGGGCCCTAAAATCACATTTTTGTCCTAAATAGAAAAGTTTATAATTCATTTTGATCACTCTACATTTGATCTCTGAGGAGAAAATTGAGGTTAAGTTATTTCTATGTGTAATTAAGTGAGTTAAAAAGGATCTTAGTGAGTTCCATCATCTTTGGAAGTGGATTAATGAGATTTGTGTTGAAGCTGAGTGGAGCAGAGTATTGTTGATCAAACCCTAGTCATGATTATGGAATCTAACTCATCTATTGTAGAGAACGCGATTTTGATCAAAAGAATCAAAGGTTAGTAATGTTGAATTTGGTTAGAAATGAAGTTGTAAAGCCACTAAAATTAAAGATGTATCTTGAGATTGTAGCAGAGGGGGATTCTTTTGTATCCCTATCCTATATCCCACTGACAGTCATTCTAATTAAAGATGTGTGATCATGTTATATGAAAGATTCAAAAGGTTGGATTTTTTGAATTGAGAAGTGCATATGAGAAATTATGTGAAGATGGAAGGTTAAATGATGAACATAAGAATATTGTCAAGAAAGACCTTACTCATGCCCTAAACTTTCCCAACATTTGTAAGATTGATGTTTAGAGATTGTCTTGAGAACAGCTCATGACATGAAGTTGTGGTTTGAAGGAGAACCTATAAAGACAACCAAGAAAATCATTCACCATGTTACTAGCTACCCTATCATTAACAAAGTAAAAACCATTTGATGCTAAAGTAAGGAAGCTATTGAGACAAAAATATTGGAAGTAGGGAACAAATGTGGAATGACAATTTAAAACTTTAAGGATGTAGAAATTGAGTTTATTGTAAGGTTTATAGTGCATAAATTCTACCAATCTAGCCGACTAGACAATATTCCCTCTATGGCTAAAGACATTGCATGGAAAATTGTGAAGACGAATCCTAATTATGATCTTTACAACTTACAACTAAGGTATTTGGCCAAGAATCTTGGGAGCATTAGAAAGACAAACAATAGTATTTGAAAGTTTAGTTCATTACTTATTTGTATCTTTTATGTTTAGAATGGTTTGGACCCCACTATATGATATGTTATATGGAGAAAAAATAAACCAGTGGTACAAGATATAAATGAGTTTATCAAACAATTGGGAGAAAATTTTGAAAAGTTCATGGATTGATAGTTTGACAAATTTAAGAAGAATATGCAGAATAGGACACGGGTTCTCTAATCCTTAGTTGAAAAATAATATTCATATGTTTTCTAGTAGACACTAACAATATATATTTATAGGTGGTTATACCTAGAATTGTAGTGTTAAGGGAATTGCTATATAAAATGAACATTGATGACGCTAATAAAAAAATTACTATATTATAGGATGTGCCTTTTGATAAGGATGTCAAGCCATTTTACAAATACAATAGTTTTTTAGAATTGCAATGCACGAGCCAACCTAGAAAATTGATGAATTTTGTGAAAACTTAAGGAGGAGTTATACTATGGAAGGATTCAAATTTATTAGGTATGATAAATTGGATACAATAGGTAAGGCCAAGTTTGAAGAAGTATTATTAGATTTGATGGAACATTAAAAGTATACACCATTAAAACTAGGTAACTTGATACGTAATGAATTATATGGGAATATTGATGAAATATGGTAGCATGCATTCAAGATCAAAAGAAAAATTAGAGAAGGTAAAGTTGCACATGCTATGCAAGAACTAAATAGGAGGAAAATGTCCAAAGGCATGAGTGAGTATAATAGAAAATTTGTTACTAAGAGAAGGGCATTCTAAATTTTGAAAAGAAAAATAGAGTATGTAGTTGAAGATAGTTAATTTATATGGAAGAGAATTTATGGAATGATGGCTGATGATGAGAAGACAAATGAGGATGTTAGGATTAACCTCAAATAGAAATAATAGTTACATCTAAATATAACCAAAATAAAAAAATAATAGATCACACAGAAGAGAACACAAGAAACCAAAATTTAATGTGGTTCACCCAATCATTGGGCTACATCCACTAACAACAAGCTTTTTCCACTTACAAAATTTGGGCTAGAATAGGTCGTCCAATGGGAAAAACAGCACCCAACATGTTTTACAATATAAGGTCATTTTTGGCTTCAAGGGCATAACCCCCAAAACCCTTGTGGAGACATTACCCCTCGACCTCACCCTATATTGTAATAGGGAGCACACCTAGAGTTTTGCCCTAGGATGCTGCAGGGGTGTTGTCCCTTGACCTCATCTTGGGGGTGTTGCCTCCAAACACCTATACACATAGTATGGGGAGAAAATCATGCCAAATAAACCTCTAAACCTGATTAGGCTCCACATCACAACAATCTCCCACTTGGAGACTAATTAGGCTCCACAACAATAACTTCCCACTTGGAGACTAATCATAACACTGCTAAACATGTAGCTCCACTAGAATATCAAACCACTCTAGACTCTATTGTTCTTTTATTTTGTTTAGTCTACAAGACCAACTAAAGCTAAAGAGGGGTTTAGCTTCTCCCTTGTTACTACCTTGGTCAACATATCTATTGGATTATCATCTATATGTATCTTCTCTAGTTGTAACTATCCGTCATCCAAAACTAACCGATTGAAATGGTATCACAACTGTATGTGTTTTGTCTTTGAATGCAGAACTGAATTCTTTACAAGATGAATGGCAGTTTGACCATCTGTAAACAAATAATTATCCTTTTGAGAGTGTCCTAATTCTTCCAGGAAGAACTAAAGCCATATCATTTCCTTGGCTACCTCTGTAGGAGAAACATAATCTGCCTCTGTAGTGGATAAATCATTAACATTTTGTAATCAAGAAACCCACTCACTATTACCTCACCAATAGTAAATACATAACTTGTAGTACTCCACATGGTATCAATATCTCCTACCAAATTTGAGTCAACATAGCTCTGTAAATCAGCAGTAGAGCTCCCAAAGTGTAAACACTTATTGGATGTACCTCTCAAATATCTGTGAATCCATTTAACTACATTCCAATTCTCAATTTCTAGATGACTCATATACCAGCTAACAAATCCCACTACATGTGTAATATCTGGCCTTGTACATACCATAGCATACATCAAGCTTCCTATAGCTAAAGAATAGGTTACCTTGGACATCTTATCCTCCTCTTCTTGTGTCTGTGGACACATCTCCTTAGTCAACTTAAAATGTTCAAGTAAAGGTGTGGTAACAACTTTAGCATTCTCCATATAGAAACATTGCAACGCCTTCTCAATATAATTAGCCTAAGATAAAATAAATTTCCTATTCTTCCTATCTTTGAAAATCTTCATACCAAGGATTTGTTTCCCTTCTCCAAAATATTTCATAGCAAATGCATGTACTGACTGTTCCTTTAACCCCTTAATGTGATCCATGTTAGACCCAGCTAAAAGCACATCATCAACATATAAACATAAAATAATGTAGTAGTTGTCATCCAACCTCTTAAAATAAATAGAATGATCTAAATGACACTTACTATATCCATGTTCATGCATAAACCTATCAAATTTCAGATACCATTGCCGAGGTGCTTACTTCAAGCCATATAAACTTTTCTTCAATTTGCACACTAAGTTCTCCTTACCTTTTACCTTAAATCCCTATGGCTATGCCATATATATCTCTTAATCCAAATCACCATGAAGAAAGGTTGTTTTAGTATCAAGCTTCTCCAAATGCAAATCTTTAATAGCCAGAATACTTAAAATAATGCAAATAGAAGTCATTTTAGCAATAGGAGGAAACATCTCATCAAAATTAATGCCCTTTTTCTATGAAAATCCTTTTACCATTAACCTAGATTTAAATATTTTCTTAGTTTTGTCTTCTTCTTTTAACCTATAAAGCCATTTATTTTGTAAAGCCCTTTTACCTAAAAGAAACTTGCATAAATCTCATATCTTATTTTTCAAAAAAGAGTGAATTTCATGTTTCATTGCAGACTCCTACTAAATCTTTGTAAGTAAAATAGAATACAAAGAAGGAGAAAATCTTTCTGGAGGTCTACTTAGCCTTGTTGACTATCTAACATTCACTGAGGTGTGTGGTATTTGTTGTTGCACATCATGAGGAATTGTTGGAACATCATCTTTTGGAGTATCATCCAACGCTACATAATCTTCTTTATTCTCATGTTACTGCAAGAGATCTTTGTACAACACTTTCTCATTGAATATGACATCCCTACGTCTTAAAATTTTATTATTTTCAAAATCCCAAAGCCTATTACCAAATTCATTAGTGTCATATCCAAAAAATACAAATTTCTTTGACTTAGCTTCCATCTTGGTTCTATTTTTAGAATCTATATGAGAAAATGCTTTACAACCAAATGTTTTGAGAAAAGAATAACCCACCTTCTTACCAGTCCATCCTTCCTTTGGAATACCATATCCAAAAAGAGTAGAGGGACCTCTATTGAACAATTATAAAATGATATTGACAACCTCCACCCACATGTTTAAGGGCAACCCTGCATGCAAGCTCATGCTTCTTGCATGCTCCATTATAGTCATATTCATGCTTTCAGCCACTCCATTTTCTTGTGGAGTCCTTGGAACAATTTTCTATCTATGAATACCATTAGTGGAGCAATAATATTCAAATTCATGACTGTAGTACTCACCACCATTATCACATCTAAGACATTTTAATTTCTCACTAGCCTCATTTTCAACCAAGCATTTCGATTTCTGAAAAGTTTGAAATACATCAAATTTTTTTCTAAGGAAATAAACCCATACATTTCTAGTTGTGTCATCAATAAATGTAACATAATAATGAGAGATACCAAGGGAAAATCCTTTTGTTGGTCCCCATACATCTGTATACACAAACAACATTAATAATTATGTTACCTCCTTATTATCATAATTAATATTAAACAACATTTAAAATAATCAAATTTTAACTTATTACCATTATTCCTTTCCAAGAGTGACAACCTTTCGTAATACAAATCCTTTGAAAAGACACGACACTTTGTAGTTATAATCATTTCAAAAAGTCATAAAACTTCATAACTAAAATCCTTTGGAAAAATCCCAATACTTTATAATCAAAATATTTTTGAAGAGTGACAACTATTTATAATTATGACGCTTTTGAAGGTTCACATCCTTTCAATATCATTCATACCTTTTCAAAAAGTCACTTTCTTATTTTCTTCATGATATTACTTTCCTCTTCCATTTTTCCTTTTTGAACTACTCCCATTTCCTCTTCCTTTTTCTCTCTCTCTAAAATAAACTCTCCTCCCTTTTATATCTTAACTTTAAGGAGTCATCTGTTTGTAAAATCTCTCTTGACTTTCATTACATTTAGGTAATTTATATTATTCTATGTTATATTATTTATTTACTTAATTATTTGTGTTTATTATTATTTATTATGAAATTCTATTTAGAAAGTTAACATACTTTCTTCAATATTGTCTCTTGTATTTAATTTAATTTCTTTATTTACTTTTTGAAAAATTGATATTTTTTATTTATTTAAAATATCATACTAAATATTATTTCATTAGTAATATATATTAAATAATTATTAGTTCCTAGTTTTACAAATATAACTTTATTATCATTATTTATTTAATAATATTTTATTATCTAATTATTATTAAAATTCTATCTTCAAATAGGGATATCATAGTCCGTCCTTCCTCAAATTGCTTGTCCTCAAGCAATTATTTAACTTCTTCTGTTGAGTTAAAATTTATATTTCTTTTAGTCAAAATTCTTAGGTTGCTATCATGGATATGTTTGGATCATTTCTAATAGTCATTTAATCTCTACATTAGTCTTTCATATCAATTATTTTTCTAAATCCTCTTAACCATACAGGATGGCTAGATGATGCTTTGATACCACTGTAATGTCCTCAATTAGGACATTAGATTATAAATTCTAACTGCTTGTATTTTTACTATATTTTCTTCTGATATATTCATGTGTTCCCATTTGTGAGATTCACAACTCCTTTTTGTACTTTGAAATATGACAAGCTTTGTCTTTTCATAATAATATTAATATTGTTACATATAACACATAATATATTTAGATTATTAATCTAAATATTGTATTTAATTCTTAGATTAATATATTATGCAATATCATGATAATAAACATTATTGACATTATATTATTATTACTATTTTATTTATTAATATTAGTTCGACCTTATTATTTTATCATTTACTACCTCAATAACATATTATTATATCAATAATATGTTATATCATTTAAACATATTTTAATAATCATGAGATTATAATGTGTTCATATATGTATATATGTATATGTGTGTGTGTGTGTGTGTGTGTGTGTGTGCATGTACATACATACATACATACATACATACATACATATATATATATATATATATATATATATATATATATATATATACATATACATATACATATACATACATACATACATATATATATATATATACATACATACATATATATATATATATATATATACATATACATACATACATACATATATATATATATATATATATATATGTATGTATGTATATGTATATATATATATATATATATATATACATATACATACATACATATATATATATATATACATGTATGTATATGTATATATATACATATATGTACATGCACACACACACACACACACACACACACATATATATCTAATAATATAATATATATTTATTTGTAATAATTAAAACTATTAATTTTATTCACCTATATTACCATAATTAGGGGACATGAAAAATGGAACCTTTTCAAACTTTTCAATTTTTATCATTAAAAGTAACTACACAACCCTCATCACTGACTTGCGTAGCTAAAATTAAATTCCTACTCAGCCATGGAACATTTCTTATCTCATGTAGTAGCCAATGATTCCCATTCTACAACTCAAAGTTGGGTGATCCCACAATAATGGATTCCACTTTTTGACCAATTTTGACATTGAAATCAATATTTTTGAAACAAACCTCACATTCGAGTGACTATGTCTTTAAAAAAATGAATAATTTCAAGATGACATGAGCTAGTGATTTACAGTACTCTATTCCTACTTTGTGACCATATTTTTTTATTTAAGAAAAAATAAATTATGTCAATTTTTTCTTCTCCTCCAAAAAGTGGTACATGTTAAAATTTAATATTTTTAAAGAGTGACAGTATGTTTGACACACATAACTTTTTTTCTAAAAAAGATAATGAGGTAATTCTTTTGACATTGGATTTCTAACATCAATATCTAGAGGATGCATTTGGTTTGATTCAATTTTGTTTAATGTTGTATAGTTTATGAAGTTTTGAAGTGACACCAGTCATAATTCAAACATATGTTCAGTTTGACATAGATAACTTGAACTCAATTTATCATAAATCTTGTTTTTTTTTTAATAGAAAGCTATCTCAATAACCTATTTCTTAGATATTTTTCAAAAAAAAATTGACCTAATTTATTAATTTTTCCGAAGTGTCAAAGTTAATTGATGTTCAATTGGTAATGAACCTATAATGAGTTAAACTTATATTTGAAAGTCTTAATGAATATAATATGTATTACAATTATAGTTGTTGGAAAGCTTGCTCTGAGCAACACAAATTGGAATTTTTTATTTTAGATGGGAGATCAATCATTTTTAATTTTGGGTGTCAAAAGAGCCAATATTATTTTTTCTTTAGAAAAGAGGGTCAAAAATTTGTAATTTGACATGTTAGCTACGAACACTTGTTCGTAGTGAACATACATAGTTAAGTTTTTTCGTAGCCAAAAATTCAATTTAGCATGTTTGTGTGAACATGTCATATTTTTTATGTTCATGCAAACACTCAAAAAATGCTAACATCATCAGCAGACAGGTTAGTTTTAAAATAATGTGAAGTTGTACTTGCGAAGCCATGCCAGGCGACATGTTTATATAGTTATTACATAAAGTTTATCTTGAGGAAGGGGGTAAATTTTTTTTTAATAATTTTATAATGGGAAATAAGAAAGGAAGGCAAAGAAAATATGCAAGGAAGAGATCTGACAAAGTAGAACAAAGAAATCTTCAGAAGACTATTGCATGTTATCATCGAATTAAACAAAGTATGTAATTTGATACATTAATTTATTTTATGGTCTTAAATTTAATTATTATTCAATATTATTTTTTATCTAATTTTACTTATTTATAAATTTATTGTAGAAACTCAACAAGGTGAAGGAAATGTTGAAGAAGGCTCAACAAAAGTAGAAGAAGTGCATATGGGAGAAAGGTCAAGAACACTCCCTATGGAATCTAAAATAATGAATGTTGAAGAAGATTCAAGATCACTCTCTATAGAGGTTCAAATAATAGAAGTCAGAGAACAAGCAGAATCTTTCACTATAGAATCTCAAAAAATGAATGTTGGAGAAGCCTCAAGATCACTTCCTATGGAAATTCTAGTAATAGAAGTTAGATAAGGGTTAGGATCAGGTGTAGTAACTTGTATGGATGAACTCTTAAATATTGCCTAATTTGTAAATAATGGTATTTCTAATAAAAATTTAGATCATTTACTTAAAATGGATGTAAATAAATTGAGAAAACTTGCAGCTACTATTCAGCCCTTAAGTTTGTCTAGAAAAAGGACAATGAATAAGAAGATAAGAGAAATTATGACTAAATTTGATAACACTGAAACACTTGAACAAGCTTAGTTGCTTTCACTTTTGCTAATACAAAAGAAGTTGGAAGAGGCATTGAAATTGTTAGGTGTGGACACAACAATAAAGAAGAGAAGATTTTCTAACATGCAAACTGATGTGATTGAAAATGTTAAACAAGGTTTGAGAAATATAGGAAAACATTCTCAAACTAAAGATAAGTTCATGGCAAGAAAAGTGATGTTCATGTCTATTGTAAATAAGAATATGATCCAATATAGACAAATATCTTCAATTTCATCTAAAATGGGTTTTAGTAGGAAAACAATGAGAGAATATGTTAAAAGAAGATTAATCGTGGATGCTAGTACTATGGAGGGAAATTGGGCAATCATGTGTAGAGAACCTCATTCTAATAAGATTGAAGAGCTATAAAAGAAATTTAGTGATATCATTTTCAATTGATAACACTCGTCCTTCATCAAATAGTAGAGATGTTATCAGGCATAGGATTGCATCTGGTCAATATGAACATCATACAAAACATTGGTTGGACACAACACATCATGAGTTATATGTGAAATTTTGTAGTGAGAATCCTAATGTAAAAGTTGAGCAAACATTGTTTAAAAAATTGAAGTCATACTTTGTGAGGTCAAACAAAGTGTTTGAAACGTGTTGTTGTCATTATTATATTGAGTTTGATCTCTACTATCAAGTATTTAAAAAGTTTGTAGAAGACACATATGGTTTTCATGTTGCTCCTCCTAGTAGGAGAAGTGAGTTTATATCATCCATTCTATGTGACAAAATAGATGATCCAAGTCGTAAAATAAATTGCATCAAAGGATTATGTGAAACATGTGGTGAATTGGCTCTATTTCCTTTAAAAATTGAAAATATTAATGTAAGAAAAAAATTGAATTGCAAAAGTTACAAGTATGTGAAGAATAAAAAAAAACTGGGGAAAGAGACAAAAAGGTTAGAATATGTTGAAGAGGAGTTACTTATTCTAACATTTATGGATAGACTTAAGAATTTGATTCAACCCTATATTCGTTACACATTTTTTGCAAAGTGGCAAGCATAATTGTTTGAAACTTTGAGAGATAATTTCCCACTTGGAATGATTGTATCAGTTGTTGATTTTGTAGAGAACTATTCCTTTGTTCATCAGAAAGCAATTCAATCAGATTATTTCTATTCTAAGTAGGTCACTATTATGGTACATATTTTTTATAAACATGCACAGTTAGATTTGGATGGTGTTCAAAGTACAGTTCAAGTATGAGTAACTAAAAAGAAATATCATTTTTATATAAGTGATGATAAAGAACATGACATTCACTATGTAGAACATTGCTTCAATATGTTGTTTTCTTATTTGAAAGAAAGACACATAAATGTTGATAAACATTATGTTTGGTCTGATGGATGTGCCGTATAGTTCAAATCATCTAGACCATTTTATGCATTATGTAGATATCATCACAATAGAATATAAAACACATATGAATTTTTTTTGAGAGTGAACATGATGGTGTTGGAGCTTGCATCAAATGTTCTCTATGAAAGTATCAAATAAATTATTAGGGAGTTCATTTAAATGATTCACATGATGTTGTTGAATGGTGTAAGATAGATTTTGCATCAGACAAGGTTGGGACATCATCAATAATGAGTCGACGGGTACCATATAGAGTCTTTTGGGAGATAACAGGTATGGATATGTACATCTATTTAAATTTTATGAAATTAAGTTATAAAATTTTATTGTTTTGTTTTATTTTTCAATTTGTTGAAGTTTTTAATTTGTTCATATTTTCAATTTAATGAACTTTCAAGTGTTAATAGAAAAAAAAAGCATGATTAGAAGAGGATAGAAAAGAAACATTCCTTACATTTAGTCATGAGTATAGATAATTGCAATTGGACATTGAAGACAAAAGAATACTCATGTTTTTGTGACAGTTGCATTGATGAAGATTATCAAGAATGCATCAATCAAAGATGTGGATATACAGGTGCATGAATTTTGGTACTACTTGATGTTACCAATACATTTGATAAAGATGATGAAAATTTTGATGATATTACATTGATTTCTGATGAGTATGATCATATCTCTAGATTGGTAAAAGGGGGTAAGTATCATAAAAATTAATCTCAACTTTTCAGTTAATTTTAACTTGATATTTAATTATCAATTTGAACTGTCTTATATATATTGTACACATGTATGTATACTTGTTATACAGGAGATGTCTTTACAGTGATTGCTAAGCCTGGAAATCATGAAAGTGTAAGTTATTATTTATTGCGATGTACTGTAGAGAGGAAAAAGTTATATGATCCTAAAGAAAGTGATGGAATGTTGTTCCCCATAGGTATTATACATACATGTGTGCACGTACATATATGAAAAAGTATATATATCTAGGTAACTTTATATCTATCAAATTTTAAAATATTTAAATTTGTGGTGTAGGTTCTATTGTGATAGAGGGAACGTATTTGAAGCAAGAAAAAATAGTCCAACATGGAATACATTTTGTTGATTATCAACCTGACAACAAGGTTTTACAATATAGCCACCTGGTCATTGCTATCAGGCTTTGTCTAAATCCAATAAAACTTAGGCATGTACATTGCAAGTGGAGACTATACACTGAAGATCATGAGAAGATATTACATGTTATAAGTGTACATCATGGTTGAACTGACCTTTGAAATTTATTTTATAATAATTTGAATTAATTTAAAGTTGTTAGTTTATTGTATAGGGTCATAACTCTTAGTTTATTAGTTTATTAATGTATTTTTAAATGTACATACATTTTAATAATATTAATTACCACGGATCATAGTGGGATCCATTCTCTTGGCAATAAGGTTAATATATTGTTCTATGAACTATCTTATCTTATTGCTTTATGTTCATGGATTTATTTATGACCACATTTTATTCAAATTAGATTGATTAATGCATGTGTTTGGAATAAAAACATTTATCGTAGTTGAGATATTTATACTTGATGGGATCTTGAGGTTCTTGAGCTCTTGGTATGTGACCACTTGAGTTCTTCTAGTATTGTGGTGTTAGCTTAACCTTTGAGCCTTTTCGACCTTGTTTCTATTATTGTTGGATTTTACTTTTGTTTTGAAACATTTTTTCTTAAGTTGAGATCAGATTTGAATTATGGACATATGGAATTTAAGACCTTGTCTTTAGCATCATAGAGTTATTTTTATTGATAGGATCTGAGTGATGCATACTCTAGGTTGAGAGCTATGCTTCATAATATTTTAATGACTTTTGAGTCTTAAATATCTTTATGATTATTGTATTATTTTTCTTTGCAGGCCTTTTTTTGATAATAAGATGAGCCTAGTTGGTGTTTGGGTAATGGAGTGGAGTATCCCTCCATGCTAGTCTAGAATACATATGGGTCATCATGATAAGTTAGAAGTCTAAATGAAGCAAAAAATAAATAAATATATCAGGTAAAAAAATTAATAAGAATTAATACGACCACCTGGTAATTTGAGGACATTGATTGAATGTAAGTCAATGTATCCAAATTTGAGGACATTGATCAAAGGTATTGCTCCTAGTTATCTAGTAACTTTAATTGAAGGCATGGCATCTATCTCTTTCTATAAGCTGATTGAAGATATACAATGATTCTAATAATTTCAAATATTGATCATTGAATTAGTGCTAGATGGGCCTCCACATTCTTGTCATGAAATTCCATTCTTGATCCCATATACCAAACCATTTATAGTACTGAGTAATAACCCTAGTGTACTCTAATATTATTGCATTGGTATTGCATTATGGGTGTTTGTCAAGTCTTGAGTATTCTCCATACGTTATCAATTATCTATTTCCATTGATTGCATTAATTGGCATGAGTGTATACCTATATTCCCTTGTGTGATTTATTCTTTATTTAGGTTGCGAAACTATCCCTGAAAGCATGGTAGGGTGAGCATGTGGGTTCCACATGGTTAGGTCACACAATCAATAAATATTAGGGACCAATGCATAGATGATGAACTATATTGAGATATTTTGTGTGAAATGGATCATTATTTTTTCCCTTTCTCTCTCTTCCTCTCTCTTTTCTAATTATATACCCATATTGTAATTCTAATTACTTAATTATGTTTATATAATTTTTATAGATTTAATTAAGTGTAATTCACTTTTATTTAGTTTATTTGGTACTCCTTGGTGTAGATATACATTACACATTGGTATTAGTACTTAGATTTATGTATTTTGCCTTAAACTAGATAGAACAACACATATGGTTATTTCCCCATGCATACATATAATCTTGCTATGCATATAACCGTTATCTATATGCATATGTCCTTTTATTATGTGCATTCCAACTAGTGACCTACTCTAATCTTGCGCATTTGGAATAGAATGCACTTGGTTAGGGTTTGTGTACTAATGAATGTTACATTTGATCTCTCTACATTCTCAAAAGTATTTTCATGTGTTTAATTTCACCCGTTACGTTTTAATATTAATTACATTAATAATAATATTAATTACCATGGTGAAATTAAACACATGAAATACATTATTTGATTATTTTATAATGATCATAATAAAATATAAAATCTAAAGTTTAAAATCTATTATCTAATTGATGAAGAATGTTCTACTAAAATTTTAAAAAAATACACATACATGTACATCTCAAGAATAAACATCTACATCTAATATAGACTAGATACTAAAATGCATACATATGCAAATTGTAAGTCTCAAATAAACATGTATACATGTAACAAAATATAAAAAGTCATATGCATGTGACCATCCAACTACTAAAGTACTAAATAGTCAAATAAATACTGGAACATGTATGTATGCCAGTGAGGTACTAAAATACATGTGTAACATGTAAGTCTCTAGAATATATTCAAAGTCTCCAATATATAAATGCACGCATCTAATATATAAATATACTACTACTAAGGGGACCCCTCAAGATGCATATGAATAGAACGACCCTCTGATTGAGTCTCCTATACATCCTATGGCTGAGGTGAATTAACTAAGCCCTACACACACACACACACACACACACACACACACACACACACACACAAACACACATAAACAAACACATTAGAGCTATCTAGAAACATATATATACACATGTACACACATGTTCAAATTAAATACGAGTGCATATATATCTAATTTGAAACATAAATAACTTTACAAACTATTTAAAACTTATACCTGAGCTCTATTGGTTGCCTCAATAGAATCATCTCTCTGATGTGCATGCCCTAACCCAACACTAGATATAATCATGTGCTTGGCAACCTGTGCTAACATGATTTATTATAGTTCTTAAATTAAATATCAATATAAGTTGAATATTTTTAATTTCATATATTTAAATTTAAAAATAAATTATATATATTTGTACCTGGGTCTCCTGAGGTGGAGCATGATCCAAAGAAGACTCCATCATATCATCTATTGATGCACCTCTACTACCTTAAACATCATTGCATCCTAATACTCTAGCATCATCTCTTGAAAGTCTGATACATACTAAACCACCCTTAGCACCACAATCTCCAACTACTAGAAATGATGAGTGAAGTGGACTATGTAACTGGATGGGTAATGGTGTAGGATTAGAGCTGGGTCAAATAACATGTCCATGTACAATGATAATCCCACACTTGAACTAGTATCAATCTCATAAAGCCCTTGTAACTGCTCACCAAAATCATCAAAGCCCTCAGCTATGATCCTAACATCTCCAACTTGTATGCTCGAGCCATCTATAGAGTGTCATGAGCTTGGTACATAATCCTCAAAATTACAAATCAGAACTACAATATCTTATATCATAATCAAGGACTCAAGAATGAAAAATCCAACACAAGATCAATATCTTCTTAGATCAACTTCTATCAACACAAGGTCCTAGTGAAAACTGCCTACTCTTCAACAATTGGTCTACACACTCAGGAACAACTTTGCTATGATAACCTCCACTTAGATCAAACCTTCTCTCTAATAAGATCAACCAACTAGATCAATTCTTACTCTGATACCACTTGATATAGTGAAAGTTAGGAGAATCCCTAGTGGATGTGTCCTAACCTCAAAAAAAAAAACCGTAGTATACAAGGGGGTTAGAGGGGCATTTGGAGTGAAAAAGTTGCAGAAACATTTGTAGTGTTAGAAAATGAATTTGCAATGATAGAAAATAGTCTTATAGTGCTAGCAAGGGCCCAATGATAGTATTGGGGATAGCAGCAGAGCAATATCGGCATGAGAAATTGGGAGGTTTTCAAAGTTCTGCAAGTGAGAGACAAGGAGTTTTGTATCTCTTGATTTGCTAAAGTTAATATAATTTTCTCATCTATAGAATTGGTTTTCCCTTTGGGATTTTTTATCAAGGTCGATTTGTCCAAAAATATTGTGTTCATTGTGTTGCTTATTTCTTTCCGTATATTATTGGTGAAGTTGTGGTTGTATTTTATTTCTTTATTAGCTATTAATAATCATTTAAGATAGGAGATTAATAATCAATGATTGCAATAGGAATTTTCACACAGTATAGATAATACTAGCTTTCATTTTTCATGTCTTTTGATCTGCATATTTCTTTTGACTAAGATTCTTGCTAGTAGATCTCATATGATTAAATTGCGTAAAATTAAATCTATTTATGAAGAATCTAAGAATATCTTGCTCAACTTACTATTTTAGAATGGTGATTATTTGAAATGTGTAAATATGATAAATTGATCCCGTTCTGTTTAATCAATGGATTTTACTGTTGTTTAACCTAGATAAGACCTACATCCTAATTTAGGAAGTTTGCTAATTCATTTTTGACTTTTTTTCTTCATTTGCTATGGTTTTTCTCCTAATAATTATTTCAAAAATTTGTGTGATAAATTCAACTTTATTCTAGTGGACAATGACATTTTCTGCCTTGATTCAGACATAAAGAGTAGTCTTAAAAACCAAGGTAAAAGGCTTATTAAGCATATAAGTTTTCCTCTCATTATATCTCACTTGCCCTATCATTCAAACCTTCTCATTAGCATTACTTAATTGTGAAACTTGAAATTGATTCTTTAGACCTTCAGATTCGGTTACTATATCATATCCAGAATTTAATACTATTGTGCTAACTAGAAATAAAGCTCAAAATATGTAACATACCTTAGAATATAGAAGGGTTTGATAAGAGATAGATTTTCGAGTTTTGTCTATATATTTATTAAGCTTTTATTCCTTCATCTGTTTGAATGCATTGAAAACACGAGTAACTTGAAAGATATTTTGCCCAAACATTTTAAGTGACTAAAGCTTGATTATTCCATTCACAACTTTTGCAATGGAGCTACTAAGAGAGATCAATAAAATTAGTCTTTATTGATCACCAGTGGCTAACTAGCCCACCCAATTGTTATTATTGTGATTTTTTATAAAATAAGAAAATAAAAAATATTGTAAAATAGTTTATAAATTAATTATTAAATTTAGAAAAATAGAATTTCTTCTACTATGTAGCTTCTTATTGCAAGCTAAAACTGCATAAATTATACACAACCATGAATGAAATACTGAGATAGATTGCCAATGATGTTATTAACAACTATAGATATTAATACATGCACCTTTGTAGTTTATTAACAAATTTAAGTATCAAACTTCGTGATTTTATAAAAATTATGGCTGACAAATTAAATATAAAACAACGGAAGTCAAAGAGAGTAAATTAATAATTAATAAAAACAAAAATGTTCAATTTTAAGTATCAAACTTCATGATTTTATAAAAATTATGGCTGACAAATTAAATATAAAACAACGAATGTCAAAGAGAGTAAATTTATATTTAATAAAAACAAAAATGTTCAATTTAACATAAATTGAATATAAAACATAGGAGGTCAGAAAAATAAATTAATAATTAAATATAAAAATATGCACAGGGACTTCAATTGATATGGATTTTGAATTCAGCGCATGTGGATGAACAATAGCGTTACCTTCTCCACTGGTCAAATACAAAACATGGATAGAAAGAAATTATCAATGTTATCATTTTGATCAAATGGGAAACTTGAGATATTCTTAGGTTGACGTAGTTGAATTTGTGGGTTGATAATATTTGGTTTAATATATGATTCTGACATTCCTCGATGATTTCAAGGGACACCATTTAAGTTTGAATTGGTGAATATGGGGGAAGAGAAACATGAGATACACATAGAGATTCAAATAGAAACATGAGATACATATAGAGATATAAATAGAAACATGACAACGACGTAATTACAAGGGAAATGTGAGATAGAGATGGGAGAGAAATGGGAGAGGGTTAGAGATGTTATGTAGAGATAGAGGGTAAGTATGGGGAAGAGATAGTGAGGAGAGTGAGGGGAGATAGTCAAAAGAAAGTAATTAAGAAAGTTTTGTGAGAGAGAATATATTTTTACAATTTTTCATTCTTCTCCTTTTTTTTCTTTTAATACACCACAAGAAATAGATAAAGAGAAAAGAGTGAGGGGTCCACGAGAAATGGCATAAAGTTTAAGCACGAGGATAATTAAGATTTCATGTATACACACAAATAATGATGCGGGAGAGGAAGAGCAAGAAAAAGAGATGAGAGAGGGATGTGTATATAGAAACACATACAAAAATGTATATACATATACAAACACATATATTTATATATAAAAGTAGGGTATGTGTAGGATCATGGTCAACCAAACTATACCCTTAAGTGGCAAAAAAAAATCAGCATATAAAGGTTATGTCAACATAACAAGCAATTTTGAATTTGTTATGAACTTTATATCAAAAAGTTGTGAGAAAATAATCTATAAGAAATTGAATTCGGTTTCCAAACTACTAGGCCTTATCTAAAAATTAAATTAAATTGATTGGTCAAAATTTTAGATTATAATGCAATAGTATGAAAAATTCAGAACAAAAATAAGAATTAGGTGTATGTCTGACCACCTTTATCGAAATAAAACAATAATATTTTATAATAAGTGTCTAGATATAAAAAGTAGACTCATTGTCAAATGTGACACATATTTTTGGTTATTTTTATTCCAAATAAATAATTAATTATAGATTTTCTACTATAATATTTTTGGAATTAATTTTTTTTCCCTTTTTGACCACCTTAACTAATTAAAACCTCTACAATTTTTTATTTTTATTTATTTTTCCTTATAGTATAAGAAGCATAGAATGTGACGCATCTTTTGGATTTCAAAAATGTTTTAGCATTCAAAAGTTGGATTTATTTTTCAATCATTGTGTCAATCAAGACTTTATGCATCACTCTATTGGAAAATAAGTAATATTTACTTATAGAACTCATAATTTGACATACATTACATTGATGGAAATATGAGAGCATTCTTTAGAAATCCTTTTTGTTTCATCAAATTTGAGTGAAAAAAAAAACTCATTAGATACTTGCTCAAAGTCAAAAACACACAAGAATGTTGAAGGTGAATAGCACATTTTTTGAACTTCTTTTTTGTTGACCATTAGGTTTGGTATCCAATGAAATACTAGGCCTTATCATGGTATTAATTTTTTTTTTGGTATTAGGATGGGTAGGAAAAAAGTTAGAACAAATTTTGAAATGCTTTGAAGCATTTCAAAACTACATATTTTTGACATACATATGTGAGTTTATATTAAGTTTACGTACACATATGCACATATATATTAAGCTAAATTTAAAATCCACAACAAAATTGGAGTAGAACACTAAACCTAATGAAAAGTTGAACTAGATTTAACTATAATCCTAACTTTAATTGAAAAGTATGAGAGATTAAAAGTACGAGGGAGAGAGAAAAGGAGAATAATTAGAAATAGACATGATGTGTGTGTGTGTGTGTGCGAGAGAGAGAGAGAGAGAGAGAGAGAGAGAGAGAGAGAGAGAGAGAGAGAGAGAGAGAGAGAGAGAGAGAGAGAGAGAGAGAGAGAGAGAGAGAGAGAGAGAGAGAGAGAGAGAGAGCATGTTTATATTTGTAAAAGTTTTCTCACTAACCCTATCCCTCTTATTTCACTACTCTACAAGAAAGGGATAAGGGACATGGGTTGTACATAATGTAAAGAGAAAAGAGTGAGGGGCCAAAGACAAATGAAACAAAGCTCAAGCATGATGATAATTAGGGTTTTATATGTAGATGAAAATAATGATGGGGGAGAGGCAGAGGGAGAAACAAAGATGAGAGAGGGATGTGTATATAGACATACACACACACATGTATATTTATATGTAAATTCAAATGTGTGTGTGTGTGTGATTGACTATATACATATTTGTAGTTTATATTTTAAGTTTATGTACACATGTCCACATATATATTAAGCTAAATTGATAATCCATTAACAAATTGGACTAGAACATTCAATATAATGAAGAAACTAAAGTAGATTTAATTGTAATCCTGTTGGTACCCATACAGACCCAGTAATAAAAATTTTCAATTTATGGTCTTGAACTCCTTTGAATAATGGTTTGAAGTAGTTTGAAGTGGTTCATATTGTATTTTTAGTATGGAAGTCTAGTGATTCAAAGATCAAAGGTTGAAAGTTCAAGTCTTGTGTTACAGATTCAAAATGTCAAGTTTTAGGTTAAGATTCAAATCCATGACATGCAAATTTGAGTGGTTCAAAATGGTTTGAAGGTTAAGGTTGGTTCATATGAGTTCAGAATAACTCTTTTTTTAGAATGGAGATCATATGTTGATAACCTAAGTTCAGTAGTATTGAAAACTTTGAGAGTTCAAGTCTCCGATCCACAAAATTGTAAGTGTGAAATGAACATTTCATTGATGACCGATACTCACTAAATACCTCCAATTAAAGACAAGAGACATGTGAGGTGACATGTAGAAGCTTTACATCAAGACTCCAATTTTTCATAGATTATTCAAATAAAGCTTGGGCATCATCAAAATCATAGATGAGTTTGCATACTAATTATGGGGTATTATGTCAAAGCTTCCCCATACAATACATTAATTGGTTCAAAATATAAGTATGAACTAATGGGTGTCATTCAGAAGTGTGGTATTGTGCATCAAATATTCTTGTACCATGTTTTTTGGTCCAAGGAAGTGTAGTGCCTGCCCTCATTTACATTTTTCTAGATACATTGTTACTATCATGGTCGAACTCTGTTAGACTAGTTTTATGTTGATGGTTAGTAGCATTGTTTTGAGACTATCAGATATTGTGCTATGGATTCACTTGATATGTGATGAGATTACTTAGACTCTACATTTCATGTATGTATGATGATTATTACATTATTTTTAGTTATTGATGATGATTAGTTAGATGGTTTATTATCACATGTGTTTTCTTATGGATACTTACCCCATACTTGCATGTGTATGGTGTGCGTGTTTGTTCTCTTTATGTATGGCATTTCTTATGTGGTTAAGGAAGGGAATTGTAGTCACCTACTAGTCGGGATCTACACGTTGCACTACTTCCTGCCATTGTCTGTTTAGCTTAGCACATATATATATATATATATCTAGTATGTACATGCATGGATTTTATGCAGGTTGCAAGTACCGGGTATCAACTTCCCTGAATTGCCAAGATGAGCGTACCCTATTGCACTATCTCAATGGTAAGAGAGGGGAGATAAATTCTCAAAGCCAAATTTTAAACCGTTAAACCATTTGTCCTAGAAAGGTAGGACAAGTATATGAGATGTGTTACCTACTGAATGTGTCAGATGATGTAATTCATGATTTTAACCCCTTAGACTGAGTTTGTATGGATTATTTTATGATGGGTTTTCATATTTTATTTTGGAGGTCTTTGGTGAATTTTCTATTAATTAAGCCTAAAATTAAAAGATTTAATTATTTTGGGAAAAATTAATATAATGTTATGATATTTTGTTGTTTGATTTTAATTAATTAAATGGGAAATTAATTGAGTAAAAGAATTAAATAAAAGAAATTAAAATTAATCATAATAATAATAATAATAATAAAATAATAAATAAATAATAATAATAATAATGATAAAAGAATTAAAATAAAAGTTATAAGTTTACCTAGGAGTAAGCACACCTCTTGATTGCACATATGTCTACAACACAGGAGTTAGCGCACAAATTAAGCACATGGTGTCTACAACCTTGTGACTCATCTAGAAGGTTGGAAAAATCTCATGCTTAGTTGTCAATGCTTATCTCATCTTTAGGTTGTTTCTAGAGACATTCTAGCTGCTTCCTGAGAGTTCTTTATATTCAAGCACTCCTAGAAGCTCAAGGAGCATGTTTGGAGGACCCGGAAACGTGGGAGAAGAAAGGAGCTTGCTTTGCAGATTCTGAGGAGAAGTGATTTAGCATCAGTGTCCAGGTAGACACTTGTGCTTTTTTCATATGATATTTCACTTCTTGCACTTCCTATCTTCTTTTTGTCTTCTGAATGTTTTCTAAGGATTTCATGTGTTGAATATTTTGGTTGTATGCATTCTTGTCATGGGTAGTTAAATTTCTATATGACAAAATTCCACATGCGTAGATCTAAGGAATCTATGGGGCTAGGGTTTTTAGATGCTTATGGACAAACCTATTAGAAGGATGAATAGGTAAATTTAGAGAAAGATCATTTTAGGAAAAAAATTCTTAACTTATAAAATTGGAAATCCCTTTTTGTTTAAAAAAATTATTTATATGCTCATAGACATTATTGTAAATGTTTTCTTTTAAAAATATACAAAGATGTTTACAAACATATATATATATATATATATATATATATATATATATATATATATATAGACATAGACATAGACATAGACATAGACATATGTTTATTTAAAAACATAGTTTTTGTTTTAAAAACATCACAGAGAAAATGATTTAAATGAAATCATTTTAAAAAGGAAAATTTTGGTGCGCGTTTTGGAAAAATGTTTTAGAAAATGTTATAAATTTTTTTTATTCAAATGAGAAGGGGATGAATCGTACTCCCCATACCCCTGCGGGTGGTAGAGACTTGCCGTCATAGGGACTACGATGACAAGTGTAATCTGTACCCATTGTCAGTGCAGTCCCTACGACTGTAGGTACTACATACCGCGACAAAGGGTTATTATTATTATATTTTGTTTTTATTTAAAATTTATATAAGTGTATATTAATGAATTTTGATTGTAATATTACGTTGTTATTAGAATTATTAAATGTTAATAAATTTTAAATATTAATTATTATATTTTATTAAATATTAATTAATATATTTATTATAAATAAAATTTATTAATAGATTATTTCCTTTAAATAATTAATCATTTTATAATATTTTAGTTTAATAATATAAATCTAATTTAATTGGATTTAAATGAAGGATAGATAAATAAGGATGAATCGTATTTGTTTACATTGAATTTTCTATGTGTTCTATTAGAACACTACGGGGGTCTTTTTCAAATATTGTAAATGTAACATCCTAAAATATTGATTTAATGGGTTATGGGGAAAGAATCTTTAACCTATTGAAGACAAATACATGGGTTAGGTAAAATGTAAAAATTTCTCCACTCAAAATCTAAATTTAAAAACGAAAATTGAGACCTCCACACTTAATTCAACTATGTAATTTAAGCAAACCAAAACATGTGTTTGCATTTTGTATTTTCTCTATGCTTCTTGTTTTAGGTTTTTGGGTTGACTAGATTGTTGACCAGTTATAGGATGTCTACCAGAGGCTTGGGGGTAATGACTGTGATGTCATGATGATGTCTATCCTTTTAAACCTAACCATGGTTATGATCTGGTATGTTCTATGGTGTGTGTGTGGTTTACTGATTGATATTGCTTCTAGTATTCTTAGGTAAGCTGTGACATATGTAACCATTTATGAGTTATCGATCAGTTGTATTTGGATTATTCTCCAGTCACCTTGATGGGATTGAATTGTTTATCTGATCTTGATGATGTCATGT
This sequence comes from Cupressus sempervirens, assembly GCA_028749045.1. NCBI lineage: Eukaryota > Viridiplantae > Streptophyta > Pinopsida > Cupressales > Cupressaceae > Cupressus > Cupressus sempervirens. Next base: position 920,542,886 of record CM053785.1, on the reverse strand, counting down.
TGTGAAGTGTTTGACTCGACCATTTTTTGAGTCTCCGATCAGTATTACTTTGAGATACTTTTTGGTTGCTTGTTGAGAGCCAATGGATATTGTGATTATCATTGATACCTTCTGTTGCCAATAGAGAATAGTTGTGGTCATGATTATCAATGGATGCTTTTCAGTTGCTCATGGAGATTTGATGCTCTTATTGTGGATTATCTTTTTGGTATTTTTCCTGTCGCTTGTATAGGACTGTGGTGATTTTGTGATTTATGATTCCATGAGTTTAGGGTAGGTTATCTACTTGTAGTGTTAGGAAGTGGCTTGCAATGGGGGTCGAGGCCCTAAGTGGCTGCCAGGGTAACTCATTGTAAGTTGTTTAATAAGTGAAAATATTACACCTAATACTGACTTAAATGAACCCAATAAGATATTTTTTTGCTCTTGCCCATGCCTCGAGTGCTAGTACAGACTAGGATGGGAGTAGAGAGAATGCTTGGTTGCGACCTTGCATTCCGTAGTATGCCCCGTCAGTATGAGAGGATACTAGTGGCCACATAGGGATCACTAGGGGGCCGAGGTCTATTGAGAGACTACCAGGGTAACTCTAGTGTGATTCATGCGATGATACTTTTCCACTTACATAGTAGGTTTCCTACATGTCTTTGTGTGCCTCTGGGAATTAGATGTTAGCTTGTGATTGGAACCTTTGAGTTAGTAAACTTGTAGGATTCCTGGACTTAGAGAATACTTGTGTTATGTGATTTTTTCTCTTCTGTTATGTGATGTGATATCCTGTTTGGGACTTGAGACTATCTCCTTAGCATGATGGGACTGGGCCATTTAGGTTCCATGTGGTCGGGTGGTAGTGCTTTTTCACTCTTACCATTTGAGATCTATTTGAGACACTGTGGTTGGAGCATTCTTTGTTGGTATTTATCTTCATTCTGTTCCCGGATGTTATATATTATGATGGATGTTATTTACTAACATGTTTCTTTATATTAATGATTAGCGTGTGATAGATGATGTTATCTGCTTTGTAGGATCATCTTATGCTTTATTCTTGCATGTTAGATTTCTTTATGCATATGTAGTAGCATGTTTTAGGAGTGACATTCCTACTATGATAATACCAATGATATCTTCGGTGACTTGGGATGTTACGCATGGAGGGATGGCTAGGACCCATGATGGTCTAATGATGCTATTTACAGTTGGGAGGAACCGTGCACTTAGTTAGTTATGTTTGTGATATATGGATATCTTTTATGATGGATGTTTATATCTTCTATGATGATGTATCATGTATGACATGTGGTTTCATTTACTTTATTGCATCATGGAGTAGAATTAGGATGAAGATGTACTTTATTTTCACATATGTATATTCTTTTATGTCTTTCATACCCTGTGACATGTACAGTTGATGATTGAGCATTATGAAATATAACTTACTAAGGGACATTTGGAACAAGTATATTGTTTTAAGAACATTGGACTTATCATTATTATTTCATGAGGACGTGATGTTAGATGGAATCATGATTAGTTAATTTAGATGTGTTTTCAACATTAAGGGATCCTAGAAGAATGTAACCTGTTATGCATGTTTATGTATACTTTCTGTTGAAATGTTGTTATTGCTTTTGCAATCATGTGTCTGATGTAGATGGTTTAACTTTCATGTTTCAAAAAAATAAAAATGCTACCAAACTTAGTGAAACTTTAGGTTAATTCTTTTGGATCCCTTGGCAAGGCATTACAACAAGTTAAAATTTTACATGTACAAGAGGCAGAGCATTTCAAAATGTAGCAATTCAAGAGCATCTGTGCAATATCAGTTCTACATATCATGAAAAGTGAAAGAATGGTCTTTCGTAAAGAAAAATTGCAATATATAAAATTTATATTAATCCATCAAAACACACCATGTATTTCTATGAGTAGGGAAATATAGACATATATGTAGGAGCACAACTTTAAGTAGTTCTTATGGATCGTGTACCTCACAAATTGCACCTCCCATGTTGATCCACATATACATAGTCAAGACATTTGTTATTTAGATTATTCCTCTGAATGGATAACCTATGATTGATGAATTGGGTTTATGGTCCATTAATTTAATCTCAGGCTAATGCAAGAGCATTCAAATAGTTTAATGAATGGTTAATTGGTGCAGGGACTCAATACTTTTGAAATGGGTGCCCCTCATTTCAGATGATAAAGTATGATTTCACAACATTGTAGCATGATATAGCTCATGTAGCCAATGGGTATTCATAGCAATACAATTTTTAGACACCATGGGAGCATCAAAGATGACCAATCATCGATTGGGCCTCTATCACACCTGATTATTAGAGCTGTATGCCATTAGTGAAGTCCAATTCTCTGCCCAAGTTGAATAACTTAATTGCAAACTAATAGATTGAAATTTGATGATGTGACCAGTCATTGAAGAAGTAATGGTGATGAACCTACCACAAAGGGTTTGATCTCCTTGATAAATCATCCAATTGGTACATGATAAGAACAAGCATCCAGAGTTTGATCACTATCAAGCAGAATGTGTCAACGCCCAGGTCAAAGTATATGGAGATGCATTCAAAATGTTGGGTAAAATGTCTGCAATAGTCTTGGGAGAATATGGTTGTTGATGTTAATTATTTTTAGTTGGACAGCTGTTATTTCTGACCCGAAAATAGCAGTAGTATTTATGGGTAGCTTGGACAGTTGTTCGTCCTTATCTATGTATAGTAGCATTAGTTATGGGTGGTTTAGATAGTTGTTTGTCCACTTGCCAAAAATTAGAAAATGGTTATTGCAAGGATAATTATTTACTAATTTTAGTGATTCCCTTTTGGACACCTTGCAACCAATTCTATTGTTGGCTGTCAAGTTGTCTTAATCTCAACCGTTGATTGTAAATCAATCTTGGCCATTGGTTTACCAATAGGAGTAGTATAAAAGGAGGTCAGGGGGGCATTTGGAGAACACAAGTTCTGGAGAAGCATTTTGCAGTGATAGCAAATTGTCTTGCAGTGTTAGCAAGGGCGCAATGTTAGCGTGGGAATAGCAGTGGGGAATATCAGTAGGAGAAATTAGGAGGTTGTCAAAGTTTTTCCAGTAACGAGGCAAGGAATTTTGTATCTCTTGATTTTCTAAAGTTTAATATAATTCCTCATATGTAGAACTAGTTTTCCCTTAGGGGTTTTTCTAGGGACAATTTGTTTTAAAATATTGTGTTCACTATGTTGCGCATTTCTTTTCGTACTTTATAAGTGAAGTTGCAGTTGTGTTATTTTTCAATATTAGCTGGGAATTTATTTTCAGCAGTTTAATAATCATTTATGATAGGAGATTAATAATTAGTGAATCCAATAGTTAGATTTTTCACATGGTATCAGAGCGTTGTTAAGGGTAGAAGAGTTTTGCCCTAGGAAAGAAGTTTTGATCTCTTTAGATTTATTATTGCTTTAAACCCTTGAGATTGCTTCAGCTGGTTTGAGAGATCAGGATAGATTGGATGGTGCCTCAAATTTTGGTGTCTGGAAGGCCAAAATTTCTTTATTGTTGGAAGAAAATGGTATCAAGGATTATGCTACCAGTGTTGTACCTGTACCAATGGATGCAACACAGCTTGCAGCATATAGAAAGGACGATGCCAAGGCAAGGAGGATAATCCTCGATGGTGTCAAGGATCATATTGTTCCACATATCTCGGAGCTAGATACAGCAAAGAAGATGTGGGACTCCATTCTGAATCTGTACTAGAATGCTACCACCAACAGGAAGTTAAATCTGAGAGAGAAGCTAAAGAATACCCAGATGAATTAGGGAGAAGACGTCACAAGTTACCTCACCAAGCTTAGACTTGTCAAGGATGAGTTAGTAGCTGTTGGAGATAGCCCTAGTGATGACGAGCTAATGAGAATAGCCCTAAATAGGTTTACTAAAAAATGGAGTGTCTTTGTTCAAGTTGTTAGTGGACGAGATACTTTACCGAGTTGGGATCGACTATGGACTAATTTCACTCAGGAGGAGTTTAGTCTAATTCTTTTCAATGGGGCCAACAAGAGTCAAAAAAATGAGGTGGAACAAGAGAACGTTGCCCTCGCGGGTAAAGGGAAAGCAAAGAAGGGATCTAGCAAAGGATCAAATTCAAAAAGTGAAAAGAAGAAGAAGGACCTTTCTAAGGTCAAGTGCTTTGGATGTCACAAGTTTGGCCACTATGTCAGTGATTACTCAGAGAGGAAGAAGGGTAAGAAGTAGGTGGTAGCTTCAACAAGTGCGAAAGAACTCTCCAGTAGAATGGAAGATGCGTTTGCACTTATAGCTTGTATGGTTACCTCAACCTCACAGTGTGTTTGGTATATAGATAGTGGGGCATCATTTCATATGATAGGAGTTAGAGAGTACTTCTCCAGTTACAAGGAGGAGGACATCAACATCCAAATTTCTATGGGAAACTTGTCCAAACTCAACCCTATTGGGAAAGGGACTGTTTAGTTTTAGAGGGAGAATGGAAAGATAATTCCACTTCATGATGTGTTATATGTGCCAGGCTTAGGTATGAATTTTATTTTTGTATCTATTCTTTAGGATAGGGGGTATAATGTACTCTTTCAAGGGACACATGTGTTGATTAAGCACACGGATTGGAAATCACCCATAACTATTGGAGTTAGGAGTGGTTGCCTTTATAGATTGCAGTTTGATACTCCTAAGGAACTTATGAGCACTATTAATCCTAGAGATCTTGGAGAGCTACGACATAGGAGGATGGGCCATATTCATCATGGAGCACTTAGATTGCTTTGTGAGACAGTGACAGGTGTTCAAGAGTTGAGGATAGAGCATGACGATGTATGTAAGGGATGTGTGTTGGGGAAGTTTGCAAAAGCATCTTTTCCAAGGAGTGACACTAGATCTAAGGGTGTTCTTGATCTAGTACATTCAAATGTTAGTGGACCGATGTTGACAAAATCTCTCAGAGGATATGAGTACTATGTTACTTTTATTGATGATTTCTCTAGAAAGACCTAGATATACTTCTTGAAGACTAAGGATGAGGTTTTTAGTCAATTCCAAGATTTCAAGGCTCTTGTGGAGAACTCGATAGGAAAGAAGATAAAGGTTCTTCGATTAGACAATGGAGGTGAGTACAAAGGAAATATCTTCCAGGAATTTTTCACCAGAGAAGGAATCAAGAGAGAATGGATTGTTCCTTACAATCTACAGCAGAATGGAGTTACTGAGAGGAAGAATCGTTCTATATCGGAGGCAGAAAGAGCTATGCTACATGACCAGGACATGCCCTGTTACTTATGGGTAGAGGCATGTAATACAATAGTCTACATTCAGAATAGAGTTCCACATAAGGTGCTAGGGAAGATGACACCAGAGGAGGCTTTCACAGGGAAGAAGCTAGATGTTAGTCACTTCAAAATATTTGAGAGTTTGGCATATTGTCATATTCCTGGAGATACACGTACAAAGTTAGATCAGACTATAGAGAGGGGGGTACTTTTTTGGGTACAACGAGACCTCAAAGGCATACATGATTTTCATTCCGAGGACCAAAATAATTATTGTTAGACGAGATGTCAAGTTCATGGAGGACAAGGCATTGAGGAGATTTAGAGATTTGCCAGTAGATGATCAGAGTGAGTAGCCAACAGAAGCTCCAAGACCAAGTCAAGAGCAACAAAGCTCAAGTACAGTTACCAGTATGAGTGTAGACTCAGTTAGTGAAGATTCACAGAGTATGGAGCAATAGGTGCAATAGGAAATGCATCTAGAAGACTTAGAGGTTGACATTTCATCCTCTACAGTTGGCAGTGGGAACCATGTGGTTCCAGATACACAAAGGGATATTCAGGAGTTTGTGGGAGCTCCTAGGAAAAGTACTAGATAACGAAGATGACCAACCAAGTTTAATGACTATGTGTCATTAGTTAGTTAGTTGGTAGGTAGTGAGCCTTCTAGCTATCGGGAAGCTGCAGAACATCAGGTATGGCGAGATGCTATGGTTGAGGAATATTATTCAATAATGCATAATGATGTGTGGGAGGTAGTACTTAGACCAACAAATAGGGTTGTAGTTGGATCACACCGGATCTATAAGATAAAGCACAGTGCAGATGGTAGCATCAAGAAATACAAGGCAAGGTTTGTGGAAAAGGGGTTCTCTCAGAAGGAGGGAATAGACTATGAGGAGACATTTGCTCCTGTTGCTAGGTATACTTCTATATGAGCTATAATCTCACTTGCAGCATAGATGGGATGACAAATCCATCAAATGGATGTTAAAACAGCATTCCTTAATGGTGAGTTGAAGGAGGAGGTATACATAGAACAACCAGAAGGCTTTGTAGCACACAGCAAAGAGACCCACGTGTGCAGATTGAAGAAATCATTGTATGGACTCAAGCAGGCTCTTAGAGCGTGGTATGAGCGCATTGATACATACTTGTAGAAAATGGGCTTTGTGAAGAGTGAAGCAGATGCTAACCTCTACTACTTGATGGTTGGGGTGAGATTCTCATTCTTCTTCTTTATGTGGACAACCTATTTCTTATAGGTTCACTAGGGCTCATAGTGGATTGCAAGAGGAACCTTGCAGAAGAGTTCAATATGAAGGATTTAGGACTTATGCACTACTTTCTAGGCATGGAGGTGTGGCAGACAGATGGGGAGATTTTCCTTGGTCAAGGGAAATATTGCATTGAAATCTTGACGAAATTTGGGATGGAGGATTGCAAAGCCATGTCTACACCCATGATCACGAATTGGAGGAAGGTAGATACAACTAAGGAGAAAGATGTAGATCCCACTTTATATAGACAGTTGATTGGTTCGCTTATGTATTTGGTCAACACTAGACCACATATAGCATTTGCAGTAAACTCTCTTAGTCAGTTCATGGTTGAACCAAAGAGAATGCATTGGATAGTAGCTAAGCATGTGCTACATTACTTGCATGGTACAGTCAAGTATGGGATTAGATATGTTCGAGGTGAGGGTATCAGGTTGATAGGCTATACTGATGTAGGTTGGGTAGGAAGTACAACAAACAAAAGGAGCACTTCAGGGTGTTGTTTCAGCTTGGGATCAAGAGTTGTATCTTGGTTCAGCAGAAAGCAGAAGTCTGTGGCTCTAAGTTCAGCAAAAGCAAAATACATAGCAGCTAGCATGGCGACATGTGAAGCTATATGGCTTCAAAAGTTGTTAGTAGCCTTGTTTGGTCAGAAAGTTGAGACTATTGTGATACATTGTGACAATCAGAGTTGCATCAAGTTGTCTGAGAATCTAGTGTTTCATGATAGGTCTAAACATATAGATATATAGATATCACTTCATCAAAGATTGTGTACAAAGGGGAGTTGTTCAGCTACAGTACATACCTACAGAGGAGTAGGTAGCAGATATTCTAACTAAGGCGTTGGGGAAGGAAAAATTTATCTTCTTCAGAGATAAGTTAGGTGTCCTGCAGAACAGCTTCCTCGCTAAGAGGGAGTGTTAATTATTGTTAGTTGGACAGCTATTATTTCTGACCTAAAAATAACAGTAGTATTTATGGGTAGCTTGGACAGCTATTCGTCCTTATCTATGTATAGCAGCACTAGTTATCGATGGTTTGGACAGTTGTTTGTCCACTTGCCAAGAATTAGTAAATGGTTATTGCAAGGATAATTATTTACTCATTTTAGTGATTCCCTTTTGGACACCTTGCAACCAATTCTATTTTTGGGTGTTGAGTTGTCTTAATCTCAACCGTCGATTGTTAATCAATCTTGGCTATTGGTTTACCAACAGGAGTAGTATAAAAGGAGGTCAGAGGGGCATTTGGAGAACACAAGTTTTGGAGAAGCATTTTGCAGTGTTAGCAAATTGTCTTGCAGTGTTAGCAAGGGTGCAGTGTTAGCATGAGGATAGCAGTGGAGAATATCAGCGGGAGAAATTAGGAGGTTGTCAGAGTTCTGCCAATAAAGAGGCAAGGAATTTTGTATCTCTTGATTTGCTGAAGTTTAATATAATTTCTCATCTGTAGAACTGGTTTTCCCTTAGGGGTTTTTCAAGGGACAATTTGTCCAAAAATATTGTGTTCATTGTGTTCGCATTTCTTTCCGTATTTTATAAGTGAAGTTGTAGTTGTGTTATTTTTCGATATTAGCTGGGAATTTATTTTCAGCAGTTTAATAATCATTTATGATAGGAGATTAATAATCAGTGACTGCAATAGTTAGATTTTTCACAGTTGACACCTTCAATCGTTCCCATTCTTCGAGGTCGAGGGGACACACGAAGTAATGAACAGAAATCCACAATCCTTAGTCCAAACCTGAGCACAAGATTCATCTAAGTACAAAAACAAGGAAGGCATGCATGATGATTAACAAAGAAGCCGATCATATGGCTATCAGGCTCAAGGATGAAAGGTGAAGCAGTCCACATTTGGTTAAATTCCCACATCATCTTTCCATTGTGCCACGAGACATACGAAGGTGTCAACTCAATTCCATCTATGAGAAATCATTCTATATGCAAGCACAATCTTGGAGTGAAGGCCATGACATTAAGATACAAAGACACACTTTAAAGGTTTGACAAAGCAATCAAAGGTAGCTCACAAGCTCACGTAAATCTGTGAGAAGATATTACACAACTTGTTCAATAGAAGGTCATTCCCTTCGTGGCCGAGTCGGGTGTGAACATATAAAGGAGAGCCTCAGGTGCCGATAGACCAAGATATTTGAAATTCGAATGGATTATAATCCTCACAAAGTCTAAGCTTGAGATCACTCAATGAGAAATATGCAGGCCTGAACTTGGAACAAGTATCAATGCAGATTCAAACACCGATAGTTGACAAGATACCACAGTAAGGCATGATGTGCAATGCCTTTTCATTGGATATGATGGCTGCCGATGGTAGGAACATCACCCGCAATCCCTCTCGGCCTCCCTATTATATGGAAAGTGTATGTGGATTTAGTCAAGGATGTGAGTCATTTGACAAAATGCCAATGTGGCAATTATTTCATGTTTGGGATTTGGAAGCTCGCAAGATTATATTCTGATGATGCTTAGTTCAAGATACTTTGAGAACATAGGAAAAACATCCCCACAAGCCCAAAGAGGATCAACATGTGTATGCAAGGAAGTAAACATCTCTGATCATATTATCAATAAAGTTTTTTTTGCTCTGCTAAGGTTTTCTTGCTTCATGCGAACTTTCAATTTTTTTTGCGTACAGCCTTTCGCTTGCACTCCCCTTCTGTCAGCACTTGTCATACCGCATTTACTGCAAGAGCTTTAGGTTAGGATATAATGGCTCCGGCCAGTGGTGAACCAGTTATTTTTGGTGTTCATGTTGCTGCTTTAGACTACCATGGCACCGCTACCAAACAAATGCCCGCGCAAGTTTGTCCCAAAGGTTTTCCATGATGTAATCCTAATATTGTCCTTCCTTTGCAAGAATTTGATGCTGCATGTGACTGGTTAGAACAACATACCTTGATAGGGTATTTTGTTGGTAGGACTCCCCCTGAAGGTATGCTCAGAGAATGGGTCAACAAAAGCTAGACTCCTCATGGCGTCTTCCTTGACGTTGTGCAAAACCTTACCAAAGGTTTTTTTATTTATTTCACTTTGCCAACCCATCACAAGCTAATGCGGTTTTTACCAACGGCCCTTGGTCTATGCATTCCTCTCTGCTTGTTTTTCAGAAATGGTCCCGAGACTTCTCTATCTCGGACGATAAAAAGCTTAGGGTTCTTATTTGGGTCAAATTCCCAGGTCTACCCTTGCCCTGCTGGCCTTTTATTGAGTCTATTGCCCAAGCCCTTGGCAAAGTTATTACCAAGGAGCCAGAGAAATTTTTTAATGCTCACCCTCAGCGACATGTTTGCATTGAAGTTGATCTTTCTAAAGATCTCAAGGATTCTATGGAAATCTAGATTGGTGCTCAAACCTTCACACAGAAGGTGCTTTACTTGAACCTACCTAACACTTGTTATAGGTGCTAGTCTGTGAAACACAAGATCAGGGATTGCCCTTTGGCCATGCCTAGGGTCAAATCCCAGCCTGAAGTGATGCTTGTCGAACAAGTCGAAAGAAAAAAAGAAGAATGGGTTACTGTTGGGCACAAAGGCAAGCCTGCCTTGAATCCTTTGGCCCCTAAACCATCCTATGTGGCAATTACCACGACTCCTCTTGCTTCCACCGAAGTGTCAGTGCCTGCTAGCGTGGAGACACCAGCAGCTTCTGTTGCACTTGTTTCGGTTTCACAGGTTTCAAACCCTACTGGCTCACAGGGGATTAAGGCAGCCGCTAGTACCTCATCCTTGGCTGGGGCTCATTCCCCTCTTGCAGTCTCTTCCATAGTACCACCAGCAATAGGGCATTCTCACAGTCCTCCTAGACATGCAGAGATATCAAGGGTCAAATGGCAAGCTGTAAGTCCAAAAGATTTCCCGTCTGACTTTCACCCAATTTCTACTTTTTTGTAGAATAGTTACTCCTCTCTCGAGGACAAGGATGATATGGAAGAGTTTTCAAGAACTTCCTCTGTTGGAATGTTTGAGGTCTTACAGACCTCCCTAAAAAATTCTATGTCCGAGATACCCGTCATAGACTTGGGAATTTAAGATTTCTAGTTTCATGCTTTCTGCTGCATGCCGCGTCATTTGGCAGGATAGCGTCATGTTTCCTTCTTAGCATGAAGCCGACCGAGGTGGTGTAGTTACTCTCCTATCACCTCGCATTCATTCTACTATTATTTTGCATGATTTTGACCCCACACATCGTATTATTTGGCTTTTGCTTTCCATTAACAATCATTCTTTTGGATTCATTAATGTTTATGCCTCCAATGATGCGGTGGAAAGGGCACAAATATGGGTTTGGCTTGTTGACAACTTGTCGCCAGCTACTTCGGTCTTGTGTGGGGACTTCAATATGGTTGAAGTGGCCTCTGACAAAGATGGCATTTTGCCTTTCCGTTGGATAGCTATGGAAAGAGAAGCCTGGTTTTACATGCGTCATAAATTGGGCCTCTTTGATCCCAATACTAGCTACCATCATGATAATGGGGCTTAGCACACTTGGTCCAATTTTCGAGCCGGTCCTGACCGCATATTGAATTGTCTTGATCGTGCTATGATCTCGGCGTAATATTTTTTCTTTTTTCTAAAGATTGTGATCTACCTGTCATTCCCCTAATAGATGTGATGTTGTCAGACCACTATCCCATTTATTTTGGCATTTCTTGGCAAACAGCTGTCCCCAAAGGGGTTAAGTCTCAATTCTTCCTCAACACGTCTGTGCTATTGCATGCCTCCACCATCCCCACATACAACGTGTCTGGAATTTGGAACCACGTCCACATTCCCATCGAGGTTGGATTCAATGGTGGAATGATGCCATTACCAAAATGGCTCATTTTTTTTGCATCTACGGGTGTCAGTTGGCAATTTTCAAAAAATGATCTTATGGAGCCAACACCCTTGCCCTCAAAAAAGCCTCTGAAGTGCTCACCTTCAACCCCTTTGATGTGGATCTTCAACTTCAGCTTGCCAAGCTTCGCCATGAAAAGAAAATTGTTGATAACTATGTTGCACGAGGAGCTCAAATCAAAGCCTGTCTCCACTGGTTGGAGGTTGGTGACAAAGCCTTGAAGGAGTTCTTCTAGTCTCTTCGAGCCAATCATACCAATATTGTGATTAAAAAGATAAAACAGGGAACTGATGTTCTTTCCAGTCTGCCAGACATCCTGCAAGCTTTTTTTCTTCACTATGAGAACATTTTTGCTTCGTAGGGCCATTCGGTTTCTCAGGAGGAGGCTCTCAGAAAGTGTATTATTGTTACTCCAAACCGCCTCGCGGTTGAGCAACGCACTTTTTTTGAGAAACTTATTTCCCTCCAAGACCTTAAAGAGGTAGTTTACTCCATGGTGGATGACAAATCCCCTAGGTGTGATGGATTTCCCTGTGAATTTTACAAACATCTTTGGGAGCAAATTGGTCTTGATCTGCACAAAGTCTATCTTGAAGCATACCATTCTAAAAGCTTAGGAGCTATCATAAATAAAGACAATATTAAATTCATACCTAAAGCTGGTGATCCTAAGGAGATCTGCAACTGGAGGCCCATCACCCTCCCTAATGTGTCTTATAAGATCATTGTTAAGGTGCTCTCTCTCAAAATCTGCCATATGCTTCCTCTAATTGTGCAGCCTGAAAAAATTGGCTTCATCAAATCCAGGTATATTCTTGACAACATCATTGCTATCTGGAAAGGTATGGAATGGGCCTGTAACTCCAAGCAGCAGGCTATCTTTTTAAAGATAGATTTTGCTAAAGCCTATGATCGCATTGAATGGCCTTTCATTTTGGCTATGCTCCAGGCTCTGGGTTTTGGTCCCAATTTCCTTCAGTCCGTGGAGATGCTCTTTGGTGATGCTAATGCTTGCATCACCATCAATAATTTTGCAATCTGAAGCTTTTGAACTTTTTTGCTCCATCAGACAAGGTTGTCCGTTAGCTCCAGTGCTTTATGTCCTTGTTGCTAAAGGTTTTGGTTATTTACTTGCTCACTCTGTGTCTTTAGGGCTGGTCCATGGCATTTCCTTGCTTGATTATTCCTCCCAATTAGTCAATGGTCATTTTTTTGATGATTCTTTTCTTACTCTTCTTGAAGATGAAGAAAATATCAAAAATGCTTTAAATTGTCTTGACACTTTTTGTCAAGCCTCTGGCTCTGCCATTCAATGGCATAACATGCTCTATTACCGACAGTCTTTTTTGCCAGCTCCACCTTGGCTCAGCCAATTCCAATGGAAATGGGTTACTCATGGAGAAATTTTCTGCTTTCTTGGCATTCCCTTTGCTTTCCAGGCTTCCCCTGTGGAACTTTGGAATGCTGTGCTTACAAAGATTACCAAAAAGCTTGATTATTGGATCACTAAGCTGCTTTCTCTTGCTGGTAAATTCCAGATTTGTCCTAAGATTTTGGCTGCCACCCATGTGCTTTATTCTTCTTGTTGGGCTCCCTCCAAAGCTTCCTATCTCAAATTAGAATGTTTTCTTAGAGATTTTCTTTGGGCCTCTGGTTCTGACCATCATGGTTTTCACAGAGTTGCTTGGGATTTCTATTGTCTCCCAAGGGAATCTGGGGGTCTCGGCCTGCTTTCCACTTGAAAGTAGGGCCTTGCCCTCTGTGATAAATGGATTATCAGAGCTATTTCTGGAGATGAAGCCTAGAAAATTCTTTTTAGGCATTGCATCTCTTCTGGCTTCCCTGCTAACAGACTGGCATGGTAGGGAATTTGTTTTCAGACCCTTCTCACTATGTGTGAACCAGTGGTCATACAGGACTCTTTTGTTATAAAGAGCATCTGGAAAGCCTGGGAAGCTATTCAACCTTTGCTTCATTGGGCTGGTGATGAGTTTCACAATGGGTTGTCCTTAAATCAGTAGAACATTTGGTGGTCTCCCCTGTTTGCCTTCCAGGGTATTCCTCTTGCCAAGACTCAAGGTGCCAGTGCTCTGTGTTTCTATAAATGTGGCATTCGCACTACCAAGGACATTTTTTCAAGAGTCACCATGAATTTCATGTCTTGGGAGGATATGCAAGTTCAATACTGCCTTGTATGTGCTGATTGCTAGACTTATGAGCTTTTTTTGTCTTCCATCCCTGTGCACTTATTTCATAAAGTGGGGATTCAGTCTATTCGACCTTGGTGGTATGATTGGAAGTGGTTTCCTGCCACTCCATTTACCAATTATAAGCCCAATATGGGATACAGATGACTTTCACCCCACCTTCTGATGGTGGACATGCTTAATCAACGGTGGCATTTGCATTCTTTGCTTTCTCAATGGAGAAAACAGTTCAACACCATTTGGAGTGCCATTACAGAATCCAAGATTGCTCACTTTGCTTGGTGCCTTGCTTTCCAAGGTCTTCCCTTGGGGCCTCAGCTCAAGCACATTGGGGTTCTTGATCCTAGATGCCCCTTCTATGGCCAACCTGAGTCCTTTTTGTATATTTTTTGGTTTTGCAAGCGTGCTCAGAATTATTGGCACTGGATTCATGATTTTTTCAAGCCTTTTAGGCCCTAACCTTTTTCATGGCACATGATCCTGTTGGGTGATTCCCCCAGATTTCTTTGAAATTTTTCCCAAATTTGGCATACCTTAGGATGAAAGTTTTGTTTTCTCTATGGAAAGATAGGAATGCAGTTTTATTCACTCATAGTTTTTTGGATGTTAACATTGCAATGTACACTAAGGCATGCATTTCTAACAATGTCATTATGCAGATATAGGTGCAAGCTAATAAAGTTTCCCTGGAGGTTGCCCACTTATAGGAATTGTTAAACCACTGGGGCAATTCTCCTTGTACCATTGCTAGAGTGCCTCTGGATCCCTCGACTGATGCCTCCTCTTCTCACAGTCGTCGTTCCAGACGCCAGTCCTCTGGTCATCATTCACACATGTCGCACTCCCAGGGTCCCCGCCATCGCTCTCCCAATGGTGGTCATGGCGGTTGGAGGTGCCGCTCTGCTTCCCCACCACGTGGTGGTTCTGGTTGGTCCCTGGCTCCCCCCCTGGACGAGCTTTTGGCTGGTCTCCAGCTCCTCCCCTTGGACGGGCACACTCTGGCAAGTTTCCCCGGCTGGCCCTGGCAATTTGTCCTCTACGACTAGACAAGAAGGATGTGGAGACTGCAACTACCCCAGATCTTGCAGATGCTACTAATGGCTAGACTGTTCCTAGTCTGCCTCACAATTCCACTGATGCGTGGGGATTTCCTGATAAAGATGATCCTCCTCCCTCTACTGGTACTACCTTAGCAGCATGAGGTTGTTTTAAATGTTTTTTTTGATGAATAGCTTATAGTTGCTGGCTGCGACCATGTTGTTCACTCCAGCTTCGACTGATTGAACTCATTTGCGGGGTGATCTTGTATCCCCTGGCCCTTTTTTGTGAATTGTAATCTTAGTAAATTTTATTAATTGAAAAGGACTATTCATCAAAAAATAAAAAAATAAAAAAATAAAGTTTCCATCGTCGAATAATAATATTACACATATCAAAATACCTATGCTATATAATATAAAGTATTATGTTCGCATATTCATAAGGGGATGTCTATTATGATTTACAAGTTTGTAATGTTATAAAACATACGAGCAAAGGGAAAATCCATTTTCTTGTTTCCGAGAATTGGTTGCCGTAAACGTCTGTCAGCTACAGAAACTAAAAAGAGTTTTTCTAGATGACTCTTTAAAGTAGAAAATCAATCTACGAAGGGTTCCAATTTTTTCAGTCCTTTCGACGGAGAGAAAACAGACTTTGGGGCTATAGAAAAGTGGAGCTTTTATTTTTCTGGACTTTGTATTAGTAAAAGGGGAAAAGTTTGTTTTTAAACACAATGCAAGGGAGGGAATTTTTGTTTTCTTCTAGATGGTGATGTTGGAATAACCACTAATGTTTCTCTTCAAGATTTATGACATAGCTTAACCACTTCTTGTGTTCTATAAGTCTAGTGGTTGTATCGGGTAGTAATAGGTCAATGTTTTGGTGCAATAGAACCCTAGCTTGTAACAAGTGGTATTGGAGCTCGGTCATAGGTTTGAATCTCCTCAGATAATGCTGAGGGGGGAATTGTTGGACTAACTACCAACATTTCCCTTTGAGATTCATGACATAGCTTAACTGCCTCTTGTGTTCTATAAGTCTAGTGGTTGTATCGGGCATCAACAGGTCAATCTTTTGGTGCAATGGCTATGAAAATATATAATGAGATCTATATAATCTTTTACATTTTAAAGAAGGGAGATTTGGGAGATAATTGCACACCAAAATTTTGAGTTTTGGTAGTTTTCTTTTCACTGATTGCTATCTTTGTGTAACTTTTAGTTTTCTCTAAATGCATTTAGTGTTGTTATTTTCATAATACATTTTGATATCAAGATTTCTTTGAAGCTTTGATTCTTCACTTTCTTAGGAGGATGGAAGATTTATTCTTAGTTTTCATTCTTTCTGTTACGTAAAATTTGGATAAATGGACTTCGTGTCATTTATTTCCTTCAGCTGCTTAGTTTTTGCACATCTATTTTGTGTTTATAGATAGATGCTTGTAAACCTTTTGTGCTTTCCAATTAAAAGCATCTGTTAGTGTATATATATTGTAAATCATTGTAAATTCAAAGGGCACTTATGTTTTTCAATAGCGAAGTGACCCAGCAGTTAGTGCATATTCAATCTTCCTTCTTGCGATTTTGGGGTTAATTTATATTTGTTTCTTCAGAGGACAATTTGTTCACTAACAAATCCTAACATTAATTCAAATTAATACCAAAGACTAAATATAACACAATTTTAAATTAACTTTACCCTAATGTTAACAGTAGTTCTATAGTAAAGAATATTGTATTCCTAGCAATACACAATAATAAAACCCACTACTAAATTTAATTCAATACTTAATACCATGTTGAAATCAAATCCTACATGAGATGTGTGTGTGTGTGTGTTAGAGAGAGAGAGAGAGAGAGAGAGAGAGAGAGAGAGAGAGAGAGAGAGAGAGAGAGAGAGAGAGAGAGAGAGAGAGAGATGTGTGAGAGAGATAAGGGGCAAGGAATTAGATACATGAGGTAGATATATAAATGACCTAATTAAGGGGAATAGATAGTGAGAGGAGGGAGATAAGAGAAAGGGTGAAGGAGAGAGTGGACGATCAGGTATAGAGAGAGTGGGTAGGGGGACAAAGATAAGGTAAAAAGATAAAGAGGATAATTATGGCTCAGAATATATGTATATGGTGGTGCAAGGAGGAGGGAAGTAGGGAGAGAGATAAAAAGAGAGTATAGGTGGGGACATGTATGCATTAGAGAAAGAGATTGTGAGATAAGGAAGAGAGAGTGAGAAATATGAGGCACATATAGAGATAAAGGATGAGGGATAAAGAAACATGAGATAGAGGTAAGTAGAAGGGGACATGTGAGATAGAGATGAGAAAGTGGAAGAGAGTGAGAGATATTATGTAGAGATAGAAGGTAAATATGGGGAAGAGATAGTGAGAGGAGTTAGGAGAGAGAGAGAGAGAGAGAGAGAGAGAGAGAGAGAGAGAGAGAGAGAGAGAGAGAGAGAGAGAGAGAGGAGTAATAAAATAGAATAGAAGTGGAAATAAAATAGAATAGGAGGGGAAGAGATGATTAGATAGAAAAGATGTTGAGAGGGGGAGATAAAAGTAAAAGGGTGAGTGGAGACTAATGGTGATATGTGGGAGAAACATAGAAGGGGGATGATATAGAGATGAGAAAAAGAGAGACAAGGGGAAGATTGAGAGAGATACTTGAGAGAAGTTGATTAGGAGGATAATTAAGGTGTGTGTGCCTGCGCGCATGTGAGAGAGAGAGAGAGAGAGAGAGAGCGAGAGAGCGCGCTAAGATCCTATTAAAAATCTAAGACTTATCCTATTTGAATATCAATGTACAAACCCAACCCAAAGGCTACATTAAATTACACCCTAAACCAAATTGAGATCAGACATTAATTCTAACATTTACCCAAAATTAACCTTGAATACTATCAAAGTCATTTCTTACTTTAAACATTCTCAAAACCATAAAATATATAATTAAGTTGGTCTAACATATAAAATAATTATAATAAAATCAAATGTACAAGACTTGTCCGTAAATATCTCAACTTTCACATTTAAAAATTGAAGTATTTACATCTCTCAGCTTTCTCTATATAATATAATATTCATATAACTAGTTTATTCTTATCTAAAGCTATCACACCTACTTTCTCTTATATCTAGAGAAACAGTTCATTCATGGATTTATCCTGTCATGTTAATTTATGATTGACAAACTCAAAAATAAAGATGACTTAGATACAAAACTAAGGCCAATTGCATATCTCTCTTCATAAATAGATATTTGACCTTTTATATGATGTTTTCGTGTTAAGAATGTCCTTCTAGCCAACTACAAAATCAAAAAATTGAGACTGTGCTGATCATAATCTTTGTCACTTTCTACAAGCTTATAAAAGCCATTGGGAATCAAAACCATTTAAATTCTACATAACCTTAAATGAAATACTGAGATAAATTGTCAATGATGTTATTAACAACTAAAGGTATTAATACAGGTACCTTTGCAGTTTATTAACAGACTTAAGTATCAAACTTAAATTAATGATTAAAACAAAAATATGCACACGGCCTTCAATTGATATGAATTTTGACTTTAGCGGGTGTGGAAGAAGAACAACGTTACCTTCTCCACCGGTCAAATACAATACATGGATAGAAAGAAACGGTCAATGTTATGATTTTGATCATTGATCAACGAGAAACTTGAGATATTCTTAGGTTGTAGTTGAATTTGTGGCTTGATAATATTCGGTTGAATGTATGAATCTGGCTCTCCTCCATCAATCAAATAACGCAGATTTGAAGGGACGCTATTTATGTTTGAATTTATGTTCAGTGCATTACATGCCTTTGTGCGACAAAAGTTTTGAATAATTCCTTCTTGAAATTACATTATGCAACTATTCCCATCCTCAATGCGTTGCCTCTCTATAAATATTGCCTTCTTTGTATGGGTTTTATATACCATCTTCATCTTCTCTCCCAACAAATTTGTTTCTCTTCAATTGCTCTTTTGTTTCTGAAGAGGAGTTTATTTACAACCTGAACAACTTTATTTCTGAAAGAATACTCTCCAGCAGCGAATGTGGTGGCATTCAAGCTAATGAGAATCATGATACTTCTTCTTGTTGTAACCCTTCTATTTAGCCTTCAAGTTTCTGCTCGATATAATCTTCTTAAGGCAGAACCAAATAAAGATGCAGAGGCCATCTCCGACAAGGGAAATAACAATCTATTCCAAGTTGTGGAGAGACTACCATCATGCATCAATTGTGCAAGCCATATTCTAGATCCTAAGTGTTGTAAATAATACTAAAGCAGAGCTGTATAAGGAAGTCTCTTATTCAGACTCATTTGTACACTTAAAACTGTTATACTAGGTCAATGATCTAACTCATTTTCTCCTACTCACGAACATGACTATTAATTGTTTCATTAAAATTTATTCTTGTGTAACTTTTGGTGATGGCCATATTTGTTAAGTATTGCATTACAATCTTTCAGAAAAATGAAATCCAAAGTACACACCTTGACTTAATTATTTAATTAATTTATATTTCATTGTTAACTTTCATATATATATTTTTAAAATTTCATTATTTATAATCATTGCACATGAATCAAGTTAGTAGTGGAATTAAAAGCTTTAGTGTTTTCAAACAAATTACCTTTTTGTTCACATCTCTATAAAAATTGAATTGGAAAGCATTTAAATGGGACCACAAAAGACAATATATGACTCTCAAAATATGATTAAAAATTATCTTTTCACATGATTAAGGAATGTAATGTTGAAAAAATATGCAGAAAATGAAACTAAAAATATCGATAGTAATAAAGAAAAGAAAATACTACCTAATATCTTCAAATTAGAAGTTGAACTATATTAGCTATTGAATAGCTTGTAATTCTTTATAATTTAGAATAAAAAATTGATCAATTCAAATCAAAGTCCCAAGTTAGTCATGAAGTGAAAGAATAAACTTAGAATCTACAATCATAGATTAAAGCAATTGAAAAAGTTGATTCTAAAAAAAAGATCTTATTTTGAAAAACTAATCAAAATTTAAATATTAGATTAAAAAATTATTTTCTTAAATAAAATAGACAACTAATTAAGTGGAATGTAATACCACAATGCAATGTAATACGCAAGATGCAAGGACAAAACACACTAACCGTTTTTTTAAAACAAGTTTCACAAGTGAACTAGATAAGATGAATTTTTTATTTACTTTTTAAATCAACACTTTGTTTAAAAAATTATAGGGCCTCATTTTCAAAACATAAATAAGATATAAATATGGTTTATTTTTAAAGAGAGTACTTTTCTTGTTTACTAAGAAATTTAGCATCTTAATATGAGAAAAAAGCTACAAGTTATTTTTCTTTACTCATTCTTTAAACTTAGCAATACAATAAAACCATGCAAACAAGATGAAACTTTATCCTCCAATAATATTAGAACCATAATATGTAGAGAGACAATTTTTTCCCTTTAGAATAACATAACAAAATCTACATAAGACAATCTCTTATTTTATATAAGAACTTTAGAGAACACATTTACAATACTTTTTGGAGCAAAACATCACTTGAACAATATGCACAAACAATGTCCTTTCTTGCCTTGTTTCCAACATGGATTCCAATGCAACAAGCCTACAATAACCACAACTAACCATGGAGGCACACCTCCCAACTTAGGCCTCTATGAGGCCACCATCGAGTTTGGAGAATCATCACTAAATGAGATACAAACAATACCAAATATACAAATACAAAACACAACAGTTACAATAGTGAGCTCCCCTAAGTTTGAGCTTCACAATTGGGTCACCTAAGAACCCATAGAAAAGGGTAAAGGTTGACCTATCAAAGAGGATACTATCATACAATACCATGAAAAAACCAAGAAATTTGATGTATTTTCAAGGGCTCAATAAAATATTTTTCGTTCACAATCTTCTCAATTTATAACCCCAAAATACAAGAATAACTAGTATGGCTAAATGGAGCCATACTCCATAAAATGTCTCCCATCTCCAAGAGAAGATGTTCCCAACTACAATGACAAGCCTACCTAACCCCTTCACCCATAAGGTCACTACTTCCCTCCCAAGCATGAGTGATGCCTTGCACACCCATAAAAAAATATACAATCAAAATAACAACAAGAAAAATGCAATGCAAGAAAACCCTCATATGCATTACATACAAATATCTACGAAATAAGAAATGCATTTGCATTCTTTCATATTTATTTTACAACAACAAAAAATAAGTTACAAAGGAAAGAGTATGTCCTTCATGTCAAGTGAACCAATCTTCAATCCCATGCAACAAAAAATGAGATTTGAGAATATTTTTCCCCTTTTCTTTCACACTATATTTCTACAAGTACAAAACCCTAAGTGTCTCTAAAACTAGGGAGTAATTAAACTCTCACTAAATCCCTTAAAAGCCACAAAAAAGGCTTTGGAATTTGTAGCCAATCACTAGCTTTAAATGTGAGTTGATTAAAATTCCTTTCCCTTTCCTCTTGCCCCCTCTCATAAATGAGAGTTTGGCTAGGAGTGTGGAACAAGTTAAGTGCATGTGGCATTCTTCATTTTTCCCTCTTTTGAAAATTTGCCTTTTTGGAGTGTCATAAATATCATCTAGATATCCTTATGGACAAAATGTAACCCCTAAATCATAGTACCACAACATGATTAGTTAATTTTGGCTAGGATGGGACCCTAGGGTCACTTTTAAGCCCACTGAAATTTTACTATGGTTTGTATGGTGATGGGACCACATTTGAGTCTTTCTAAAGAAGTGGAATTACTTAATCTACTAGGTCTACACTAGGTTAAATAACCCTTCCCAACTGTAATTGGTAAGTCACCACCACATACACCATAAAACTATTAAGTGATAATAAAAAAATACATTTCACATTTACAAGTGACATGTGAAATTTACATAATGTAATATAATATAATAAAATTCATTCACATCATGTTTACAAAATAAAACACATCACAACAAAGTTTAAATGTCTTCATAAGATTAAAATTTGGCTTCACATTTTACACATAGTTTTAACCTCGGATCTCTAATTAAATTCCATGGTTAGTTCCTACACATTAGATCCATATATTAGGAGCTCGAGGAAAATGTATATATAAGATAAATGGTATAGAATTTAAATTTTACATTGAGGTTTATAATTCATAATAAAATAATATTTCATCTCAAATAATTTTTTTTAATTCAATTTTCATTTAAGCAAATTGAACATCTAAACATAAAATTTAGTGTCAAATGAAAACCTAGATGGCAATCATGTAATTCAATTAAACCCATCAACATGAGGATTCAATAATATAAACATAAATGCATATAGAATAAGTCCTAATTATCCTCATTGTAATTCACTATATCAACATGAATGTCAATTTTAAAAGATCATTTAACTTTAACACATATGAAAGAATCCAATTAACTATAATCTATTTATTGACATAAATCTCTACTTTAATAAATAATTCACCTATCCCAATGTATGTTAAATTCAACATAAGAAATTACCATTAGAATGGTACATTCCTTGAAACCCTAATCACATTTCAAATATCATGCATTTCTTAACAACTTTTTGAATCATCTTGTCCAGACCCATTCTCTATCAATGCAATATAAGTCCATGAATCACTGACATAGAAATTTAATATCTCACACTATTATATTACAACTTCATACAAAATGAGTCATCCCACCATAGAGTATCAACAAATGTATCTAATCAATAACCAACCATAAGATGTATATAGAGTAACAAAAATAAATTTCACATAAGATGCAACATCTAATTTCTCCTTTGATTCTTAATTAAAATGTCTAATTCAATTATCATCATCAAATAATCATCTAAATTTATCAATCTTATAGAGTACATTGAGGCAACCTCAATTGAACAATTAACTTCTAATTAACATCCCCACATAGTTGATGAGTTATTACCATAATATAATATCTTATCACAATTATCTTCATGAATTTACTTGCACATTAATTTACCTTTAACATCCAACATTAATTTATCATATAAGTTCTTATCATAATACAAATCCTCATGTGACTCTTTTCAACACCTTCCACGATGGTATAGTTATATTGATATTAAAAATTGCCTTCTAAGATGATTATCTATATGTAACACAAAATATCATTATGTCTTCAACATGGGTTCCGAATTCAGTCATAATATATAATGTCACATCTCAAAAAATTTCAACCTAGGGTACCTTTACGGAGGAATTTTAATGAAGGTCACTCAAATGTTATAACAACATGGAATATGATCCTTACCTATGTGAATCTAGAATATTACTAAATGCAAACATGAATAATTCACAAAACCCTATTAGCGATGACTTTAAATATCATGACTATCAAATTATTGCAAGGTGGAATATGATCAAGTGACTTGTTGGAAATACAATAGGGAAGTAAACTTTGAAGGTTGGGGGGGCGGGGGGGGTGAGTTAGCACTTAAAAATTTCAACTAAAATACCAAATTAAGCATATAAATCCATAGCATGAAAGTAAAACATTTAACACATGTATAACACAATATATTTGGTTACCCAGAAACATTCCAAGGAGAAGGTAAAACTAGGGTGGGGATGACACCCACAAATCTTCACTACTACAATAATTAAGTGTATCCAATGAAGGTTAAAATGTTTTGATCATGAAACATGATCTACTATGTGAAAGGTCTATCATATTCAAGGCTTACATGATTGTTAGATCTTAACCTAATAAAAGATTTCAACACCTTATTAAAAGTGTGCTTGGTAAAAGGACTTTAACTTACAGTAAAGTAAGCACCCTGTTAAATGATTTAGAATAGCTTGTCAAGACTACTCTATTAAGAGATTTAATTGATTCACCTATTAAAATATCTTAGTAATGATCCTTTAGTTAGCACTTTGTTGCTTGATGTCAAATGACCTCTTTTTTGATGTGTACTTGATCCTTTCTTGTTCGATATATCTCTACTATATTCTAATTCCTTTCCTATGTTCTCCTCTAACTGATTATATAATGTAACTCAAATTTTAAGTCCTTAGTCACCATGAATTCTCTATTTGTGTATGCAAACTTCTCTCCTTTCTCCTTATACATTCATAAAATGTTTAGGGTTTTTCCTTCTTAGGAAGACCTAGGAGACTTAGGGTTATGTATGAATCAACAATAGTGATTTAGCCATATTACAACTTAATCCTTCCCTTTTTCTAATTAGATGCATGTAATTTATAATGATTCATAGTTAAGACTCGTACTTATCATCTAATATCATAAAACAATCTTTAAGTCAGGCCAAAATAGTTTACATACAACTTTGTGCCATTACAAACAATTTTGTACAAACTATATAACTCAACACTTGAAGTCATTGATGCTTAGCATCAACAACAACTTCAATGCTATAACTCAGCATGCATTGATCACTCAACATCTATATAGCTCGACACATATTGTCTGCTTGACACTTGACTGACTTGACACTTACTAGTTAATTGACAGATACGAAATATCTGTCACTCAACATATAATATATGACAACTTATGCTCAACATGTATTTCTTATTCAGCATGAACTAAGTAAATGACTTAAGTATATTGTCACTCATATGTCAAAACCAATATGAGACTAATAGTCTCCCCTATGATGTGAGTTGCAAAGATACATGGTTATGCAAGAATAACTCTATCCTTTCAAGCATAACTTAGGTAATATCCATTTACATACAAAATTTGAAAACTTCAAAATTTTCAAAAAAAACTTATGACTCATCAATTATACTCATAATTTGATAACCCCCCCTGAGTTGATTATGTTGTTCTATATCTAAATAAAAATCATTCCTCCTGTTGAGTAGATTTGTAAAAACTGATCTCTACACTCTATTTCTACCATTACCTCCTCTTTTTGTCAAAAATAGTTGCTCCCCCAAAAATATTATCTCCTCCCATATCTTCCACATACCTTATTTCTCCCTATTTTTGACACTAATCTCCAAGGTTTATACTTTTATAGTGTGTTTGTCCTAAAAATTTTTGTGAGCCTGAAGCATAATTTTCAAAGAAGCATCCCAATTGTCACAAGCTACCTCTAATGATTTGATTTGGATGGCTAGCTCAATAGCAAGGTGAACTAAGCCATTATGAGCAGAAAGATATAGATCGTTCTTCATGATTGTTTCAAAAAAGGTTAGTTCCAAGAGCAATATCTCCATATGTTGAGTCAGGATAGACTGGATGCTAATAAGATTAGCCTTAATGTTTGCTTCATCTATATGTAGCACTGCTAACTGACTCTAGAATTTCAAGAGATTCCTAAAATGTTTTTCACTTTGGGCTAGATACCTTAGTAAAGTTATACTAGATGACTACATATGACTCTCCAAACTCAGTAGATGCCTCCTAATTCATTTTTGAAGAGTGCTAGGTTGCACAATTTAATATATAAAGGGAAATATTCTCTAGTACCTTCTTCACAATGTCAATTTTGTTTGCTAACTCAACCTATGATAGTTAAATAGTACTTGATATCTTTTCATTGACCTTACTTTGGAACTTTCTCTTAGAACATGCAAGCGATTTCTCATTTGAGTCCACATCTGTGTCATTAGCCTTCTCAACTAAGCTAGTGAGATACTCTATGATTGGCTTGGTTTCCTTAGGTGTTGGTAGGTCAAATGGATCAAGAAAAAATTCCTTGATATCTAACACAACTTGCTTCTACCTATGCTCCCTTTTGAATAGTTTTTGTTCCTTTTTCCTTGCAAGAGCATCCTATTGTATACCCATATATTCAATAGTGATGGTTTCAAGATTAAACTTTGATAACTCAATCACTTTGTCCAAGTTCACATCACCAAATGATGTAACTTCACCTATCTTAGAAGTTCTTGGACTTGACCTAGATGATTGTAGGGGTATAGTGTCTATACTCAGCCTATGAAGAGATTGACTTGGAGGAGTATTAGTAGTTTCTGGTAAAGTCATCAATGTTTGCATTGCAAGTTACCCCTTAGGTTTTGTAGTCATACCTAGCTCTTTAGCCCTATCCTTTACTTGCTCTTCATTCATAGATGCACCTTGATCTTGTACTATAGGTGTAGGAGTAGCTTCCTATCATGTTTGTGTCTGTGTTCCTTTATTCTCTTTTGTTTCATCTTTTTTTTCTCTACGTGTCTCACCCTTGTCATTTTCTTTTTCATTTTCATTTCTGGAGATTGGAGGATTTTGCACTAGTTTATTGATAGTAGAAATTGTTAACTCCTTCCTTTGATATACTAAAATCGCTAATGTAGTAGGTATCAAGGAGAATTGAGGAGGGGTTTAGATGTCTATTGTGTCTAAACTTTCTCCCCTGCAGATGTCTTGTATACCTTCTCAATCTCAACATTATTTTAACATAATTTTGCCTTGGTAGTGGATTCTACTAATATCTTCTTCAAATATTCCACAATAAGGGAATTGATGTTGTGAATGATAGTATTAGAAAGATCTTGTATCTATATAGTATCACTATTTGTATTCAACTCATGTTGAGGATTGGCACTTGGCACTAGTGTATCTTTTACACTCTATTATGTCTGTTACTCATCCTCAGCTAGTGCTTGTGTGTCTTCATGTGTCATAGTGCCTTCCTCATGTGCAACTATCTCAGTGTCAACTGTGGTAACTTCGGTTACTTGTTTTTGTTTGTCTTTGTCCTCTTCTACCTTAGTAGGTGTCTACACTATTTACTTAGGTGTTTTCAAGCCATATACTAATTTCCAAATATGAGTCATTTTCTATATAACATCGTCAATATTATTCAATAGTATGTTGAATGCTCTATATTTAGGTGGAATTTTTATTGCATTTTTCTTTATTTCCTTAGCTATTGTTTCCCTAAAATTCTCGCACCACTTGTGCAAGTTTAGTCTCTCTAATTTGTCTTTCTATGTTGAGACCATATTTCCACTTCTCCTCAAATCTTTCACATAGATATTTTGGTAATGAGTTGGCAATACCATTTGGAGTTTGTTTGAATGTTACCATCATGGCATATATTGACTCCTCTACTTGGTTCATCTCAAATTTTCCAAGTTTGTAAAACTCAATATGTATGAGACCAAATAAATCAAAATGATTCCTTATGCTCTCACATATATTGTCTAAATTAGAGGAGGGATGGTGACTTATCACTTTGGATTGGTTGTTGTCATTAGATTTAGTCATCTCTTCATCAGATTCAGCTAGAGGAATATACTTTCTCTTTCGTCTCTTCTTAGGCTCCACTTCTTTACTAGATGATCTTTCTCTCTTCTCTTTTGGCTTTTCTATCTCTTGACCCTTTTTAGCAATAGCTCTTGTGCTGGTTTGAGTTCCTTGTACTATAGGCTTAGATTTTACAACCTTCATTGGTTTGCTAACTACTGGGGCTTTGGCTTTCCTCTTATTTTTCTTAGGTGCTTCACTGACTTCTTCTTCTATGACAAATTCTTCAATTTCTACTTTCTCTGCTTGATTTTCACCTTGACCTTGAGTTAAGACCAGTGGTGCTTAAGTAGGTATATCTTCATCATCCTCATCATCATCATCTTCTTCTTCTCCATTTCACTATACACCTACACCAGATTTCTCCTTAAGCTTCTTGATAGTATTGTTTTTCTTTTCTATGACTAAGACAGTCTTAAAATCCATTGTTACCTTAGATTTTTCCACATCATAATTCCCAAAGGCAGTAGCCTTAGTATCTACATCTTGTGAAAGTAATTATGTGATTGTTATAGAGGCTTCATCCACATTGATCTCAAAGCCTAGTGGCCTTAGCCACCTTACCCTTGGAACAACAACTTGAACATATGTAAAATTAGTGTCAACTAGAAAGAAAACATCATTAAAATGTTTCTCAACTAGTGAAATTGGTATCTTCCCTCTCTTCTTCATTGACTACTTGAAATCTTCAAAGTAGCTAGTCATAACAAACTCAAAATTGTCTTTGAGTTGCTCAATAAATTCACCTATTTGCATTGTAATAAATCTACTTGTTTTCCATGCAACTTTACCCAAAAAAGGAATTGTATTATGTACATAAAAGAATATACATACAAGAATTCAACCAAATTTACATTGCTCACTCTTGGTCTTCCTTATTGCTCCCTAATTTTATGAAAATTGTTGCATCTTTAACTTGGAAAGTTCATAGGTATAATCCTTCTTAACTATTTTATAACCCATGTCAACATCAATACAAGGTACATCATTGATCATGCTAGATTGATAGAATTTATGTGTTATTATCCTCACTACAAAAGCAATTAGCGGATCTAAGATAGTTTCAATTATCATTCATCATTTGTTCCACACTACCCCTATATTCTTCTCAATAACTTCGTTAGATTCACTCCTCATGGTTTTAGGTCAGCCAAGGGTTCGATACCGTATTACTCTATGTACAATTTTCTTTTTGATTTTCACTAATCCATTATCCAACCATATAAGATTATCATGAATTCTACTCAAAACAATCTTTGTCCAAAGACATTGTAGAAATCTAGGGCACAGGTTAACCGTTTCCTCTCTAAAATTTTGAATTATTATTTTAACACTCCATTTCACATAATTTATCATAGGTTTCTCTAATTTCCATGTCACCTATGCTACCCACATTACATGTGTAGAAACATCAAAAATCTTGAATCATTAAAACTTGAGCTGGTATCATCGATAACACACCAGATGGATCTTTCTTATAAGCAATATCAAGAATGGCTCTAAAGTTTGGTTGTCTAATCTCATTACTTATTTATTTTAGATTAAAAAATTCTTTACCCTCTTTAACCTTAGGAGTTGAAGAATTAGATGCCATTATGAAAAACTAGGGTTTACAAAAGTTCAAATTACGTAACTTGACACACGATAAATACCTTTGTAAATTTTCTAAGATGATATTGAGAAACTATTGAATCCTATTTGCAAACACTTGGAATGATCTCTTCAATTTTCCTTTCCCTATCTATGCTTCTCTTCAAATTTAAATGATGTCAAATGAGTAGAAATCGATCAAATAGACCTTGAAGCCTCACATTTAGTGCTTAGCGCTTACACAACTATAAAATTAGCTTCAATAGATAATTCAACTCACTCAGCTTCTAGGAAGTTTCCTTTTCACTCAGCAACGACTATGTGTATGGTCAAAACTATCACCTTTTATAGCTCAACATCAACTAACATTTCACTCGACAACCATACTAAAACTTTTAATGCTTGGTAGTAAGATGGAAAGTGATAAAACTTAAATATTTCTTCCTAGTTATAATCAACACCTTGTATCTTTCTTCATGCATATATAATCTTTTTAGAACTAAATCCTTAGAACTGATCTATAGTATGTCTTTTAAATATTAGTCCCACACATACCTCTTGATTGCTTTGTTGGAGGTGGCTTGATAACCTAGCCCATTAGGTGAAGTGATCCCATCTAAGCTTCATGTGTTGCAATCATCCTTTCTCTTCCCTGTCTTGTTCATCTCATCTCTTATATTTTCAACATATGACTTTACTTTTCCTTTTTTGAACTCACTAATTGGTGCCTTTGACCTTGTTGGACAATTCCTGCTTATGTGACCAATCTTCAATTAGCTAAAACATGTAGCTTGACTCAACCATCTTTTTAGTCACTTTTGAAATGTGTTCTGATGCAATTTTCAGCAACAAGTCCATAATCTTGAAAATAGTTACAACTATACCTAGTATTGTAGTCCCAACTATCAGAGTTATAATTTTGATTTACCTCTGTCTTCTTGTTTGATGACCATTGAGGCTTGGATCTGCTCTCATATTCTCTGCTCTTCTTTCATTATTTTCTCTATTGAGATATGTGTTTTTGATTTTCTTGCTAAGTTCATGAATTTGACATGGTATCAGAGAAAGTTACAAGAAAGGAAAAACATAATTTTTCTTTTATTGTAGGTATAGAAAATTAAATCTAAAATGAGATTCTCTAGCATCTGTTATTCTCACACTGTACAACAACTTTTATTGGAAGCCTAACATTTTACTCTAGCTACAGAGTAAAGGCCCTTATTGAATAGTTAAGAATATAGAGGTTGAAACCACTTCAACAATAGAGAAATGTAAATACTTTAACCATATAGATGAAGCATTTGGTTTGTTATGCTTGTCCATATCTCAAGAACTCTTGTTCCATGTTGAGGCACAAGCACAACCCCAAACCAAGTTTTGAATATCTTGGAGACTCTCTTTGGAAAGGGAGATGAAATGTGGGGTCATATCCTTGAAAATGATCTCATCTCATTAGATCCAAAGAGTTTTAACAATATCCAAGATTACTTCACATGTTTCAAATCTTTCTTGCTTTAGCTGAAAGAATGTGGTATTGATAAATCCAATGAAGAAAGTATGTTAAATATTTCCATTCTATTGATGTTGGATCCAAAATATGTAGTATTTATTTCTTCTTTCTACATAATTAGACCCACAACATGAGAAAATTGGAAGATTCCCACACTTAATGCCTTCATTGAGTCTCTAATACATGAGAAAGATAAGCTTATTAAGATGGGTACTTTGAAGAATTCCAAATCTCATGCACTCAGTATGCATACAACTAGGAAGAATAACTCGAAATCCAATTAGTGATCCAAAGGAAAATGGAAGGTGAATTTAGATAAAAGAAAGGAAGGTAATCCAAAGCCTTCAAATGGGTCTATAGGCTTAAAAGAAAAGGACACAAAGGGCAAATCAAAGTGCACCTATTGCAATCATGGGTACCATCCAAAATCATCATGCATAAAGAAGACCACTTATCTCATGGCCTAGACACTTAAAAATGATAATATTGGTGGTATTATTCCTAAAATGATAAGAACTAGAAAGAAAAAGCCTTAGAAAAAAAAGGCAATGCTGATGCATTGATAGATATTCAATCTTCCTCAGATACACAAATCATAGACTCTGGAGCATCACACCACATGGCAGTCACAAAAGATTATCTTTCATCTTTGAAACCATATTTTGGTTCTCCTATTCTTGTGGGAGATGGATCTCTTGTGGAAGCAAATGGAATTGGAAGGTAGAGCTTGGAATTGAATTTTTTTAGAATGTCTTGCTTATCCCAAAACTTTCTCTAGATCTACTTTCTATGTATCAAATGGCACATAGTGGAACTCGGAGGAGAGTTGAATTTGCACAATATTCAATGAGCATCTATGACATGCAAGACATGTCCAAACAAAAATTGGTAAGGCGAATCATCAATCTCATTTCTATAGTTTCTCTAATTTTGTTCCTAAATCAGATTCTACTTTACTTCTAACACATGCAAATGATGAAAGTAGAATTTGGCATGAAATATTTGGACATCTAAATTTTAGATGCATGCAAAAGCTTAGCAATTAGGGAATCTAAAAGTTGTGCTCTTGGAAAATATCTAGAAGAAAATTTTCACAAGGGAATCTCATGGAGAGCCTCCTCTCCTCTAGAGCTTGTTCATAGTAATTGGATGGGCCCTTTTCCTAAACCATCCATGTGAAAATCAAGATATGTCCTTATATTCATTGATGATTGCTCAAGTTACACATGGGTATAATTTCATAGATACAAGTCCGAAGTGTTTGAGAATCTCAAGCTTTTCAAAGCCCATGCATAAAAGAAATCTAGAAAACTGGTCAAGATCCTCCACACAGATAATGGGGGGAGTATGTCAACATTGATATCCAACATTGATGGCCAAATATTTTTAGCAAGTTCAAGGAATTTATTATGATGAGACTTTTTCTCATATTGAAAAAATTAATTACATTTGATTAGCTTCATTTGATTAGCTCTAGCCATTTTAAGAACAAAAAGATTGGAGATTCATCACATGGATGTGAAGAATGATTTTCTTCATGGTGATCTTGAAGAGAAGATCTACATGGGGAAATCAAAAGGGTATGTACACAACTCTTTACAAGTATGCAAGCTCAAGAAATCACTCTATAGCCTCAAGTAGGCAACTTGTGCTTGGTATGCTAAAATGGATTCTTATCTTTTGTCTCAAAATTTTATGAGATGTAACTATGATCCAAATGTTTATATTTTGAGAACATTTGACTCTTTGTTTATCATAATACTCTAGGTAGATGATCTAATAATAATAGGTGTTTCATGCTCAACAATTGTGGCAACCAAGGAAGCTTTACATGATACCTTTGCTATGATAGGCATGGGCTTTCTCAATTTATCTCTTGGTCTTGAAATCAGGTGTCATAGTTGCTCAAGCCAAGTATGCAAGAGATCTATTGGTTTGATTTCATATGAGTGATTGTAAACCAACACCCACACATTTTCTATCTGGGGTCTTGGCTAGAAGATGGAAAAGATACGCTATTGGTTTATGGCACACTTTATTGTCAGCTTGTGGCAAGTATTCTTTATCTAACTTATTCTTGTCCAGATCTATCATTTGAAGTGGGTGTTGTTTCAAGATACATACATGAACCTTATGAGCTGCATTGGAAACCTACCAAGCATATCCTTCATTATGCTTGAGGAACTATTAGCTATGTGATTCATTATTCAACGATATGTACTTTGGATCTTATTGGCTATACTAACTTTGATTGGGTTAGTACTAGCATTGATTAGAAGTCCACTTTAGGATATGCTATCAATTTGAGTTTTGTTCCCATCTTTTGGTCAAGCAAAAAAGAAATCTTTCATTGCTCTCTCATCCATGGAGGCTAAATATAAAGGTGTTTTGAATGCTATTGTTTAGACTATTTGGATGCAAAATTTCCTCACCGAGTTGGGTATCTCATTTTCTCAACCAACCATCATTTGGTGTGACAATCAAAGTACATTGAAGGTTTACAAAGATCCAATATAATGATGACAAAAAAATTACATTAAGATCCATATCCATATGCACTTCATTTGATATCTCATCCATGATGACATCATTGATTTATAGTATTGTACTATGTGTTATCAGATTGGTGGAATTTTTATGATAACCTTCATTGGTCAAAAGTTACAATTTCTCCAAGATCTTCTAAGGGTATTGTAACTTAGTATTTTCCTTCTCTTTTTAGCATCTATTGGTTATCTTTTAGATCACTTTTCTAATATTGGTTATCTTTTAGTTCACTATTGGTGACCTCTCTTCATCACTTACTACTTAGATTGGTGAAGTGTTACTACCAAACAGGCACTTTCAATTCCATTTCTTATGCCAAAAAATAATGAGACTTGTGTTCCACCTCACTTATGTTAGTTAACTATTAGCTAGTTTGCATTTATGCATTTACTACTATGTAAGGTATAGAGTTTCATATTTAAAACTATGATTTGTAATCTGATGAGGGATATATTATTATCATTTTTTATTATGGTTATGAAGAAGTTTTATTTTCTGCTCTATTTTCATTAGCTACTCTATTTTATAATCTACAAAGATATGTGTTTTTCCTTTTCTTGCTAATGCTGTGAATTTCAAACTTCTCATTAGCATTACTTAATTGTGAAACTTTAAATTAATCCATTAGACCTTTAGATTTGGTTACTATATTGTATCTAGAATTTAATATTATTGTGCTAACTAGAAATAAAGCTTCAAATATGTAATATACCTTAGAATATAGAAGGGTTTTATAAGAGATTGATTTGGGAGATTTGTCAATATATTTATTAGGTTTTTATTCCTTCATCTAAATAGAAGCATTTACAACACATGAGTAACTTCAAAGATATTTTTCCCAAACATTTTACATGACTAAAGCTTGATTACTCTATTCACAACTTTTGTCATGGAGCCAGTAAGGGAGATCAATAAACTTAGCCTTTATTGATATGCCTATAATTCCTTAATTTTTTTCTTATTACTAATTTCATACTTAGATTGTTAGAATTAGATAGTCATAGTTTATACCTTCTTTCTCTTACATCTAGAGAAACATGGTATTCATGCATTAATCCTATCATGTTATTTATGATTGGTAAGCCCAAAAATAAAGATGACTTAGATACATAACTAAGACCAATTGTATATCTCTCTTTTAGATATGTCCAATAAATAGACCTTTGACCTTTAATATGATATTTTCTTGTAAAGAATGTCATTCTAGCCAACTAAAAAATAAAAAAATTTAGAATGCTATGTTGATCATCAACTTTTTCACTTTCTACAAGCTTATAAAAGCCATTGTGAGCCAAAATAATGTAAATTCTAAACAACCTTCAATGAAATACTGAGATAGATTATAATTGATGTTATTAACAACTAAAGGTATTAATATAGGTACCTTTGCAATTTATTAGTAAATTTAAATACCAAACTTAGTTAAGATAAGATAAATTTATTAATGTCCAATGGGAGACCAACAAGGGTCTATGGGATTGAAAACTTAAAGAATAAGAAGAAAAGAGCCAATAGACCATTAGAGAGTGGTCAAGAAAGAAAAAAGAAGAGAAATAAAAACCAAATACAAGATGCAAACTAAGGGTTCTTCTTAGGCTAGGATAAGTCCAATACTGAAGGATACAAACCTTGGTGAGGGAGAGCATGTAGTCATCTTTGAGATCTATTGGTGGGCTAACACTAATAAAGATGACAATGAATATAAGTCCTACAGGGTCACACAGATCTAGAGTAAATAATGGTTGAGGTTTTCAAGGGCCTCTTCACACCCCACCTAGAAGGAAGGGACAAGAAAAAATCTATAATGAGCTGCTATGTAGCCTAATTCATGGGGAATAAAAGTTGTAGGGTGTGATTACAAAGCCACATTGCCTCCTAGAGATAAAGTGCCAAACACCTTTTATAGAAGGAGGTCAATGTGCTACACTCTCTAAATAAGCAATAAAATATCCCTTTGATCTCATAATAAATAGGGAAATGGAAAATGATGTGTAACCTAGTCTCAGTCATGACCAATGTGCATAGCCTATAAATACAATCCTCTCTATTAATTTGGTTGTGTCTTTGGGCTTGTAGATGATGAGAACCAACCTTAAAAGATCCTAATGTGAACCAAAGATAACAGCACCAACTCTAAAAAAAAAATCTATGTTGAGCAATAATTCCATCATGCATGTCCAGAAAGTGCTTACCATAGAAAGCCATCCTCAAACTTAATCCCCTACATAGGTTAGTCCAAGTTGTAGCAAGGTACTATCTATAGACGTCAAGTTTGACCTACTCATTCAACTCCTATTTGGAAGGGGGACAGGAAACCAATGTCAATCAAGATGGAGCTCAGAAGGGATGTGGTCTAGGCATACCAGCAATGGGCTCTCACTGATGTGTTAGATCTGGAAAACTCCACTAGGGAGTAGTATGCAATGTAAGAGTATCTGTCCTGACCATTTAGGGAGTCTACAAAGCAACAAAGATGGTGTAGAAATCATATTAGGTCAAAAATACCCCTTAATATAAAGGGATGAGCTAAAAATTCACCTAGAATGATATTGTGGAAGGTGCGACAATGACATCTGATAATCTACCAAAGGAATAGAGTCTGAATATGTTCAATGGAGGCCCAATCTGAAGCAAGAAACGATGGTCCCCAAATGATCGAATCATATAGAACAATAGGTCTAACTAGAGAATCTAGGGGCACAGCTTGGATGAGGTGTCCTAGAAATGGTGTCTAAAGAACTATCTCTCAATGATGGCAAGGGAACCAATCCCTTTTCTAATCCTAGGTTGAATGATGGGTCTCAAACTAAAATGAGGACTAGAGAACTTGACCTTGAGGTAAGTTTATGAGGAGGTGATCTCAATCTCCATACCCTAGAAGTAGAAATCTAAATGTACTTATGATTTTATAAAAATTACATTTGACAAATTAAATAAATTAAATATAAAACATCGAAGGTCAAAGAGAGAAAATTAACAATTAAAAACAAAAATGTTCAATTGAATATAAAACATAGGAGGTCAAAAAAAAAAGATTAATAATTAAATGCCAAAATATAGACAGGGCCTTCAATTGATATGGATTTTGATTTTTGCATGCATGGAAGAAGAACAACATTGTTACCTTCTCTACCAGTCAAATTCAAAACATGGATAGAAAGAAATAGTCAATGTTATTGTTTTGATCAAATGGGAAACTTGAGATATTCTTAGGTTGACATATTTGAATTTGTGGGTTGATAATATATGGTTTAGTTTATGAATTTGACACTCCTTGGTCAATCAATAAGTGTAGATCTTTGAAGAGATGCTATTAATGTTAGAATTGATGAATATGGGGGAAGAGAAACATGAGATACATATAGAGATAGAAGGTGAGGATAAAGATACATGAAAATGAGGTAATTATAAGGGAAATGTGAGATAGAGATGGGAGAGAAAGGAGAGAGGGTGAGAGGCATTATGTAGAGATAGAGGGTAAATATGGGGAAGAGGTAGTGAGGAGAGTGAGGAGAGAGAGTAAAATAAAGTAGTTAGGAAAGTTTTGTGTGTGTGAGATAGAGACATTATGTTTCTAAAATTTCTCATTCTCCCCATCCCTCTTCTTTCACTAGACCAAAAGAAATGGATAAGGCATAGGGGTTAGAGATAGAGACAGAGACATTATGTTTCTAAAATTTCTCATTCTCCCCATCCCTCTTCTTTCACTAGACCAAAAGAAATGGATAAGGGATAGGGGTTAGAGATAATGTAGAGAGAAAGGAGTGAGGGTCCAAGAGAAATGACATAAGGCACAAGCATGACAATAATTAGGGTTTCATAGATAGACATAAATAATGATGGGGGAGAGCAAGAGCATGAAAGAGAGATGAGACAGGGATGTGTGTATAGAAACACATATAAACACTTATATTTATATATAAAAGAAAGGTACAAGATAATGGTCAATCAAACTATGTTCTTAAGTGGTAATAAAAAATTAGCATATCAGGATTATGTCAATGTGACAAGCAATTTTGAACTTGTTATGAAATTTATATAAAAAAGTTGTGAAAAAATATTCTATAGGAAATTGAATTTAGTTTCCAAACAACTCGGCCTTATATAAAAATAAAATAAAATTGATTGGTCAAAATTCTAAATTATAATGCAATAGTACAAAAATTTCAGGACAAAAATAAGAATTAGGTGTATGTCTGACCACCTTAATCAAATTAAAACAATAATATTTTTTAATAAGTGTCAAGATATAATAAGTAGATTGATTCCCAAATGTGACACATATTTTTGGGTTTTTTTTTGCAAATTAATTATTAATTATGGATTTTCTACTCTAATATTTTATAAATTAGAAAATTCCCTCTATGACCATCTTAACTATTTCAAAACTTTACAAATTTTTTTCCTTATAGTATAAAAAGCATAGAGTGTGACACATATTGTGGATTTCAAAAATGTTGTAGCTTTTGAAAGTTAGAGTTATTTTTCAATCATTGTGTCAATCAACACATTATGCATAACTTCATTTGGAGATATGTAATATTTACTTACTGAACTCATAATTTGACATACATTACATCAATCTAAATATGAGAATAATCTTAAGAAGTCCTTTTTGTTTCATCAAATTTTGCTGAAAAAAATGTCATCATATACATGCGCAAAGTTAGAAACACAGAAGAATGTTGAAGGCCAAAAAAACATTTTTGGGATATTTTTTTTTTCTGTTGACCATGTAGGTTTGGTATTCCAAGAAATACTAGTCCTAATCAAGGTGTTAATTTTTTTTCTAGTATCAAGATGAGTACGATAAAAGTTAGAATAGATTTTGAAATGGTTTGAAGCATTTCAAAACTACATATTTTTCATATACATATGTGAGTTTATATTAAGTTTAAATACTCATGTCCACACACACACACACACACACACACACAAAGATAAATTCAAAATCCTCAACAAAATCAAACTAGAATACTGAACCTAATGAAAAATTAAACTTGATTTAACTATAATCCTAACTCTAATTCAAAAAGTTGAGAGGTTATTAAGTATGAGGGAGAGAGAAAAAGAGTGTATTTAGGGAATGGAATAGAGAGATATAGTGATGAGAGAGAGAGAGAGAGAGAGAGAGAGAGAGAGAGAGAGAGAGAGAGAGAGAGAGAGAGAGAGAGAGAGAGAGAGAGAGAGAGAGAGAGAGAGAGACATGTAATAGATAGATATGTCGATGAGGGAAGACAAAAGGATGGAGATAGAGAGAGAGGATATTTATGTTTGTACACTTTCTCACTCACCCTATCCCTTTTATTTCACTACTCCATAAGAAAGTGATAAGAGCAATGGTCTAGACATAATATAGAGTGAAAATAATTAGAGGCTAAAGACAAATGACACAAAAATCAAGCATGATGATAATTAGGGTTTCATATGTAGACACAAATAATAATGGGGGAGAGAAAGAGGGTGAAACAAAGATGAGAGAAGGATGTGTATATAGATGCACACACATGTGTTTATGTACACACACACTCACATATTTATATATAAAATCAAATGTGTGTGTGTGTGGGTGATTGACTATATAAATATGTCTAGTTTATATTAAGTTTACATACACATGTTCATATATATACTAAGCTAAATTTAAAATCCTTAACAAATTGAGCTTGAACATTGAACCTAATGAAAAATCAAAGTAGATTTAACTATTATCCTAACATTAATTCAAATTAATACACAAACCTAAATATAACACAATCAATGAATTAACCTAACCCTAATGTTAACACTAATTATATAGTAAGCTATATTTTATTCATGGAAATACACAATAATAAAGCCCACTACTAGATTTAATTCAACGATTAATACCATATTGAAATCAAATTCTACATGACATATGAGAGAGAGAGAGAGAGAGAGAGAGAGAGAGAGAGAGAGAGAGAGAGAGAGAGAGAGAGAGAGCATGGGAGATGAGAGAGAGATGTGTGAAAGAGATAAGGGAGAAGGAGAGAGAAACATGATGTAGATATATATAGATTACCTAATTAATGGGAATAGAGAGTGAGAGGAGGGAGATAAGAGAAAGGGTAAAGGAGAGAGTGGTAGATAAGTTACATAGAGAAAATGGGTAGGGGGAGAGAGAAAAGCTAAAAATAGAAAGATGATAATTATGGCTCAGAACATACATGTATATTGTAGTGGGGGAAGGAGTGGAGTAGGGAGAGATATAAATTAGAGAGAGTCTGTGTGGGTGCATGCATGTGTGTGTGTGTGGGGGGGGGGAGAGGGGGCACTAGTGCACATGCATGTGCATGTGTGTGTGTGTGTGTGTGTGTGTGTGTGTGTGAAAGAGATTGTGTGAGAAGGAAGAGAGACTAAGAAACATGAGGTACATATAGAGATAGAGGATGAGAGGTAAATTGATATGAGAGAGAGGTAATTATGAGGGGACATGTGAGATAGAGATGAGAGAGAAATGGGAGAGGATGAGAGATATTATATAGAGATAGTCAAAGGAGATAGGGGAGAGAGAGAGAGAATTTATGTTTCTACACTTTCTCACTCACCCTATCCCTAGCTCTTATTTCACTACTCGACAAGAAAGGGATAAGGGACATGTGTTAGACATAATGTAGAGAGAAAACTATGAAGGGCTGAAGATAGATGACACAAAGCATAAGCATGACAATAATTAGAGTTTCATACAAATAATGATGGAGGATAGGGAGAGGGATGAACAAAGATGAGACAAGGATGTGTTTATAGACAAGGATAATCAATTGATAATGGATTTTGACTTTAGCGGGTGTGGAAGAACAACGTTACCTTCTCCACGGGTCAAATATAAAATATGGATAGAAAGAAACGGTCAATGTTATAGTTTTGATCATTGATCAACGAGAAACCTGAGATATTCTTAGGTTGTAGTTGAATTTGTGGGTTGATAATATTCGGTTGAATGTATGAATCTTGCTCTCCTCTATCAATCAAGAAACGCGGATTTGAAGGGACGCTATTTATGTTTGAATTGATGAAGCCTTCGGACTTGTTCAGTGCATTACATGCCTTTGTGCGACAAAAGTTTTGAATAATTCCTTCCTTAATTTACATTATGCAACTATTCCCATCCTCAATGCGTTGCCTCCCTATAAATATGGATTTTATATACCATCTTCATCTTCTCTCCCAACAAATTTGTTTCTCTTCAATTGCTCTTTTGTTTCTGAAGAGGAGTTTATTTACAACCTGAACAACTTTATTTCTGAAAGAATACTCTCCAGCAGTGAATGTGGTGGCATTCAAGCTAATGAGAATCATGATACTTCTTCTTGTTGTAACCCTTCTATTTAGCATTCAAGTTTCTGCTCGATATAATCTTCTTAAGGCAGAAGCAAATAAAGATGCAGAGGCCATCTCCAACAAGGGAAATAACAATCTGTTTCAAGTTGTGGAAAGACTACCATCATGCATCAATTGTGCAAGCCATATTCCAGATTCTATGTGTTGTAAATAATTATAAAGTAGAGTTGTATATGCAAGTCTGTCATTCAGACTCATGTGTACACTAAAACTGTTATACAGGTCCAATGACCTAACTCATTTTCTCCTCATGACGAACATGAGTATTAATTAGTTATTTCATTAAATTTTATTCTTCTGTAATTTCATTAAATTGTAATTTGAGTATTCTTCTGTAATTTGTTTCTGAGAAAAAAGAATTCATCAAAAGTACATACCTTTATATAATTATTTAATTATTTAATGAATTTTATGTTTGAATGTGAAATTTAATCTTTGTTAAATATTCTATTATTTATAACCATTGCAGATGAATCAGGTTAGTAGTGGAATTAAAAGCTTTTGCTAATTATCTTCTTTGTCACCTCTCTATAAGAATTGAATTGGAAAGCATTTAAATGAAGCCACAATAGATAATATATGAGTCTAAAAATATGGTTTAAAATCATCACTTCACAAGATTAAGGAATGTATTGTTGGAAACATGTGGAAAAGAGAAATAAAATTACCAATAGTAATAAGAAATGAAAATACTCTCTAATATCTTCAAATCAGAAGTTGAACTATATTAGCTATTGAATAGCTTGTAATTATTTTTTAACATTTAGAATGGAGTATTGATCAATTCAAATAAGAGTCTCAAGTTATTCATAAAATGAAAGAACAAAATTAGAACTTTAATTAAAAAAGTTGAATCTCAGAAGAGTGGTGCCAACCAAAAGCACCACCGCTAGGAGAGCAGTGCAGCTGAGAGCAAGGTGTATGGGAATGATGAGCAAAACTGCTACATCCTTGACGTGACTGCAAGGAGGGCTACGGTTGTCGGAGGTCAAATTTGAGCTTGTACAGGCTCCTCTTGCTGCTCCTACTAAAGGTTGGCCCTCTGCACACTCGAACGCTAAGTGGGTGTTTCCTTGGATGAAGATAATGCTGCTACTACTAATGACGAATGGCCTCCCCCTAAGCCGTCTTCTCACCTCACCCTCGGGTGAGACTCTAATGATAAGGATCCTCCCTCGGCTGGTGTTGCACTAGAAGCTTGAGGAATTTTATGGCTGTATTAACTCGCGGGGTGATCCTGTTTCCTCGGACCCTTCTTTTGTGAATATGTAACTTTATTATATAATTTTAAATATAAGGAAGGGACTATTCATGTAAAAAAAAGAAGATGAATCTAAAAGGATCTTATTTTGAAAAACTAATAGGAATATAAATATTAAATTAAAAAATTTAT
This sequence comes from Cupressus sempervirens, assembly GCA_028749045.1. NCBI lineage: Eukaryota > Viridiplantae > Streptophyta > Pinopsida > Cupressales > Cupressaceae > Cupressus > Cupressus sempervirens. The sequence goes on along the minus strand of CM053785.1, from coordinate 920,501,487 downwards.
TTCTTAAATAAAATAGGCAACTAATCAAATGGAATGTAATACTCAAAATGCAAGGCAAAAACACAGTAACTTATTTTTTAAAAACAAGTTTCAGAAGTAAACTAGATAACTTATTTATTTAGTTATTCTTTAAATCAACATTTTGTCCAAAAATTTATAGGGCCTCCTTTTCAAAACATAAATAAGATATAAACATGATTTATTTTAAATGAAATTACCTTTCTTTCTTACTAATAATTTTAGCATATTAATACAGGAAAAAGCTACAACATTTTTTTTACTCATTCTTTAAACTTAGTAGTACATCAAAGCATGGAAACAAGATGAAACTTTCTCCCCCAATAATATTACAAACATAATATTTAGAGCAACACTTTTTTCCCTTTGGAATGATATAACAAAAACTACAAAGAAAAATCTCTTCTTTGACACAAGAATGTTAGAAAACTCTTTTCCAATACTTTTTTGAGCAAAACATCATATTTGAACAATATGCATAAACAACCTCCTTTCTTCTCCTTCTTCCAATATGGACTCCAATCCAACAAATTTTCATTAACCACAACCAACCATAGAAGCTCAACTCCTAGCCTAAGCCTCTATGAGGCCATTCCCAAGCTTTGAGAATTGTGGCTAAATGGGTTACAAACAATACAAAACATACAAATGCAAAACACAACAATTACAATAATAAGCTCCCTTAAGTTTGAGATTTACAATTGGGGCACGTAAGAACCCATAGAAAATGCTGAAGGTAGACCTATCAAAGAGTAGACATCCATACAATACCAATAAACAACTATGAAATTTGATGCACTTTTAAGGGTACAATAACATATTTTTCCTTCACAATCTTCTAATTATAAACCAAAACTACAAGACTAACTATTATGGCCAAATGGAACCCATACTCCATAAAATTAATCTCTTGTCCAAGAGAAGTGGCTTTCAACTACAAAGACAAGCCCAACTAACCCCTTCACCCAAAAGTCCACTACTTCCCTCCCAAGCATGGGTGATGCCTAGCACACCCATAAACAAAATACAATAACAATAAAAAAAAAAGGAAAATACAATGCAAGAAAACCCCCATACTCATCACATACAAACATATAAAAAACAAGAAATTTATTTAGAGTCCTACATATTCATTTTAAAACAACAAAAACAACAAAACTAAAATAGGAAGAGTATTTCTTTCATGGAAAAAGAAACAATCTTCAATCTGATGCAATGAAAAATAATTTTTTGAGAGTCTTTCCACTTTTCTTTCTCCTTATCTTTCTCCAATGCCAAAACCCTTAGTGTTGATAAAAATTGAGTGTGAGTGAACATCCACTAAATCCTACAAATTCCACTAAAAAGGCCTCAAAATTAATACTAAGCAACTATCTATAAACATGAGTTGATTACACGTCCTTCCCCTTCCCTCTTGTCCCCTCTCATAAATGAGAGTTTGGCAGGGAGTGTGGGACAAGTTAAGTTCATTTGGACTCCACAATTTTTGTCACTTTTAGAAACTGACCCTTTTGTAGTATAATAAATGTCATCTAGAAATCCCTATGGCCAAAATCTAACCACTAACTCATAGTACCCCAACATGGATAGTTAATTTTTACTAGAATGGTACCCTAGGTAACTTTTAAGCCCACTAAAGTCCACTTAAAGTTTATCTATGATTTGTGTGATGATGGGACCACATTTGAGTCTTTCTAAACAAGTATATTTACTTAAGTAACCTACTAGGTCTACCCTAGTGTAGGTAACTCTGGACAACCCTAATTGACATGTCAGTACCACATACACAATACAAGTATCAACTAATAAATCAAAAATACATTTCACATTTACAAGTGACATGTCAAATTTACATAATGTAATTCAATATAGTAACAGTCATTCACATCACGTATACCAAAGAAAATACATCACAATGAGGTTTAAATATCTCCATTAGGTTAAACTTTTCCTTCACAATTCACACATAGGTTTAACTTTGGTTCTTTGATTAAATTCTAGGGTTACTTTCATACACACTAAATCCATGTATCAATATCCCAAGGAAAATGTATATATAAAATCAATGGTACATAATTTAAAGTTTACATTGGGATTCATAATTCATAATAAAATAATATTTCATTTCAAAACCACTTTCATAATTCAATTCACATGTAAGGAAATCACACATCTATAGTAAAAATTATTTTGAAATTAAAATCTACATGTTAATCATGTATTTAAATTAACATCATTCAACTTTAAGGCATATGCAATAATCCAAATAACCATAAGCTAACTTATTGACATTGATTTGTACTTTAATACATAATTCACCTATCCTAATTAATGTTAAAATCAACATAACCAATTATCATTATAACCTTGCATTCCTTGTAACCCTAGTCACCTTTCAAATATCATGCATTCTTTTAACACTTTTTGAATCATCCTATCTGGGTCGATTCACCAATTAGTAAGAATTATCTAGATCAATTAACTAAAATGCATTATTAAAATTATCTAATTATCATTGTGAGGTGGACAAAAAGAAGATAAGGAAAATACCCTAAAATCACTTCAATTAACTAATGAAAAGTATATGAATAGCTATGTTGACATGAACTTAGTAATCACTCAAAATATGAGTCACATCACACTTTATTCCTTCATTCTCTATCAATGCAATAAATGTCCATGAATCATTGTCATAACAATTTAAATTCTTAGATTATTATATTATCACGAACTATAAAATGAGTCATTCCACAATGAGGTATCAACTAATATTAAATTTAATTGTAATGAAGATTGATTCTATCAAAATATTTAGTATTTAAAAAAAAAGTGATTTTTGTAACTATAATATCAATACTTAATGCAATCCCACAATTCTTGTTTGGGTCATCCACAAGTTATTCATATCAAGTAAGAGTAATAATTCAATCCTAATATTTTATTTCTTATGATCATTATAAAAGAATATGAGATTTCTTTCTACACATATATTAGGTACATCCAAAGGGCTTGTCATGTTACATGATGGTTGTTAATCTCTAAGTCATGTTGTCTATTAGTGTCAAACACTTAGTCATTCACAACACAAGATTATTTACTCATCACTATGACTGAGTCATCGTATATAGGCCAATCTAACTATTGAAGACTTGTAAATATTTGAAGTCATGTGTAAAGTAGTAGTTACTATCGAGCAAGATAATGGTCTATTAGTACTTTAGTGATAGTTGAGTTTTTCAGGGATAGTAGTTGATGTCGAGTGATACAAAAGTCGAGTTATCAAGTTCATGTCGAGCATAGTTAAGGCTAGGGGACAACATAATGAAATAGTTTATGCCAAGTGTTAAGTGTTAGTATGATATAAGTGTTGAGTAATAGAGTTTCACATTTTATTTTGGAATGAAACAAAATCTTATACTAATCATTTTGTTGAGATGGAAACATATTTTGAAGATCAAGGAGGTGATTACACATTTAATCAAACAACATTAATCTCTAGATAAGGCAATCCACCAATCAAAAAAATGCAAGGACTAAAAGGCAAAAGGATTGTTCCTAGATCATTGAGAGAAACATTTCATGCATGGATTTATCCTGTCATGTCAATTTACGATTGACAAGCCCAAAAATAAAAGATGATTTAGATATAGAACTAAGGCCAATTGTATATCTCTTTTAGATATGTCCAGTAAATAGACCTTCGACATTTAATATGATGTTTTCTAGTTAAGAATATCATTCTAGCCAGCTACAAAATAAAAAAATTTGAGATGGGTATGTTGATAATCAACTTTTTCTCTTTCTACAGGCCTATAAAAGCCATTAGGAGCCAAAACTGTGTAAATTCTACACAACCTTAAATGAAATGTTGACATAGATTATCAATGATGTTATTAGCGACTAAAGATATTAATACAGGTACTTTTGTAGTTTATTAACAAACAAAGGTATCAAACTTATAATTTAATAAAAATTATCTCTAATTGACTAAAAAAATTAAGTACAAAACATCATAGGTAAAACAAACTAAATTAATAATTAAAAATAAAAATCTTCAATTGAAAATAATTTGAATATAAAACAATAGGAGGTCAGACAAAATAAATCAATAATTAAAAAGAAAATATGCACATAGCCTTGAATTGATATGGATTTTGACTTTAGCACAAATAGAAAACATGGATAGAAAGAAAGAGCTATCCTTAAACATCACACACTAAGGACAAAATTAAGCTTATAAACAATAAATCAACTTTGACTATTTGACACTTTTAGTGTTAGAATGAAGCTTAGTGTATGATGTTGAAGCCATCCCAAAAGAAACAGTCAATGTTATCCTTTTTATCATTGATCAAACAAGAGTCTCATAGTTGAATTTTTGGGTTGAATGTATGAATCTGGGTCTCCTTGATCAATCAAAAAATGCAGATTTGAAGGGACACTATTTATGTTTGAATTGATGAAACCTTTGGACCTGTTTTGTGCATTACATGCCTTTATACGACAAAAGTTTTGAATATTTCCTTCTCGAAATTACATTATGCAACTATATCATCTTCATCTTCTCTCTCCCAATGTATTTTTTTTAGAAGAGGAGTTTACTTTTGTTAACGTGAACAACTTTATTTGTGAAAGAATACTCTCCAGCAGTGAATATTTTTGAGAAACATGTGTCTCAACCTTGCAATCCTTTCTTGGAAAATTCTAGAATTTGTTTGTGGAAGTTTTCCACTTGTTTATGCATTGGAAAATGGTTAGTGAGTTGTTAAAATGAGTCTTGTCCATAGTAGAATATAGGTAGGTCATTTTTAGAGCCTTGATGACTCATTTTGTGACTTTTATGGGGGTCTAGACTAAGAGACAAAATTATGGACGGGATTACTATTTAAACTTGGTTGTTTTTCCATATTGGAAATGTAAATGTCAAAAATGGGTAACATGTGGCATGGTAGTTTTGCCCATGGTTTTGTAAAACCATAAGTAGTTTCCAAGTTGTAAAATCACTATAAAAGGAGGGCTTGGGGAGGTGTTTGTGTAATTGAGTTTAGTTTGCAAGACTGGTGCTAAAAGGAGTCTCTCCAAGTTCGAGTTGTGGTGATGTGCTCTTGTAAGAACTTGCATTGCAAGTGTATTGTAATCATCTTGGTTTGATAATACATTGTGTGAGTTTTGGAGGGTTGTGTTTTTCTCCCAGAAGGGTTTCCCCACGGTAATCATTGTATTGTGCGTTCTCTATTATTTTGATTATGTTATTATGCATTTCTTGAGATCTTTGCAATAGTTACTTTGATTTACATAATCGTCCTCTCAAAGATTAGTGTAGGAAGCAATTTTGTGCACCTTTGCTTCCTTACAAATATGGTGGCATCAAAGCTAATGAGAATCATGATAGTTCTTCTTGTTGTAACTCTCTTATTAGTCTTCAAGTTTGTACACGATATAATCTTCTTAAGGCAGAAGCAAATAAAAATGCAGAGGGCATCTCCAACAAGGGAAATTACAATCTATTTCAAGTTGTGGAAAGATATCATAAACCATATTGTGCAAGCATAGCTGTATAAGGAAGTCTCTCATTCAGACTCATTTGTACACTAAAACTGTTATACTGGGTCAATGACCTAACTCATTTTCTCCTGCTAATGAACACAAGTATTAATTGTTCAATTAAAATTTATTCCTATGTAATTTTTGGCAATGGCCATTTTTGTTAAGTATTGCATTACAATCTTTCAGAAAAATGAAATCCAAAGTACACACCTTTACTTAATTATTTAATTAATTTATGTTTCATTGTTAATTTTTTTTTTTTAAATTCCATTATTTATAACCAATTCACATGAATCAAGTTAGTAGTGGAATTAAAAGTCTTAGCATTTTCAAACCAATTACCTTCTTTGTTCATGTCTCTACAAAAATTAAATTGGAAAGCATTTAAATGAGGCCACAAAAGAAAATATATGTTAGAACCATAATATGTAGAGAAATAGATTTTTCCCTTTGGAATAACATAACAAAATCTACATAAAACGATCTCTTCTTTTATACAAGATTTTTAAAGAACTCATGTAAAATACCTTTTTGGAGCAAAACATCATACTTGAACAATATGCACAAACAATGTCCTTTCTTGCCATGTTTCCAATATGGATTCCAATGCAACAAACCTATAATAACCACAACTTACCATGGAGGCACACCTCCCAACTTAGGCCTCTATAAGGCCACCCCTGAGCTTGGAGAATCATCACTAAATGAGATACAAATAATACCAAATATACAAATGGAAAGCACAACATTTACAATAATGAGCTCCCCTAAGTTTGAGCTTGACAATTGAGTCATTTAAGAACCCGTAGAAAAGGGTAAAGGTGTACCTATCAAAGAGAAGACTATCATACAATACCATTAAACAACCAATAAATTTGATGTATTTTCAAGGCTACAATAACACATTTTTCCTGCACAATCTTCTCAACTTATAACCCCAAAATACAAGAATAGCTAGTATGGCCAAATGGAGCCCACACTCTATAAAATTCCTCTCTTATCCAAGAGAAGAGGCTCCAAACTACAAAGACAAGCCTAGCTAACCCCTTCACCCATAAGGTCACTACATTCTTCCCAAGGGTGTGTAATTCCTTGTACACCCATAAACAAAATACAATCCAAATAACAACAACAAAAATGCAATGCAAGAAAATCCTCATGCGCATCACATACAAACATCTGCAAAATAAGAAATGCATTTTCAGTCCTTCATATTCATTTTACAAAAACAAAAAATAAGTTACAAAAGGCAAGAGTATCTCCTTCATGTCAACTGAACCAATCTTCAGTCCTATGCAATAAAAAATGTGATTTGAGAAGATTTTTTCCCTTTTCTTTCTCATTAGATTTCTCCAACTCCAAAATGCTAAGTGTCTCTAAAACTAGGGAATGAGTGAACTCCCACTAAATTCCTTAAAGGCCACCAAAAGGGCTTTGGAATTTGTAGCCAATCACTAGCTATAAATGTGAGTTGATTACAAGTCCTTTCCCTTCCCTGTTGCCCCGTCTCATAAATGAGAGTTTGGCTAGGAATGTGGGACAAGTTAAGTGCATGTGGTCTTCTCCATTTTTCTCTCTTTTGAAAAGTTTCCTTTATGAAGTGTCATAAATATCATGTAGATATCCTTATGGCCAAAATATAACCCCTAAATCATAGTACCACAACACGATTAGTTAATTTTGGCTAGAATGGAACCCTAGGGTCACTTTTAAACCCACTAAAGCCTACTTAAAGTTTCCCTATGGTTTGTATCATGATGGGACCACATTTCAGTCTTTCTAAACAAGTGGAATTACTTAAACTACTAGGTCTCCCCTATGTTAGGTAACTCTTTCCAACCCTAATTGGTAGGTCACCACCACATACACAATAAAAGTGTCAAGTGATAATACAGAAATACACTTCACATTTACAAGTGGCATGTCAAATTTACACAATGTAATTTAATATAATAAAATTTATTGAGGCCATGTGTAAAAAAAAATAAAAATCACAATGAGGTTTAAATATCTTCATAAGATTAAACTTTGGCTTCATAGTATACACATAGTTTTAACCTTGGATCTCTGATTGATTTCCATGGCTAGTTTCCTACACACTAAATCTAAGTATCAGAAGCCCAAGGAAAACACACACACACACACACACACACACACACATAATCAATGGTAAATAATTTAAATTTTAAATTGAGATTTATAATTCATAATAAAATAATAAATAAACTAAATTATAATTCAATTCTCAATTAAGGAAATTGCACATCTAAACATAAAACTTAGTTTCAAATTAAAATCTACATGGCAATAATGTAATTTAAAAAAAATCATCAACATGAGGATTCAAGCATATAAAGATAAATTCATATAGAATAAGCCCCAATCATCCTCATCTGACAAGCTAAATCAACATGAATTTCATTTTCAAAACATCATTCAACTTTAAGGCATATGCAAGAATCCAATTCACTATAATCTATTTATTGGCATCTATCTCTACTTTAATACATAATTCACCTATCCCAATGTATGTTAAATTCAACATAAGAAATTATCACTAGAACCATACATTCCTTGTAAACCTGGTCAAATTTCAAATATCATGCATTTCTTAACCACTTTTTGAAACATCCTGTCCAAACCCATTTGCACTTCATAAGAATTATCCATATCAATCAATTAAAATGCATTATTAAAAACATATAATTATCATCATGATTTGGATTATTAATAAGATAAGGAATATACCCTAAACTCACTTTTAAGTTAACCAATAAATTATATATGAATAACTATGTTGACATGAATTTCATAATTATCCAAAATATGGGATACATCACACCTTATGCCTTCATTCTATATCAATGCAATATAATTCCATGAATCATTGACATAGAAATTTAATATCTCACACTATTATATTATAACTACATACAAAATGAGTCATTCCACCATAAAGTATCAACAAATGTATCCAATCAAAGATCAACCATAAGATGTATATAGAGTAACAAAAATAACTCTAACAAAATATGCAACATCTAATTTCTCCTTTGATTCTTAATTAAAAATTCCAATTTATTTTTCATCATCAAATGATCATCTAAATTTATCAAGCATATAGAGTACATTGAGGTAACCTCAATTGAACAATTAACTTCTAATTAACACCCCCACATAGTTGATGAGTTATTACCATAATATAATATCTTATCACAATTATCTTCATGAATCTACTTGCACATCAATTTATCGTTAACATCCAACATTAATTTGTCAAAAAAATTCTTATCATAATAAAAATCCTCCTGCAATTTTTTTCAACACTTTCCACAATGGTATAGTCAGATTGTTATTAAAAATAACCTTCTAAAAAATTTATTTCTATGTAACACAAAATATCATTATGTGTTCAATATGGATTATGAACTCAATCATAATATATAATTTCACATCTCACAACATTTCAACCTAGGGTAACTTCAAGGAGGTATTTAAATGAAGGTCACTCAAATTTTATAACGACATGGAATATGATCCTTACCTATGTGAATCCAAAAGATTACTAAATGCCAACATGAATAATTCACAAAACCCTATTAGCCACGACTTTAAAAATCATGACTATCAAGTTATTGCAAAGTGGAAGATGTTTGAGTGACTTTTGGAAATACAATAGGGAAGTAAACTATGAAAGTGGGAGGGGGAGGCAGGGGTTGAATCAACACTTAAAAATTTCAACCTCAAAATCATTCACCACGCATCCATCTCACAATCTATACATATAAACTGAAATACCAAATTGAGCATATACATCGATAGCATGAAAGTAAAACATTTAACACATCTATAAAACAATATATTTGGTTACCTTGAAACCCACTAAGGAGAAGGTAAAACTAGGCTCGGGATGACACCCACAAATATTGACTACTATAGTAAGAAAGTTTATCCAATGAAGGTTACATTGTTTTGATAATGAAACATGATCTACCATGTGATAGGTCTTCCTTGTTCAAGGCTTACAAGATTGTTAGACCTTACCATATTAAAGGATTTCAACACCCTGTTAAAAGTGTGCCTAGTAAAAGGACATTAACTTACAATGAAGTAAGCACCCTATTAAAGGATTTACAATAGCCTATCAAGACTACCCTATTAAGAGATTTAACTAATTCACCTATTAGAATGTCTCAGCAATGATCCTTCGGTTAGCACTCTAATGCTTGATTTTAGATCACCTCTTTTTGATATGTACTTAACCCTTTCTAGTCATATGTATCTCTACTATCTTCTAATTTATTTCCTCTATTCTTCTCTAACTAATTATTTGTGCATGCAAAATTCTATCCTTTCTCCTTAAACATTCATAAAAAGTTTAGGGTTTTTTCTCCTTAGGAAGACCTAGGTGACTTAGGTTTTGGAATGAATCAATGATAGTGATTCACCCATATTACTGCTTAATCCTTCCCTTTTTCTAATTGGATGCATGTGATGTATAGAGATTCACAATTATGATTCATCCTTATCATCTAAGATCATAACAAAATCCTTAAGTCGGCCCAAAAATAGTTTATATACAAGTTTATACCATTACAGTCAACTATGTCAAAACTTTATAACTCGGCACTTGAAGTCATTGATGCTCAGCATCAATCGAAGCTTCAATGATATAACTTAGCCTCTAAATGACTCAAAATCTGTATAGCTCGACACATACTGTCTACTTGGCACTTGAGTGACTTGACACTTAGTAGTTACTCAACACATACTAAATATTTGTCACTTGACATATACTATATGAAAAATTATGATCAACATGTATTATGTGTTCAAAATGAACTAAGTAAATGAATTAAGTATATTATCACTCATATGTCAAAACCAATATGAGATTAACAATCTCCCCCTATGATGTGAGTGGCAAAAATACTTGCTTATGCAAGGGTAACACTAGCCTTTCAAGCATAACTAATGTAATTTCCATTTACATACAAAATTTCAAAATTTCAAAATTTTGCAAAAAATTATGACTCATCAGTCATATCTCACAATTCAATAACTCCCCCTAAGTTGATTGTGTTGTTCTATATTTGAATCAAAATCATTCCTCCTATTGAGTAGATTTGAAAAAACTAATCTTTGTACTTTGTTTTTGTCATTAACTCCTCTTTTTGTCAAAAATAGTAGCTCCTCCAAAAATATTATCTCCTTCGATATCTCCCTCATACTTTATATCTCCCCCTTTTCATACTAATGTCAAAGGGTTCTACACTTATAGTGTGTTGGTCCAAAAATGTTTTGTCAACCTCAAGAATAATTTTTAAAGCAGCATCCCAATTGTCTTAAGCTACCTCCAATGATTTGATTTAGATGGCTACCTCAACATCAAGGTGAACTAAGCCTTCATGAGTAGAAAGATATAGATCTTTCTTCATGATTGTTTCAGTGAAGGGTTGTTCCTTGTGCAATATCTCCATATGTGGAGTTAGCATAGACTGGATGGTGATCAATTTAGCCTTAATGTTTGCTTCATTTATATGTAGCACTGCTAACTAACTCTGAGAGTTTAGGATATTCCTAAAATATTTTTCACTTTGGGCTAGATACCTTTGCAGAGTCATATCGGATGGCTACATATGACTCTCCAAACTTAGAATGTGGCTCCTAATTCCTACGTGAAGAGTGTTGGATTGCACAATTTGGTGTATAAAGAGAAAATATTCTCTAGTACATTCTTCACATTGTCAATTTTGGTTGCTAACTCAACCCTTGATAGTGCAATAGCACTTGATACTTTTCATTGACCTTACTTTGAAACTTTCTCTTAGACCAAGCAAGTAATTTCTCATTTGAGTCTAGGTCTGTATCATTGATCTTCTTAACTAAACTAGTTAAATACTCTATGATAGGCTTGGTTTCCTTAGGAGTTGATAGGTCAAATGCATTAAGAAAAAATTCCTTAATATCTAATAAAGCTTACTTCTGCCTATGCTCCCTTTTGAGTAGTTCTTGTTTCTTTTTCCATGCAAGGTCATCATGTAGTATGCCCATCTATTCAATAGTGATGATTTCAAGATTAAACTTTGGTAACTTAATCACTTTGTCCAAGTTCACATTACCAAATGATGTAACTTCAGCTATCTTGGAAGTGCTTGGACTCAACCTAGATGATTGTAGGGTTATAACTTCTATACTCAGCCTATGAAGAGATTGACTTAGAGGAGTAGCAATTTGTGGCAAAGTCATCAGTGTTTGTATTGCAATTTTCCACTTAGGTTTTGTAGTCATACCTAGCTCTTCAGTCATATCCTTTGCTTGCTCTTCATTCATAGATGTAGCTTGATATTATGTATTAGGTCTAGGAGTAGCATCTCGTAGATGCCTTGGTTGCCTTCTCAATCTCATCAACACTTATGAATACATGATTTTCACATAGTTTGGCCTTGGTAGTGGATTCTTCTAGTATCTTCTTAAAATATTCCTCTATAAGGGGACTGATGTTCTAAGTGACAGTATCATAAACATCATGAATCTTTATAGTATCATTGTTTGTATTCAATTCATGTTAAGGATTGGCACTTAGCATTAGTGTATGTTGTATACTCTATTATGTCTATTGCTCATCCTCAGTTGGTGCCTATGTGTCTTCATGTGTCTTAGTGCCTTCCTCATGTGTAATTGTCTTAGTGTCAACTGTGGTAACATCAATTACTTTTTGTTGTTCATCTTTTTCCTCTCCTACCTTGGTAGGTGTCTACACTATTTCCTTAGGTTTTGTCAAGCCATATTAATGATTTTCAAATATGAGTCATCTTCTTTACAACATCCTCAATATTATTTTGCATCACTTGTGCAAGTGTAGTATCTCTGATTTGTCTTTCTATGTTGAGACTATATTTCCACTTCTCCTCAAATATTTCACATAGATCTTTTGGTAATGAGTTGGAAATCTCAATTGGAGTTTTTTTCAATGTTTCCATCGTGGCATATATTGACTACTCTACTTGGTTCATGTCAACTTTTCCATGTTTGTCAAACTCAATATATATGAGACCAGATAAATCAACATTATTCCTTATGTTCCCACGTATAAATTTTCTAAATCTAAGTAAGGATGGTGGCTCACCACTTTGAATTGGTTGTTATCATCAGATTTAGTCCTCGCTTCATCAGATTTAGCTGCAGCAATATACTTTCTCTTTGGTCTCTTCTCAAGCTCCTCTTCTTTACTAATTGATCTTTCTCTCTTCCCTTTTGGATTTTCTATCTCTTGAGCCTTTTTAGTAGTAGATCTTGTGCTAGTTTGAGTTGCTTGTATTGTAGGCTTAGGTCTTAGAACCTTTTATGGTTTGCTAACATATGAGGCTTTGGATTTCCTCTTCTTTTTCTCAGGTGCTTCACTGACTTCTTCTTCCTCAACACCTTCTTCAATTTTTACTTCTTCTACTTGATCTTCACCTTAACCTTGAGTTAAGGTTAGTGGTTCTTGAGTGGGTATATGTTCTTCTTCATAATCATCATCATGTTCTTCTTCATTTTCCCCTACTCCTTCACAAAATTTCTACTTAAGCTTCTTTAAAATCTTGTTTTTCCTTTTTATGACTAAGACAATAGATTTTGCCACATCATAATTCCCAAAGGTAGTAGACTTAGTATCTACATCTTCTGCAAGTAATGATGTGATTGTTGTAGAGGCTTCATCCACATTGATCTCATAGCCTAGTTGCCCTAGCCAGCTTACCCTTAGAACAACAACTTGAAAATGTGTAACATAATTGTCAACTTGAAAGAAAACATCATTAAAATGTTTCTGAACTAGTGAAATTGGTATCCTTAGTCTCTTCTTGATTGACTACTTGAAATCTTCAAAGTATCTAGTCATAACAAACTCAAAATTGTTTCCAAGTTTCTCAATAAATTCACATATTTTCATTGTAATAGATCTATTTTTTTCCATGAAACTTTACCAAAAGAAGGAAATGTATTATGTAAATAAAAGAATTGAACCAAATTTGCATTATGCACTCTTGGTCTTCCTTATTTCTCCCTAATTTTTTGAGAATTTTTGCATCTACAACTTGGGAAGGTCATAGGTATAATTCTTCTAAAATATTTTATAGCCCATGTCAATAGCAATACAAGGTACACTATTGAGCTTGTTGGATTGATAGAATTTATGTTTTATTATCCTCATCTAAGATAATTTCAATTGGCATTCCTCGTTTGTTCCACAGTGCCCCTGTATTCTTCTCAATAACTTCTTTACATTCACTCCTCATAGTTCTAGGCCGGTCAAGGGTTGGATACCCTATTACTCTATGTACAATTTTCTTTGTGATTTTCACCGATCCATTATCCTACTAGATATAGAATTATCATAAATTCTACTCAAAACAATCTTTATTCGAAGACAATGGGGAAATCTAGGGCATGGGTTAACCCGTTCGTCTCTAAAATTTTGAATTCTTCTTTCAACACTCTATTTTCACATAATTTACCATAGGTTTCTCTATTTTCTATGTCATCTATTCTACCCACATTGCATGTCTAGAAACATCTCATGTCTTGAATCATTAAAACTTGAGGTGATATCATGGATAACACACTAGATGGATCTTGCTTATAAGAAATATTAGGAATTTCTCAAAATTTTGGTTGTCTGATCTCATTACTTATCAATTGTAGATTCAAAAATTCTTTACCCTCTTTAACCTTAGGAGCTAAAGAATTAGATTCCATTATGAAAAAAAACTAGGGTTTACAAAAGTTCAAACTACATAGCCTGGCACATGATAAACACCTTTGTAAATCTGTTGAAATGATGTTGAGAAACTATTGAATTCTATTTGCAAACACTTGGAATGATCTCTTCAATTTTCCTTTCCCTATCTATGCTTCTCTTCAAATTTAAATGATGTCAAATGAGTAGAAATTGATCAAATAGACCTTAAAACCTCACATTTAACTCTTAGTTCTTACACAACTTTAAGCTTAGCTTTAATAAATTTTTCAACTCACCCAGCTTCCATGAAGTTTCCTTTTCACTCAGCAACCACTATGCGCATGGTCAACACTATCACCTTTGATAGCTCAACATCAATTGACATTTCACTTGGCAACCATAGTGAAAATTTTCATGCTCGGTAGTTAAATGAAAAGTGATAAAACTTAAAGATTTCTCCCAGGTTATAATCAACACCTTGCATCTTTGTTCATGCATATATAATCTTTTTAGAACTAAATTCTTGGAATTGATGTATAGTATGTCTTTTAAATATTAGTCTCACACATACCTCTTGATTTCTTAATTGGAGGTGGTGTGATCACCTAACCCACTAGGTGAAGCGATCCCATCTTAACTTGATGTGTTACAATCTTCCTTTCTCTTCCATGTCTTGTTCATCTTGTCTCTAATATTTTCAACATCTCCCTTTCCTTTTCCTTTGTGGAACTCACTACTTGGTGCCTTTGACCTTGTTGGTCAATTCCTGCTTATGTGACTAGTCTTTAAATAGCTAAAACATGTAGTTTGACTCAACCATATTTTGTAGTCACTTTTAAAATGTGTTCTTATGAAATTTTCACCAACATGTCCATACTCTTGAAAATAGTGACAACTATACCTAGGATTTTAGTCCCAAATATAAGAGTTATTATTTTGGTTTACCTTTGTCTACTTGTTTGATGATAATTTAGGCTTGGATCTAGACTCATATGCTCTATGTCTATAGTTCTAACAATTATAGCAATATCCTGTAAATCTCTGTGAACTTCTGGTCTTGGTTCTACATTATGTTAGCATGAATGTTGATGCTATGGGAGAGCATCGCAAAACATTAATGTGATGTATTCATGACTTTGTTTCACATTCATGACAACATAGTAATAAGTTTGTACAAGACTAGCAAAGCAAAAAATTATGATTTTTGTATTAAGAACATTATATTACTTATTTGATGATGCATAGTTTCTAGTGCCTAATATAGTGTATGTTTGTTACAAGGGCAAGTTCATAAAACCTAATTTGATAATGTATGGAAGATATGGTCGATCTATAGAGAACCATATGGAAATAGAGTATTAGGAAAGCAGTTCCTATTGTTCGATTGCTACAATTCATCAACAATATAGTGCAGGCTTACACAATTAACTGGAGATAGTATACTAGCCATTGATGATGTCAGAGAGTGCACATGTAAAAGTTTGTTTATAACTGTGAGGTGACAACATTAATTAAATGTGTATTCATTTAGTTAATTTGTGGGAAGCCGAATCAAGGATTTATTATTGAGGATTGTATAAAGGAAAGATTTTTTCCATGTTCAATACATAGTGTACAGATGAGACTAGCAAATTATCAAGCAACATAGTAGAGTGACTTAATAATGCATGTAAGTAACCTTAAGGGTTATTATCACTAAATACAAAGTTTTAGATTTGATCGCATGGTTTGAAGGAGAAGAAGTTCAATGTACATGGCAGAGGAAGAAGTAAACCTTGTTTCACATCTATTATTCTAAAAGGAATAGTATCGAGGTCAATTAGACAGTGGGTTCATTGATCTAATCCTAAAGTTGTTCGAACATTGGGTTCAACTGCCTTCCAGAACTCCTAACAGGATTGGAATCTCCTAATAGGGATTCAAAGTCTCCTAGCAAGAACACTTTGTACTAAATGTTATGATAAGACTCCTAACAAGGTCCATCCTCTAATAAGGAATATTCATAAATTAGTACATTATCTTGTGGGCATCATTCCCACTGAGCTTTTCCCTCTAATCAATGGTTTCTTGGTCAACATATTTGATGTAATTGTTTATGTGCATCTCTTTATGGTTGTATACTTTGGTTGAATGGTCAAGATTTTTTAAATAGGATAAATGCTTTAAATTCTTATATAAATTATTCACACCCCCCACCCTTTCTTAGTTATATTGGTGAACTATTTTTTCTAACAATTGGTATCAGAGAATTAGGTCCTTGAAGAAAAAATTTAACAACTTTGGGAGATCCATGGCGAACATGTTTAGAAAGGAAAGTCTGAGATTTGATGGTACCAATTATGATAGCTAGAAGGATAAGATGAAGAATCATCTTTTTTGTATGGTTCCATGATATTGGCTTGTAACCAAGGCATCTAAGAATATTGCAGAAGAAAACAATCTTGAAAGTTGTACCAAGGAGCAAAGGGAAGTATTTATGTGCAACATAATGAAAACAGAAGCAATATTGTTAGCTCTACCTGAAAGTGAGTATAGTTAGGTAAAACAACTCAAAACATCTCATGAAATTTGGAAAATTTTAGAAGCTAATTATGAGGGTGATACACATACAAAAAGAGTTAGATTACAAAATTTTCATTATGCATTCCAAGATGCTAAAATTATGGAAGATGAATTTATATGAAGCTATATTGGTAGAATATCTGAGATTGTTGCAGGAATCACATCTCATGGTGGAAAAATTTTTGATGATGAAGTAATATGGAAGATCTTGAAAAGTCTGACACCACCTTTAAAGACAATAACATAGATGATTCAACTGATGATACCCTATACTAAAAATTTCACTAAAGAAGCATTTCTTGGTAGATTGGAAGCAAAAAAATTAAATCTGAAACAATCTGGAGAATTAGAAAAAGTTGAGACAACATTTAGTGCATTAAATATTAAACCTAGTTTAGCAAGGAACACAAAAGCGGAAGGAGACATCGCTAGCGGCAGTGAGTCTGTTGAGGAGAATATCTAGAAAGGAATGGTTCTTCTTGTGGAAAGAGAAAAAGATGGTAAGAATATCTTTAAATGTTGGACATGTAATGAATATGGTCATTATGCATCTAAGTGTCCTAAAAGAGAAAGGAAGTATAAGGGAAGATTCAAATCTAGAAGGCCTAGAAATTGTTTATATGCTAATGAAGAAGAAGAAAAATAAGAATCTGATAAAAAAAAAGTGAAGATGAATTAGGATTGATATCTATAAATGGGGGTGATCTTGAAAAAGAGATCAGAGAAGAAAGTGTGCTGATTTCACAAGTTGAAAGGAAAGATTGGATCATTTATAGTGGTTGTCCACATCACATGACTAGTGATATGAGCAAATTTGTCAAATTCAAAAGCCATCATGGATGAATTGTCAGAGTAGGAAACAATGTAGCCTATCACATTACAGGAATTGGATCGATCACACTTGATGGTAAAACAAATACTGATGATGTTTATTTTGTTGATGGACTGAAACATAACTTGTTAAGTGTTGGACAACTTATAGACAAAGGTTACCAATTCCAGTTTGGTAATGACACATACATCATCAAGGACAAGGAAGGAAAATTGATTGATGCTAGCACAAGAACTAGAGGTAATGTATTTCAGCTAAAACCCACTAAAATAACATGTTTAGTAGCTAAAGTTGACAACAATTGGTTATGGTATAGAAGATTTTATCACATAAACTTTGATAACATTATGGAAGCTAGTAATACACTTGAAGTGAGAGATTTACCTGGGATCAGTAAGCCCACTAAGATTGTTTTTAAGGAATTTATCTTGGTTAAATAGAAGAAAGTTTCATTTCCTAGCAAGTAGTTTGGTACTACACAAAAGCTAGAACTAGTTCATACAGATTTGAGTGGTCCCACAAGAACAAGAGGATTGTATCATACAATCATTCATTCTAGAAATCAACAATACCTAATGTAAGAAAACATAATTATGTATAGTATAAAGACCCATGCATAAATGTGAAATATTATCCACTTCTATAACTTCTATAAAGATAATGTATACCTTTGTAAGACAAATTTTTGATTCCCATCCACTAATTATGAACTAGAATCTATTAGGATAGTTATGAAATTTAAACAACTATAAAAATAACTCATTGCTGAATAGTCTATCATAACACTCGCTATAATCAAAATATATTATTGTTTAACTAAATAAATTTTCCTAGTTTATCTAATTTCATTACTCCTTCGGTAATTGATTTAATAGAATATTTGACTCTATAAGGCTTTTTCTATATTTTATCTTGAAAATAAAATTCCTCAACATTCTTAACATACTTACATTCCTTCTTTTCTTCCATCTTATAACTAATATTTTGACTCTACCTATGATATATTTGTAAACTTTTCTCATATGTTATTTTTGGTGTCAAATTTCAATTGTAAACTCTATTCCTTTTTATTTATCCAACTATAAATGTTACACATGAACTATATTATAGGATCACATTTAATTGGATTATCTTCTAGTTTAATGAATACATACAGATGGCACCCATTTTATTTGAAAGTTCTTCACTAGATTGAACTCTTAATCCTCTTTTCACTCCCTATAACTTTTTTAATAGGATTTTACTTTTCCCTTTTGTGCATCATAATCACTTTTGGTATTCTCACCATAGTCAATTATATAATTTGAAGTACCCCAAATATTTATGATAAAATCATCTTCAAGTTCATCATGCTCATCAATATAAGGTTTTCCACCTTATTTATTATACAATTAAGGTTATGCATATTGTCCTTGTAAATGTACTTTTCTTGATATACATGTTCTTATGTGGATGTTAAATCAGATTTAGAGGTTAACTTTTCCCCAACTCATTTTATGCAGTTTTCCCCCAATTTTTCTTATGAGAGTTTAGACATAATGCCCTCATACTAGAGGTCAATGTGCAGTGCCCAAGTTGGGGTCCTAGGGTTGTTCCCTTAAAAAATAATTTACTATTGTAAAAGGCATCATAAGTAATTTTTTTATTTGATGGTATATTCTATCCCTAATATTTTAAGTGAAAAAAATATTGTATAAAATAGCTTGGGTTGGGGATTTAATTACATATGATGATTTAATAGCTTCTTGTAGCAGTATTGAGTTACAAGGCATTGTAGATGATAATAAGATTGGAATCACCAAATAATAATATTATACCTATTATTTGGTGGATGTAGCCTAGGGATTGGGTGAACCACATTAAGTCTTTTTATCTTCTTTTCTCTTATGTGTGCTTTATTCTTTGTGATGCTGGTTAAATTTTCATGTAATTGGTATTTCTATCTCTCTAATCCAATCAATGCCTTCCTATTTCTCATTACAAAATTTTCCATCTTTAAAATATAATGACAAGGTTTTGCATTTTGTTGGCATCTTTTGACCTTCCGCACATGTAAGAGGCCTACCCTTCTTCATGTTTTCCATATCTAATTTACTAAAGGATATAAAAGAATATTTAAATTTTGGAGAAGTAATAATAGATAATATTATTCAGTGTCCCTATGGATTACAGTATAGAATACATATTTCATACTCATCATGTGTCTAACATATCATGGACAAGTTTTAAAAGTAATGGGTCTTTGCTTAATAGGAATGAGCTCAAAATTATAGCCTCATAGAGAAGAATCTTGAATAATGTTGTAACATGGAAAAGAAACACATCATTTACATTTACATTACTATAAAGCACATATGCATTAAATAATAATGGTTGTTACTAGTTTGAAACTTCACTATTGATATGAATTGAGATATTAGAATCAACTATATTGTGATGAATAAAATTGATCTTTGATTGTATTTATAACATTCCTTATTTTTCCCACTTTGAAAGAAATTTTATATGGAATACAATTATTTGATGAATATATCTTAATAATATCATGTTGTGTGTTTTTTGAGCCAGTTATGGATCATTGAGTAATTACCTATTATAATAAAGTTGGCAAAATTTGTAGTGATTATAGATATTCTTGCGCAACATTTTAGGATAATATGGGCACTCCTCCAAATTGATTTTTATAAGATTACTCAAAAAAATTGATCATTGAGTAACATAAAATTTAGAAATTGACATTAATTAAAATTTTAAATTTATCATGTCAAAATTTTAGATTTTATTAGTGAAACCATGATATACATAGAAATAATTAAATAAAACAATGGGTGATTCACTTGTGTATTGCACCCAACATTTATAAATTCTAAGCAATATGGCTTCCCAAATGTGTAGTTTTTATTTTCTGAAATCCAGGGCGCTAATGTAAAATATTCAAAAATTGGTGAATACTTGCCACTAAAATTTTCCCTCAAGATATAAAGTGTGTGGATAAGGATTTGGGAATTTTATTAAATACTGGGGAAAGATATTAGATCAAAGTAACTATAGGTGGGGGTTAGGAAACATCTTCCATTGAATCCACTTATCTAGACATGGTTATGGTCATCGTTTGATATATAAGCATAGATATAAAAAAACATTATTCTCTTTAGTTCTTAATTCATAATTCTGAACTATTTCAAGCATTAAAAGTGTGTTTTGATCCCTTTCTTTTTATTTTCAATACTATATAATGGCTTAAATTTACATATAAAATTTCCTCTTCCCTAGTTCTTCATCAAGATTAGATTTTTGTTATTATGGAACATGCCAAGTCTCTATCTATCTAAAAAACCATAAAATTTAAATTTAATAAATGAAGAAATCAATTGTTTAGTTTGAGGACTTCTCAATTGAATCTTAGGATTATCCCTCATATCATGAGGTGGAAATATCAAAGGTAGATAATAAGGCTTGATTAAAAGGCAAAAACTTACAATGCAATGGTAACTTGTAAGCCTCTCATGTGGGAGGTCTTAGGTTTGAATCTACCTTTTCTTAACATATAATAATAATTAATTCAAACAAATAATAAAAATTAATCTAGGCCTCGACCATTTACCAATCAAAAAAAATAAAATAAGGCTTGATTAAAAGTTGAATCTTTGAGGATACAGACAAGGATTAGACTTTGTTGAGACTTTGTTGAGGGTTGTGTTCTATAATCATTGGATTTTACTAATGATGACAGAGAAAAATATAAATCAATTTCATTAATCTTTGCTAAAGCTAAGGTAAAAGACATATTTATGTAGCATTCTGTGGATAGAGAAAGTTCCTTGAAAAGAATGTATCAAAAACTCAAAATGATTAGTTCCTACTCCTCCCTCATAGTTCACAACATTTAAGTTGATATTTCTTTCTAGGTGGAAAATGATACTCCAACTGATAAAGGGCTCTTTCGTGTAAGAAGGTAAAAATATAAACGAGAATGTAAACAATCAAATCAATGGACACAATACCTGATACTAGTGGTTTATAGAAGATAAGTTTACTATGTCAACCCAAATGCTAGGCTTGGATAAAATTATGGTCAATACTTAGACCTTGGCTAAAGTCCTTCAACATGTGGAGGAAAATACTATTTTCATTAAAACAATGTTAACAGATTATATTGATGTTAAATAGGATAAAATAAGGGTAGCATTTTTTGGATATAAGCAATAAAATTTTAATATTTTATTCATTCATATGTATTGAGAATTAATAGTTACATTGTAACTCTGTAGTAACTATATTATAATGTTAATTAATGTATTAATGCCAACATACCCCCTCCCCCACCTTAATATATTGATCCTAAAAAACATTACAAATACCTATGGGATCCCCCCACCCCATACATTATAATCACCGTCTAAAATATACGTTCGTTAGGTTGATGAAATGCTTTTCAACAAAAGCGATCGCTTGTTTCTAGGGTTTTACTTGACTTCGCCATTGAAAAGGTCAATGTAATCCTCCTCCCCAACGAGAATGTCAATTTCATAACTTTCACTTTGACTCCTCTCGTCATAAGAATTACATATAACCGTTCAACAATGGGAAACGCGGGATTAAACCGAAGATTTACACTCATATAACCGTTCAATAATGGGAAACGCGGGATTAAACCGAAGATTTACACTCATATTATTAAAAAATTCCTGACTTGTTCAAAGTCTCACGAGCCACTATGCGATCGAAACCTTTGAAAAGATCATCCTCGTATAACTGTCCATGCCTATCCTCCCTTTAAATATAGCCTCCTTTTTATGGGTTATACAACATCTTCCTTTGTTCTCTCCCAACATACATATTACATTTCAGCTCTTCTCATCAATTATTCTGCTCAGTTGGTCATTTGTGAAGGGAACAGCTGTTTGTTTTGCTCTCCACCAACGAATATGGCGGTGTTAAAGCTTATGAGAGTCACGATCCACCACCAAATACAGATGCATATGACATCTCCAACAACGGAAATTACAACCTGTTAGAAGTTGTGGAAAAGCTACCATCATGTATACATTGCGCAAGCCATATTCCAGATCCCAAATACTGCAAATAATAAATTAGTCTGCCATTCAGACTCACGTGTATACAAAAACTGTTATACAGGTCAAACGACCTAATTCATATTGGCTTGGCAACGAAATTGATTCTTGCTCTTCTTCAATCATAAACTTGTATAATATCCAGTGATAAATATGCAGGAGTTAAGTCTTTGAATAGAATCATTAATTAGAAAAAAAATTCAACCGGGAAAAACATATGCTCGTTAGTTATCAATCAACTTGATTGTTGAAGGTGAATTTCCATTTCAAAAGAATTTTCGTATTTATTACGTTTGCACATGAATAGAGTTATTGGTGTATTAGAAAGATCTAGTATTTGAAAGGGACTGGCTGCAATTTGTATTAAACATTGATCTAATGAGAATTTAATTGAAGCAACGAAAGATAATATATTAATCTATTAAGGAGAGGTTTCATGAGAACGATAGGACACGAGTGGCATAGAGATAACGTAAGAATAACTGTCAATGTTTGAATGGTAGGGAGTAAGAGTTTTTATTAACTTGAGATGTTCTTTTATTTAATTTATAAATTAGTAGCTTTGTGCTTTTCTGAATGCAAGAATGAGTTCATAAGTCTCAGTTTATTTATAAGAAGTGGGTTGTAAAGATATTGTGTTGACAAATCTTTGTTTTCTTTTAATAGAAGTGGGTAATAAACATATTGGTAGAATGTAGTAAAGTACATTCAATAAACAAGGGTTGCATGCAGTTGTAGTTTCTATCTTAAGGACATAGGGGTATAGTAGAGTGTATTGATTTGACTATGAAACTTGAAGCTAGTATCTTCATTTGGTTGATACATATCTAATGCTTCTAGAGGAATGCATCATTATTTTTGGAAGGTTAGAAATCCAAATTTAGAACACATCTAACTAGATTAATCATGTGATCAATGCATAAAATCTAATAAGAAGATGAATTTCCTAGTATGGTAATGTGTGTGCAACCCTACCCACATTACACATCATGTGGCTCAGCTAACTTGGGAGGAAGAGAATTTAAAACTTTGACAATGTGAAAGGATAGTTTTATTTCAAAATATTAGACCATACATATAGTTTTAAGGCATGGTAAGGAATAAAAGAGACTTTGAACAATTTATGATCAAAAGTTTTATATGGAATGATCAAAAACATATATTTTTAACTAATTTCGCTAGCATTATCTTCATTTGGTTGATGATTACCAAGGTTAATATAAACTTACATGCTTCCTTGTCTTTGTTCAACCAGTCAAAAGTTGGATCTGAGACTACACCTTTGTTAAACCGATTAGAAACTAGAAATTGCACATCTACAATTTTAGATGTAAATTTGCAAATTCATATCTACATTTATTGCATATGCCCAACATCAAAGCTTAATGAGTAGAGTAACCACGAGTTGAATAAAACCATACATCCAAAAGATCACTAAAATATCTCAATTTTTCTTGTGCTCGCACAATCTCCATTATTGTAATGGCCAATCATGTTTCAATTCAACGTTTTCCTTTGAAATATTAGAATTTATTGGAATTTAGATTATTATTTTTTGGCTTCATCTCCTTCTTGCCTTCTTTGTGTTAAGGATGAATACTTACAATATCTTTGTTTATATATTTTAATGTAAAAATAAATATATCCACATTATTAATTTTCAACATCAACCTGTTAGTCATGCTTTCAGTCATCATAATAAACTAGTTCAATATGTGTAGCATAATAAATTAGTTTATAATGTTTGAAATTCTGTAGCTAATGACAAGTTTTAATGATTGATCACTTTTATTTCTAATTCTTTAAATTGAAAAGTGATTTTATGTAACTATTCTAAATCTTTACTCATATTTTTAATATGTATAGTATTTTTTTTTTTTTCTTAACATTTAAAAGACTAAACTTCATCGATTGAGGTATTTTTAAATAAGGAGTACAACACAGTATATAAATTTCCAATTTCCTTCCATCTCAAAATCTCATGTATTCACATAAAGTTTAATAGTTAAACCACATGAATTACCATTCTACAGGGGCATCTAAATGATAGAAAAAAGATAAGGGGGAAACATAAAATCCAATTGTTTGAAGTGTCATGCTATATTAAATTTCTAAAGGGATGTCACAATTCTCTTCACCATAGTAATAAGAAATGAAAATACTATCTAACATCTTGAAATAGGAAGTCAATCTATATTGTCTAGCCAATAGGTACTGTAATGGTGTAAATTTTACATCTTTGTACATAACACAATTTTTGCATTCTGTTTTATTTATCCCAAGATACAAAATCCCATCACCTTGCCATTATTGCCCTTCACTAACTTATCATCCATTTGAGAATTCCTACAATGAAGAGCTTAATGCCTTTGGACATGTGTATGTTATGGAGATTTCCATGTAACATGTTCTCATCTTTGAATCTATAATTTTTGTAGATGATTCTTGAACCATTAAAAAATAAGCACGTTATATTGTAAGACAATAAATGATGACTTCTCTAATGCAAAATTTGTCTACCTACATCAAATACCATGATTTTCATTCATTTGGTCTTCTTGGATATCCATACAACATTCTTTCTTGTATTCTATAGGTCCTTACTAATACACACCACATTTTCTCTCATATTGTGCATCTTGGTATAATTTCTTGTCTCTATAAAATTTATTTTGTGTGTTCTTACCATTCGATATATCAAACACTCACATACAACCTTCTCTCATACATTGGAACTCATTTCTTTGACACAAGACTAGGCCTCCTATCTTTCTCCTATATCCTTAAGCATATTATTGTCTTTATCATACTTCTCCTCTACACTGTTTGTATTTATCTTTACTATTCAATGATGTTCATCAATATCACCATGTATAATGGATGTCCTTGAAATTTGGTTAAAATACTAACGAAATGGTTTGACTAAGAAAATCCTCTTTACAACCACAAAAATTTCTCCTTTTTGTGCATATGCTAGTTTTTGTTTTGGGTTTATGGACTACATTTGGAATTCACTATCAACCATTGAACCAAGTTTGTCTTCCCATATCCTTTTTACTTTACTTGACTATAAAATCATATAATTTGATAACTTTACATTAAAATATATTATTTCCTTATTTTTTATGCTTAGACTAGTTCTTTTATTATTGTCTAAATTCTCTTATATGTGTTTAATTAAATCTTCATGAAAAATTATTTTGTTCCCACTAATATTTTACACAAGTTTTTTTCTCTATACTCTACTCATATGAGTTACAATCACAGTGTCTTAGCATCCATCACTCCTTTTTCAATTGTAGAATCACAATTATTTATAAGGTAATGATCTCACAAAGCTTCACATTTTACTTTTTCAAAAAAGCTCGATTACTCTCTATGGTAAATTAAAACTTTAGTCAATTTATCCAGTTCTGTTATTCATGTCTAATTAATCTAGTTACACTTGTATAATTTTATATAACTGATTAATTTAATATTTAATCAAGTTAATTAAAATTTTATCACATAGATAATCAAACTTAATCAACATCAAAATTGGATCAAGGAAATGAAGAAAATTTACTCATCTTGTGTTTGATCTTCATGGTACTCTTTACGAGAAACACAAGGTGTTGCAAGAAAGTCATGCATATCTTGAAGTTTTACTGACTGAGGTAGGTAGCTTCTTTACTTTTTTCTCCATATTTTAAAGAATAAAGTGTAGCAATGTTACATTTTATAGGTCTTTATATAGTTAGATCAAGACCATGGTGATCATTAGACACATTTTTCAACAACCATAGAGGGTGCCTAAATAACCATATCTATCACCCTTTTAGATGATCCATATATAGAAGGGGTCTCAATCCCTTTATTATCCCAACATATATCAATATTATCACTATTATAGGTTTCTTTTTAGAATATTCAATCTAATTTAACTTAATCATGGAGAATGTCCTCTTTATCAATGGCTTCAGTTGGAGGAAGTTTCATGAGTGTTATGCTACCATCTATATAAAGGAAAAAATACCTTCTTCTCATGGGATTAACCACTTGGACTATTTAGGTGGGACTACAAATCTTTTTCACCTTCATTTTGATTACTAAATAAGACTGTGTTAGTTTCAAACTAAGGTTCTCCTGGTTAACTTCTTTGGGGTGCATTCTTTCAATTGCTTATATATTCCTAAACTTACCACATGAAGGGACTATTCATCTAGTCCAAGATATTGGATACCATCTCTTGGTTTTAGGTAGATTCTTTATTCTTGATCAGTTTAATCACAATCCATTTAAATGATGCATATTTGGAATGTTGTTACAATTATAGAAAATAAATAATACAAGGAATTAGAAATAATTTTGTAATCTATATCATCTTAAGGCATCGATTCCTCTTGTGAGGCTCATCGTGCCTCCTCCCTTGACCCTCAAATTTTTCAAGAGGTATGTATCCCATGAGAAACCCCTTTCCCCATTGAATGTCACAAAACCTCTAATGGTCTTCTCAATTCTTGCATCCACTTTATGTGTGGACAAAACAAGGGAATCTATTCTACATAATTATAAGTCATGTCCACCTCTAGCCATATTTATCATATTGGGTATTCTATTCCATTGCCTTCTTAGTTATGAAAAGAAGATCCACAAGGTCAAAAAATCCTCTTTGGAACTTACTACATATCCTCAATAAGATTCTCCTATTCCCCAAGATCCTTATAGGAAAGAGGGGTAAACGTGACCCATGATTACAAAATATAGGTCCTACCCCAAAGGAGAATGCAACAAAATTTCCAATAAGAAAATAAACTTTTACAAGGACAAGGATAGGTCCACACACAATCCAAGAAGGGGCTCCCAAGTGTGTAGAATACCCTGATATCAAACTAAATCTTGTCCAAGCCAAACCTTCACATTACTTAAGTTGCAAGGAAATCAAGACACATAAGAAAAAGAAGGAAAAGTCCTAGAAATGATGGAATTAGATTCTATGAGAATAGGAAAGGATCCACAATAGGTCCACATTAAGGAGCTAACTATATGGAAAGAGAACACACAAATAATCATTCTTCAAACAATAGACATGACCAATGATATAAAGTCTTTCGATTTGATGTAATATTTCTAAACTACCCAAGATGCCCTCACATCAAACACCTAGAATAATGAATGAACTAATTTTCATAACAAGAAGCTATAATTCTTTGAGAAGTATCATAAGGATCCAACTCAATTTTAGTTATTCGAGAACAATCTTCAATAGGTTTAGTCTACCACTGAACAAAATATTCTTTGTAATCATTTTCTCTAATGCTTTTGCTAATTATGGTATCCAAAACCTTATCAATTGCTTCTATCTTCTTCTTGGGATAAGTAGGGTTATCAATTGTCTCTTCATCTAATTCATGATATTCAAAGACATCTAAAATATTAAATAAACTTGAAATATCCATATCCTCAAGAAAGTTAACTTCAAAAGCATTACCACTATCATATTTACTAAATATTTCATAAGGCCCAAACTTCTTCATCTTCACCTTAGTATATATTTGAACTAAAAATCTATTCTTCTTCAAATGTACCATTACATCATCTCCAACCTCAAAAGTTTCATGTCTTCTCTAATTATGTTCATTTTCTTTATATCTTTGATTACCCTCATTTGTAGCTCTATTCTTCATCTTCAACTCTATTCTTCACTCTAGTATCAAATTTCTTTAATTCAGTAGTTCCTCTAGGACTTGTAAAAATTCACAATATTAAAAGGACTCTTCTTAATAATTTGATTCACTAAATTCTTATATGAAAACTTATTTTGTGCTAAAATCAAATCCCAATTAGAAGGTCTATCTGTAATCAGGCATCTCAAAAGAATTCCCAAGCTTTTGTTCACAACTTCAGTTTATCCATCAACTTGTGGATGAAATATAGACCTCTCTAACATCTACACAATCCTAAAATAAAATCCATCTTGATGTCTTCCCAATGTTTGCACTTGGAATAAGAAAATGTGTGGACAATCCAATATTCTTACTACTTCCTTTAGCAACTTGGTGTATTCCATAAGTTTCTACTATCTTTGGACATCCTCATATATCCATAGCCAAAATTATATTTCTAAAATCATCTTTACTATCTTATTAATCCCAAAATATCCTACAAGTCCCAAGTCCTCCATTATATAAGTCTCTTAAATGATATTCTCCCTCATAGATCATCTAGGTATAGGCAATTGAATTCCCTTAAACATGTCTTCCTGAATGAAACAATGGACTCACTTGTCTTGTTCATTAGTCACAAGATTCTTGTGATCTTTCAAGGTTTTGCAAAATTAGGTTCAGTTTCATACAAATTCTACAAATCCTCAAATCCAAGAACTTCAACTCTCATATCCATCAACAAAATTGTTATCCTCCTGAATGCATCTTCTACCTTATTAGACTATCCACTATTATGTTTGAATACAAAACAAAAGTTTTGCATCTACTCAACCCACTTAATATGTCTCTAATTCAACTTATTCTGACTTCCCAAATACTATAAAGATTTATGATTAGTTTACAATACAAAATCTCTAGACATCAAATAATATCATCATTTCTTTAAAGCTTGAATAATTGCATATAATTATTTATCATAGACTGAATGTTTTCTTTTAGTATCATTCAATTTCACACTATCAAAACCTATAGTCTCACCTTCTTGACTCAAAAAAATGCCAATGGTATTTCCACTAATATCAGAGTCAACTCGAAAAACTTTGTTAAAATAAAATAAAGAGAGAACAACTAATTTTGTGACCTTTTCCTTTAATATTTAAAAGCTTCTATTTTCTCCATGTGTTCATTTGAAATCCTTTTTATTACCTCTCATAGCCTCTACCATAATATTCCAAGCTAAACAAAAATTTATGATAAACTTTCTGTTGAAATTTGTCAATCAATAAAATGATCTAGTTTGTGCTCTAGTTTGAGGCTTTTGGGTTCCTTCTCTCCCCAAGAATTTCTTTTGTGATTTTCATTGGTTCCTTCTTCCAAAGTACCCATATTTAGGTGTTTGGTGGTTGTTTATCCTTTTGCTCATTTAATAAACATTTTAGCCAGTCCCTTTTAAACTTTAAATCTTTTGATTCTAATAATAATTCTATTCATGAGCAATCATAACAAATATGAGAAATTATACTAGAGGTAGTATGTTAGAGGTAGTATAGTGGATACTAACATTTTGAAGTATAATGCTATGGTGTTAAATGTTATGATAATTTTGATGTCTAGAAAAGGAATTGGTTAGATAGTACGAGTCACTTCCGGCTGGTCTCCAGCCTGGGTCAGCCCCTTTTTTGACTGCTTCTTAATACATCAAAAACACATAGAAAAAATCACCTTCAACAATGAGACTGATTGATCACTAATGAATATATTTTTCTGCAATTGAATTTTTCTTGTAAAAAGATTGTATTCCAAGATAGTTAACTCCATGCTTGGCACTTGGTATTATACAAGTCTATGATTTAGCAAAAGCGAGAGTCGATTTACATAGCAGGTGAATATGAATTAGGTCGTTTGACCTGTATATCATTTTTTTGTACATGTGAGTTTGAATGATAGACGAACTTATTATTTGCAGCACTTGGGATCTGGAATATGGTTTGCACAATTGATACATGATCGTAGCTTTTCCACAACTTGAAACAGATTGTAATTGCCATTTTTGGAGATGTCATATGCATCTGTATTTACACTTGTCTTAAGGTTATATCGAGCAGAAACTTGGAGGGTAAAGAGAATGGTTGGAATAAGGAAAATTAGCATGACTCTCATAAGCGTTGACACCGCCATATTCGTTGAAGGAGAATGTTCATCCGCAAATTAAGCTATTCACGTCACAAATAATCAACTGAGCAGAATAGCTGATGGGAAACGGTGAAATGTAATATGTATGTTCTGAGAGAACAAAGGAAGATTTTGTATAATCCATACAAAGGAAGCCATATTTAAAGAGAGAGTACGCACGGACAGTTTATACGAGGATGACCTTTTCAAAGGTTTCAATTGCACTGTCGCTCGTAAGAGTTTGAACAAGTCAGGATTATTTTACCAATACGAATGTATAATCTTGGTTTCAAACCCGCATTTCGCATTGTTCAAAGGTTATATGTATTTTTCGTGACGATGGGAGTCAAAGGGAACGTTATGAAACCACATTCTTGTGAGGAAAGCATTATATGTCTACATTCCCCTTTGAGAGTATGATTACATTGACCAAGCACCCTAAAATCTTAGGTTTAAATTTCACACACTAAAATTTGATTTCTAAATTCTAAATAGTTAAAGTTGATTTATTTTTTCTAATCTAATTTCTTACTTAATATGTGATATTTAAGAGTGGTCGTCCCTTTCTTTGAAAAATATTTCATCAAACTAACCTACACCCATATGTAACTTAATATGTGAGTATGTTGTTTAGATCGTGATTTTGAATTGGCCTTTCTTTATGAATAGTACAAAAGATGACTAATGGTAATTTTGTATGTGTAGAGTTTTTAAATTGTAGGATTTTTTAGGTGTATTTTAGGAGGTGAATTAAGAGCTTAAAGTCAAGATTTAACTTTTGGGGATTCATAGATGTACTTGCAGAGATCGTCAAGCACAAAGTGTTCAAAAAGTGATATTACAAAAGTGACACATCATATGCCTTATATTCTAGTACCAATAGTAGTTTGAGCAAAAATACATGTACTTGTGGTCAAGTGTCACACTAGTTTGAATGAAATATCCCAATAGTGATGCACAAATGGGCCAATCACCAACAAATGGGCCAATAATAAAGATGCTTGAGAAAGAGGAAGTGTCGTTCGCATTGTTGTTAAAGACGGAAATAATATACAATTACCATATAAAGAGGGAAATATTTATGAAGAGTTAAGATGCAAATCTTTATACTGAAGCCTAGAAGAAGTGATCGATAGAAGACCAAATGCATAGGCTTGGTTGAGCAAAAGATTAAGGAACTAGAAGTGTATGCCAAGTGATGCTAGAGTTGACCAAGTGATAGTATAAGATGACAAAAATATAGTGTTGACCAAGTATCAGTATTGGCTAAGTATTAGGAAGTATGTTGGAGATAATAGTTAGTATTGATCGAGGCACAACATTTAACAGATTATGAGGAAATCTTAATATTTAGTCAATACAATTGAATTCTTGGAATGTGGAAAGTGTGTCGAAGATAAGGATGGAAGGATTCAATGAATCTGACGTAACCCTAAGAATTATGATGATGTTTAAGTAGAAAAAGATCATAATTACTTATTTAAAGAGGTACAAGGGATAAACTTAGAGAGGTTAGTAGAGTTGGTCAAGACCATAACAAGGTTGGAGCAGTTGTTGATTCTATTGATTGGAAAACTTAAGTAGAAGCCTAAATAGTGAACTATTGAGGTGAATAGTGCTGCTTGAAGGATTGCTAAGAAAACTAGTGATAGAGATGTTAATGGAGGCCAATCAATGAGTCAACTATTGTACCAAATTGTGATGTGTATTTTTAACCTAAGCTGCATTTGTTAGATCAAATTTATTGTTACTTTCTAGCGATTGTATCTGTATTGAAATCCTTTAATCAAGGTTGACTTGATAGTCACGTGTAAATCCTTTAATCAAGATGGCATTCCATTGGAATGTCCTAAAGTCCTCTAACATGGCCACTCTTAATAGGGTCATTAAATATTTTAG
Organism: Cupressus sempervirens; assembly: GCA_028749045.1. Taxonomy (NCBI): domain Eukaryota; kingdom Viridiplantae; phylum Streptophyta; class Pinopsida; order Cupressales; family Cupressaceae; genus Cupressus; species Cupressus sempervirens. The sequence goes on along the minus strand of CM053785.1, from coordinate 920,469,012 downwards.
CAAGTTTACATTTAACAATGCATTTTGTAACCTTTAACAAGAACAAAGCTTACTTCAAAAGAATGAAAAATTGGTGACATGTTACTTTTGGTTTTCCCCAAATTGAGTTTCTATGTTAAAATCCTAGTGTCATACTTGTGTGGATATTATTTGAGATATTTCACTACTAGTTTTTTATATTCTACAAGTTTGTTACTATTAGTACATTGGACAACAAGTTTATGTTACCTCTTATCATCTTTAAACACCAAATTACTAAATTTTTAGATCTAGAGTATTTGAAGTGACTCAAAGATTAAATTGGTACATTTGGACCTAAGGAATCTTGATTCAACCTCCCTCTCATTTATTCTAAATCATTCTAATAGATATAAGGTAGGATAAGGAGTGAGAGGTAGAGAGATGGGGGACAGTGACTAGAAATGATTTAATAGAGGGAAGGAAGACCAATAAAGTGATTAAAAGAGAGATAGATGTTCAGATGTGGAGCCTAATAAGACTTAGAGGATGTTCAACCAGTCAAAAGTTGGATGTGAGACTACACCTTTGTTAAACCAATTAGAAACTAGAAATTGCACATCTACAATTTTAGATGTAAAGTTTCAAATTCATATCTACATTTAAAGTTTGTTACAAGATCTATGACTAGTAAAATTCAATAAGGATTTGATTAGGAGATTGAAGAAGGATAAGAATGTACACAAAGTTTTATGAAATTTATATTGTCCAAGTGTCTAGATACAATGTATGGAGTTTTGAATTTGGAAATTTTGTATGAAACTAAGACTAGCGATTTTGATTAAGAGGAAAAATATGGAAGAACCAAGAAGCTTGGAGATGACTATTTAAGGAGGCGATGAAGATAGTTTTAGGTTTCTATTTGGGAGTGGATTAAGTAAGGATAAATTTATTGTAAATGAGAAATTGAAGAAGGTGAAAGAAGATAGGTTAGCTTGGTGAATCGAGTAGAGGAAGAAGAAAATAAAGGTGTAAATCATCTTGTGAAAAATACAAAGTGAAAGGAGATCAGAGTGAGAGATCAGATGGAGACAATTAAAAGAGACAAATATCTAAACAATAAGATGTAGTTTCTATTCTTAATATACCAATTCTACTACTACTTTTTAACCATTGTAGTAGAAAATATCAAAGAGATGAGTGGACCTAGCAAGTCTATGAAATCCTATATGGTAATATTGATTAGTTGTCCTTTTTAGTCCTTTAGAGTAGGCTACTCTTTAGACAAAATCAAGGAGTGATAACTTCTGGATGATCTTTTGATGAAATCATCTAACAAGGTCACATTAAACATCTATATGTAACCTTTAACGAGGTTGGCTCCTAGTAGAGCTCACTTTAAAGGAGTGAGTATTTTTTGGTTTCCTATCCTAGGTGGTTTTTCTGTACATGGGGTTTCCATGTTAAAATCTAGGTATAAAATGTGAGAATGTTATTTGTGTTGCAAGTTGTTTTAGATTTTTTATAGTTTAGTACAACTCGATAAAAATTAGGTAATTGCAAGGTAATAACTAAGTCATTTTACTCACATTTGATAATGCAAAGATAAATAAGTAAAAATTTTGGAATAAAGTGATCAAAAGATTTAACTGATAAGTTGAATGATTAAAATGAGTGAATGTTGATTAATTTTATGAAGTTATATTGGTACTGAGTTTTTTTGAAGGGACTATATGATAAATGACATAACTAATTCACACCTTGCCCCCTTAGTTATCTAAAAATTGGTATCATAGATCAATGCTTGGAGAAAGAAGTTAAAGGAAATTATGGAGAAAAAGGTTGAAGATGTATATGAGAGAGGTACCAAAGATAAATAAGGATAACTTTTCCTTGTGGTAAGACATAATGAAGTTGCATCATTTTGGCATTGGAGATAATGATAGAAACTTGTTGGAACATGAAAATGTTACCCCTTCTAGTCCCCTAACCATAGAACAAATGAATGAGAAAGGGAATCATAATAGTTTGATGATTGAGATTGCATTTTCTCTCAATGATGTCAAGTTTGAAGATATAAAAAACTACACTAATACTAAATAAATGTGGAATAAATTGGAACATGTACATGGTGGAGATGACAATGTGCCAAAGCTATTTTTAAAAGATTGAGAGGAAAGTATGATTGTATGTGAATTAAATAAAGTGAGAATCGAATAAAAGAAGTAGTAAGTACAATTAGAGCTACTAGAAGAACAATCCTAGATTCAGAAATTCTAAGTAAAATTCTTAAAACTTTTTTGCATGTTTATGCTATCAAAGCTTTTTCCATTCTAGAAGTATGAGCTATGCCTAGGAATGATCTTACACTTGATGATCTAGTTGGCAGCTTGACTGCATTCGAGTTGAGAAATTATGGCAACAGTATGGTTAAAATTGGAAATGCATTTAAGTCTTCACTAACCATCAACAATTCAAAGAAAGAGAAGAAAAGTAAAGAA
>CM053785.1:920241553-920461553 GCA_028749045.1 Cupressus sempervirens | reverse complement strand
AAGATAATATTGTTACACATATCTTAGAGCTAGATACAACAAAGAAGATGTGGGTTGCCATTCTGAATATGTACCAACATGCTATCACCAACATGAAGATGATTCTTATAGAGAAGTTGAAGAATATTTGGATGAACAAGTGAGAAGATTGCACAAATAACCTTACTAGGCTTATACTTGTCAACGACAAATAGAAGCTATTGGAAATAGCCCTTGTGATATCAATTTTTTAGTGGACAAGACACCTTATTGAGTTGGGATTGACTATGGTCTAATTTCACTCAAGATCAGTTTAGACCAAGTCTTGTCAATGGGCCAACAAGAGTTATAAAAATGAGGTGGACTAGGAAAGTGTTGCCCTGGCAATGAAAGGGAAAGCAAAGAAGGGGTCTAGCAAATGATTGAATTCACAAACTGAGAAGAAGAAGAAGAAACTTTCTAACATCAAGTGATTTAATTGTCATGTGTATGCTCACTATGAGTATGGTCACTATGTCAGTGATTTCCTAGAAAGGAAGAAGGCAAAGAAGTAGGTGGTAGCTTTAGCAAGTACAAAAGAACTCTCTAGTAGAATGCAAGAAGAGTTTTCACTCATAGCTTGTATGGTTAGTTCAACTTCATAGTCTATTTGGTATATAGATAGTGGGGTGACATTTCATATGATAGAATTTAGAGAGTACTTGTCTAGTTATAAGGAGGAGAACACCAATATCCAAATCTCTATAGGAAACTTGTCCAACCTCAATAGTTGGAAAAGGGAATATTCATTTTCAGGGTGAGAATGGAAATATAATTCCACTTCATGATATGTTGCATGTGCTAGGCATAGGTATGAATTTGATTTATGTATATGTTCTTTAGGATAGGGGTATAATGTACTCTTTAGAGGGACACATGTTGATTAAGCATAAGGATTGGAAATCACCCATAACTATTGGAGTTAGGAGTGGTCACTTTATAGGTTGTAGTCTGATACTCCTAAGGCACTCATAAGAAAGAATAATCCTAAAAATCTTGGAGAGCTATGACATAGGAGGATGGGCCATATTCATCATGGAGCACTCAAATTACTTTATCAGATGGTGAAAAGTGTTCTAGAGGTGAGCACACAACATGATGATGTATTTAAGGGATTTGTGTTGGGGAAATTTGTGAAAGTATCTTTTCCAAGGAGTTACACTAGATCTGAGGATGTTCTTGATCTAGCAAATTTAGATATATATGTGGACCAATTTTGATAAATTCTATTAGAATATATGAGTACTATGTTAATTCTATTGAAGATTTCTCCAAGAAAACTTGGTATAATTCTTGAAGACCAAGGATGAGGTTTTTAGCCAATTCCAAGAGTTCAAGGTTCTAGTGGAGAACTCAATAGGAAGGAAGAAAAAAGTTATTTGGTCAGACAATAGAGGCAAGTACAATGGAAATAACTTCCAAGATTTCTATACTAGAGAAGGAATCAAGAGAGATTGGACTATTCCTTATGATTCACAATAAAATGGAGTTTTTGAGAGAAAGAATCATTCTACATCGGAAGTGGGCTTGGTTATACCACATGACTAGGACATGCCCCACTATGTATGGACAGAAGCATATAGGACAATAGTTTACATTTTGAATAAGTTTCCACACAATATGTTAGGGAAGATGACACCAAAGGAATCTTTTACAAGAAAGAAGCCAAATGTTGGTCAGTTCAAAATATTTGGGAGTTTGGCATATTATCATATTATAGGTGATACATGTACCAAGTTAGATTAGACTACAAAGATAAGTTAATTTGTTGGGTACAATGAAACCTCAAAGGCATATAGGATTTTTATCCCAAGGACCAAAAGAATTATTGTTAGATGTAATGTCAAGTTCATGGAGAACAAGGCATTTATAACATCTAGAGATTTCCTAGCTAATGATCAAAGTGAGCAACTAACAAAAGCTCCAAGTCCTAGTCAAGGGCACTAAAGTACAAGTACAATTATCAAGAAAAGTGTAGGATCAGGTGGTGAAGATTTATAGGGTATGGAGCAATAGGTGCAATAGGAAATGCATTTAGAAGACTTAGATATTGATATTTCATCGTCTATAGTTGGTAGTAGGAATAGTATGCTTCAAGCGACATAAAGGGATACCTAGGAATTTTTGAGAGCTCCTGGGAAGAGTGCTAGAGAGTGTAGACAACCTAACAAGTTCAATGTCTATGTTGCATTAGTTAGTTAGTTGGTAGTTAGTGAACCTTCCAGCTATTAGGAGGTAGCACAATATCATGTATGGAAGGATGCTATGGCTAAGGAGTATAACTCAATTTTGTAGAATGATGTCTTACAGGAAATGTCTAGACCAATAGATAGAGTAGTAGTTGGATCACTCTGGGTCTAAAAAATAAATCATGATGTAGATGGTATCATTGAGAAATAAAAGGAAAGATTTTTGGCCAATGGGTTTTGTCAGAAGAAGGGAATAGATTACAACAAGACATTTGTTCTAGTGGCCAAGTATACTTCTATACAAGTCGTGATCTCATTTGTAGCATAGATGGGATGGTGAATCAAAGAAATGGATGTCAAGACAATATTCCTTAATGCTTAGTTGAAGGAGGAGGTATACATAGAGCAACTAGAAGGCTTTGTAGCACAAAATAAGGAGACCCACATGTGCAAATTAAAGAAAGCTTTGTATAGACTCAAGCAGGTTCTCACATCATGGTATGAGTGCATTGATACATACTTATAGGAAATGGGCTTTTTGAAGAGTGAGGGAGATGCTAACATTTACTACCTAGTGGTTGGGGGTGAGGTTCTCATTCTTGTTCTATATGTGGATAACTTGTTTCTTATGCACACTAGGGCTCATAGAGAATGGCAAGAGGGATCTTGCAGAATAGTTCAAGATGAAGGATTTAGGACTTATGCACTACTTTATAGGCATGGAGGTGGGGCAAAAAGATGGAGGGATTTTCCTTGGTCAAGGAAAATATTGCATTAAAATCTTGAAAAGACTTGGGATGAAGGACTGCAAAACTATTTCTATACTCATGATCATGAGTTGGAGGAAGGTAGATACATCTAGGGAGAAGGATGTAGATCCCCCCTTATATAGGTAGTTGATTGGTTCACTTATGTACTTGGTCAATAGCAGCCTAGATATTGCATTTTTATTGAATTCTCTTACTAAGTTCATGGTTGAACTAAATATAGTGCATTGGATAACCACCAAGCATGTGTTGCATTACTTGCATGGTATAATTAAGTATGGGATCAGATATGTTTGAGGTTAAGGTATCAGGTTGATGGGCTAGACTGATGCAGATTGGGAAGGAGGTACAATGGACAAAAGGAATACTTTAAAGTGTAATCTAAATTTGTGATGCATTAAAAGATAGGATAATCCCCAATGGAGATTTCCTAACCCCTACCAAATAAACACATAATGGAATATAAATAATGACACAAAAATCTGATACCAATTCACAACTCTTTATTCATAAAACAACTGATTAATATCAATGTGTTGGGTTGTAAGGCCTTCTTGGTTATGGTCAAATACAAAGAAATTATAATAGTTTAGTCAGATCCCTCAAGATCCAACTCAAATCCTAGCTAGCCCAGATCTATAACACAACAACAATCTAGTAGAAACCTCCAAGATCTCAACTTGTGCTTCAAGCCACCAAGCAACCTCACTATTTCTAAACCGCAGCTAATAGCTCTTCTTATAAACTCCCATTCTCGATTCCAACTCAAATCTTTTCTCTCCAGCTCCCGCACTAAACTAAAATTCCTTCTCCTTCTTCAGGACATCCTCAAATAGCAAGCTAAGCCACAAGATGGCAAGTCAAGCATTTAGTTACAATATAGGGCCACCTTGGAAGAGTAAACAAAAAATATATTATTTTTTAAAAAAAAATTATTGATAGGTTATATTTACGTCCACAAATGACCCAAAAAAATTTCCTCTCTTAAGAAGATCCTATTTCATCATACAAAATTGCACAAGACTAAAAATCCACATTTTTCAGGTGAAAACTACATGAAAATTGATACCCGAGGAAAATGGTGACGTCTCCTAGATCCAATTGAATTAGAACTTTTTCTTTGAACTAAAGGTAGTAATTTAGGTCCTCTACAACCCCTTCAATATAGAAGGGCTGATTCACTAAGGATAAGTGTACATCCATCCCAAAATTTAAGCACAAAAACCCATCATGAAAACTGATAGAAATTGATACTGCAAGAGAATTGCCATATCTCCCAACTCATAATGAATTAGGAATTTCTCTCTTAAATAGATATATTACTATAGGCCCTCTTCAATCCTTGAAATTTTTATCCTATGAATCATTGCAAAAAATTAGTAACATTACTTGTGACAAGAATGTAGATACCAAAAAATATAGCTCTAGTAGCAAGGTAAAACAACTCTAACTTCAACATGATAACTCCAATATCTATGAGAACATATGAAAATTTTCCCCAATGTGTCTCCAACACATACCCAATAATGAAAACCATAACTCCACCAAAATCTAAGCTCAATGCACCTCCATCAGACTCCCCATGTAAATAGAAACCCATACTTTTATGCCCAAAGAAAGATCTTAAACCAACTTCATCTTTACCAAAGGCTTACACTCCATCAAAGTCCATAGAAAAAATCCAAAATTCAAGCATCTACACTTCATCCAGTAAAACATTAGAATCAACTAATTCTCCACAACCCAATCAGCATACTCACTCCCAAGAACAAAATGAACATAATTCTTCACCAAGGATCTCTGCAACTAATCACAGCCAAGAAATACAATATCCTCAAACATGTACTCCATGTTAGAAAAATCATTTAACTCCAAAACTAAGTCAAAAAAATGCAAGTTCAAATTCCCAATAAGAGCAACATGTAAATCCTCAACCATGTCAACCATAGGAAAATCAGGAACATACAAACCCATACTATCATGTAGATCCAAAACTAAATTAGCAACTAGTGATTCCACTCAAGCAACATCAAACATCACATAATAAATAAACCCATATCCTCAATCATCTCAGCAAAAATATATAAATTCAGATCCATATCAACAACCATATGAAAATGCTCATAATCAACAATCCTAGCAATCCCATTGCTCACAACAAGATGCTTTGCAATATTTAATTCATCACCAACAATAACCTGATTATCCATAACCAAGTGCTCTAAAATCTTCATGTTAGAATTAGCCAACTGATCATGAAAACCAATCTCTATCCTAGCATCAACAAGGTTGGCAATATCCTCACCCACAATCTCAATTTTCTCTGAAGGTTCAACATCAGACTCCACAAACTGATCAACAAAACCAACTTCTTCCACCTCAACCTTGTTTGGCCATCTTCTCTCTTGAATATGTTTTCTAACTAGCTAAACAATTCTCTTCTAGATTGAAAGAATCCAAATTTGCAAGCATCTACAAAGTTCCTTCCTCACCTTGTCCTTATGTCAGTCAGTTGAACTAGCTCAAATTGAGCAGATACTTGCTTAGCTCGATCAGCCAAACTAGTTTCAAATCAAGTAGACATCTTAGAAAACCTCCTCTCCACCACGCCACAAAGATTCAAAATCATCTCAAGGCTAATCCTTTGAGAGCCAGCTTCCAAGATTTTTGAAAATCCTCTATTTTTTTTTTTCTCATGCTCATTTTGATAAACCTCAAAATTTTTGCAAGTCAAATCGCAACCTGCTACCTCACACAAACAATTAGGAACCAAACCAAAAGTCTAGGAACACAAATCTGCAATACTAAACTCTCTATGATCATGCCTCAACAAGATAAATCTTCCATCTTCACATCCATTAATCCACCAGCAAGTCCTCTATAATTAAAAATTATAATTACAATATTCCATCTCACAACCAAGGACTCAAGAAATAATAATCCTTCACAAGATCAATATATTCTTAGATCAACTTCTATCAACACAAGGTCTTGGTGAAAACTACCTCAGCTTCAACGATCAGTCTACATACTCAGGAACAATTGTGCTATGATAATCTCTACTTATATCAAATGTTTGCTCTAATAAGATTAACCAATGAGATCAATCCTCAATCTTATACCACCTAATGTAGTGCAAGGTAGGAGAATCCCCAATGAATATGTCCTAACCTTGAGAAAATAACCACATAGTGAAATATAAACAATAACACAGAGATCTGATACCAATTCACAACTCTTCATTCATAAAACAACTAATCACAATCAATGTGTCAAACTGTAAGGCCTTCTTGGTTATGGAAAAGTATAAAGAAATTATAATAGTTCAACAAGATCCCTCGAGATCCAATTCAAATGCTAGCTAGCCCAAATCTGTAACACAACAACAATCTAGTAGAATCCTCCAAGATCTCAACTTGTGCTCGCAATCTACCAAGAAACCTCCTTGTTTCTAAACCATAGCCACTAGCTCTTCTCACAAACTCCCATTCTAGATTCCAACTCAAATATTTTCTCTCCAACTCCCATATTGAATTGAATTTTCTTCTCCTTCTTCATAATTCTTAAGACACTACCCAAGCCCTCCTTAAATAGCAAGCTAAGCTACAAGTAAACTAGTCAAACGTCTAATTACAATATAGGTCCACCTTTGGAGAGTAATCCAAAAATCTAACTAACATCAACAAAACGAAACAAAAAGTTATATTTAGGTCCACACATGACCCAATAACATGTAGCTCTCTTAACAAGATCCATTTCATCATACAAAATTGTGCAGGATGAAAACTCCACACGTTTCAAGCGAAAACTATCTAAAAATTGACACCTAAGGAAAATGGTGACATCTCCTAGCTCCAATTGAATTAGAACCTTTAGTTTGAACTAAACATACAAATTTAGGTGCTCTACAACTCCATAAGTGTTCAAATGTTGATTTAGTAAGGATAAGTGTGGATCCATCCCAAAAGTCACATATAGAAGCCTATCATGAAAACTGATAGAAATTGATACTCTAGGAGAATTGTCATATCTCCCAAGTCATAATAAAATAAGAATTTTTATCTTGACCAGAGATAGTACCATAGGCCCTCTTAAATCCATGAAATTTTTTGCCTCTGAATCATTTCACAAAATTAGTTATGCTTCCTACAAGAGGCATGAAGAAACTAGAAAATATAGCTTCAAAAGCAAGGTAAAATGACTCTAGCTTCAACATAATAACTCCAATCTCTATAAACACATAGGAAAAGGTTCCACAAAATTTCCTCAACACATCCCCAATCATGAAAACAATAAATCTAGAAAAATCCAAGCTTGATGCACCTGCATCGATTTGGGATCAAGAGTTTCATCTTGGTTCAATAGGAAGAAAAAATTTCTAGCTCTAATTCAACTAAAGAAGAACACATAGTAGCTAGCATGGTGACATCTGAAGCTATATGGCTTTGAAAGTTGTTAGTGGCCTTATTTGGTCAGAAGCTTGAGACTATTATGGTAAACTATGATTGATTACAATGAGGAGTTGTTCAGCTATAGTACATACCTACTAAGGAGGAAGTAGAAGAAACTCTAACTAAAGCATTGAGGAAGGAAAAATTCATCTTCTTTAGTCATAAGTTAGGTGTCATGTAGAACAACTTCTTCAGTAAGAGGGAGTATTAATTTTGATAGCTTGCATAGTTTTTTTTCCATATGCTATTATTTAGCAAATAATTATTTTACTAATTAGATAGTTAGATTTGGGACAAATATTTGTTATTCAAGTGGCCACTTTTATAATCAACTGAAAATTGACTTTGTTAGGGTTGTTAAGTTGTTTTCATCTTTATCATCTATTGAGAATCAATCTCGGTAATTTATTTTACAATTGTAGTATAAAAGGGGCTTAGAAGGGCATCTAGAGTGAAGAAGTTGTAGAAGCATGTGTAGTGTTAGAAAATGAATTTTCAATGATAGAAAATAGTCTTGTAGTGTTAGAAAGGGCACAATGATACATTGGGGATAGCAGTTGAGGAATATCAACACAAGAAATTGGGAGGTTGTTAGAGTTTTCAAAGTGAGAGGCAAGGAATTTTGTATCTCTTGATTTGCTGAAGCTAATATAATTTCTTCATCTATAGAACTAGTTTCCCCTTAGGGATTTTTTTCCAGGGTCAATTTTTTCAAAATTATTGTGTTCATTGTATTGCTTATTTCTTTCTGTATATTATTGGTGAAGTTGTGGTTGTTTTCTATTTTTTTATTAGCTATGAATAATCATTTAAGGTAGGACATTAATAATCAATGATTGCAATAGGAATTTTCACACACTACAGATAATACTAGCTTTCATTCTTCACATCTTTTGATCTACATATTTCTTTTGACTAGTAGTCACGCTAATAGATCATATAAGATTAAATTGAGGTAAAATTAAATCTATTTTTGAAGAATCTAAGAATATCTTGCTCAACTTACTATTTTAGAATGGTGATTATTAGAAATGTGTAAATATGATAAATTGATCTTGTTCCTATTTAATCAATGGATTTTACTATTGTTTGTATCCATTAACCTTGTTTATATTATATACTAGATAAGACCTACATCTTAATTTAGGATGTTTACTAATGCATTATTGACTTTGTTTCTTGACTTGCTATGGTTTGTCTTCTAATAATTAGTTCACAAATTTGTGGGATAAATTTAGCTTTTCTCCAATGGAAAATGACTTTTTCTACCTTGATTCAGACATAAAGAGAAGTCTTAAAAACCAAGGTAAAAGGCTTATTATGTAAACTATACTAGGCTCAACAGACTTAGGGATTTTATCAAATTCTTCTTCAAAATAGAGCATGTAAGTTTTCCTATCATTATATATTATTTAGCCTATCATTCAAACCTCTCATTAGCATTACTTAATTGTGAAACTTGAAATTAATTCATTAGACCTTCAAATTCAATTACTATATCATATCTTTAATTTAATACTATTGTGCTAACTAGAAATAAAACTTGAAATATGTAATACACCTTAGAATATAGAAGGGTTTGATAAGAGATCAATTTGGAAGATTTATCTATATATTTATTAAGATTTATTGAAAATTGTGTCTCAACCTTGCAAGCTTTTTTAGGGAAACTCTAGAAAATTATTTAAAAATTCTAAAATTTGTTTGTGGTAGTTTTCCACATGTTTATGAGCTAGAAAAGGTGTATGAGTTGTTAAAAATGTGTCTACTCTCTACAACAATTTGGAAGGGCTATTTTCAGAGCGTTAACAACTCATTATATGACTTTTATGGGGGTCTAAACTAGAAGACAAAATTTTGGACCAAAATGATATTCTTGGAGTTACAAATGACAAGTGGGTAACATGTGGCATGGTTGTTTTGCCCATGGTTTTAGCCCATGGTTTTGTAAGACCACAAATGGTTTCCAAGTGGAAAATCACTATAAAAGGAGGGAATAATGAGATGTTTGAATCATTGAGTTTAGTTTGCAAGACTGGTGCTAGAAGGAGTCTCTTTGAGTCCAAGTTCGAGTCTGAGTTCGAGTTATGGTGATGCGCTCTTATAAGAACTTACATTGCAAGTGTATTTTAATCTTCTTGATTTGATAATATATTGTGCAAGTTTCAAAGGGTGGGGTTTTTCTCCTCAAAGGGTATGCTCATGGTAATCATTATTATTTTGATTAAGTTATTATGCATTTCTTGAGATCTCTATAATAGTTAGTTGAATTTGGATAATCATCCTCTCAAGATTAGTGTAGGAAGTGATTACATACACCTTTGCTTCCCTACAAGTGAAATCAAAGCCTAGCCAATTTTGGTTCTGTTTGTTGTGTGTGGGGTGTTTTGAGCTAATAAAGGTTTAAGTGAGAGCTTGTGCAAAGGTTTTTTATTTTTGTGTTGCAAGATTGCAAAGATGGCAAGGACATCAAGAAGGATTGATGCAGAGAAGTTTTCTGGCACAAAATTTGAAATGTGGAAGCTGAAGATGGAAGATCTATTTATAGATTAGGATCTATGTGATGTGATTAATGAGAAGAAGTTGAGACCCACATATATAACTTTAGCTGCAAGTATGATGTGAGAGACAAAAAAGATAAAAGTCTCACTAGATTATGTCTTGTAGACTCAATTTTGGTTAATGTCCATGGAGAACCTACCACAAAGAAGCTTTGGAAGAAGCTAAGTGAGATCTTTCAACTGAAATTACTTGTAAACAAGATTTTCTTGAGGAACAAGTTGTATTCCTTGAGAATGGAAGAAGGTGGACAGATTTATGAGCATCTTGAAAGTTTAAATATGTTGGTGACTTAGTTGATCTCAGTTGGGGTATGGATGGATGAAGAAGTAAAGTGTCAAATATTGTTATGTTCATTGCTAGACTCATGGGACAGCCTTGTCATGGCCATAGGGAGCACTTCAGTTGTCTTCAAGATGGAGGATGTTTTTGATTCTCTACTTTTTGAGGAGATGAGAAGGAAAGTCTCTCTGAATGCAAAAGAGGCTTTGAGTGTTTGAGGAAGGCCAAAGGAAAAAGGCAAGAACAAGAAGTAGCATGGTCGTTCTAAGTCCAAAAATAAGGGGAGATTAAAATCTCGTGGTAAGTTTAAGGTGATCTATTGGAATTGTGGCAAATCCAATCACTTTCGAAAGGAATGCAAAGAGAAAAAGAAAAAGAAGAAGAAGGAATATTTTAATTTTGACTCCTCAGAAAGAAGATGGATATGCTTTCATTGCAGCCTTGGCCACTCATGCAGGTGAAAATGCATGGTTGATAGACTCAGGTGCATCATTTCACATGACTCCTAATAGAAATTGGTTTAGTAAGTATGAAAAGTTTGATCGTGGTAAGGTGTATTTGGGTGATAACTCAATTCTTGATATTTTTGGTAATAGAAGTATTCATGTGAAATTTTATGATAGAAGAATTAGAAGATTTCATGGTGTCTTGCATATCCTGGGACTAGCAAGGAATTTTTTATCTGTTAGTAAACTAATAAATGTAGGTGTGAAAATGGTGAGAGGTGCTATGGTAATAGCAAGAGGAAGGAGATTGGGTACATTGTACCAACTTGATGCATGCATAGTTGAGTGTAATAGCACTTTTGATAAAACTGTGAAGAGCACTACTTTGTTGGAGAAGGAGAGGGTTTCTCTTTCAATAGATGGTTGTGGTTTTTGGGTACCCAAGGGTGCTCTATCTACTGAATCAAAGTTACCTATAGAGAAGACTATGTTATGGTATTGGAGACTTGGCCACTTAGGTTAGAATGGTTTACGAACCTTAAAGAATAAAAACCTTGTTGATGGGTTGAATGACTACAATCTTGAGTTTGATTTTTGTGAGTGTTAGTAACTATGGCAAACAAAACTATGTTCAATTTTACTCAAGTTGTCATAAGTCCTCATGTATTTTGCATCTAATCTATTTGGATGTATTTGGTCAAGTTGATGTTCCTTCTATTGGTAGATCAGTTTATTATGTTTCTTTCATTGATGATTTCAATAGAAGAACATGGATTTATTTCCTTAGGAGTAAAGTTGAAGTTTTTAGTCATTTCAAAGATTTTAAAGCAATGGTTGAGTTTCAGGCTGGAAAGAAGATAAAGCATATGAGAACTGATAAATGCATCGCAAAGACATGAGTAACTTCAAAGATATTTTGCCAAAATATTTGAAGTGACTAAAGCTTGATTATTTGATTCACAACATTTATCATGGAGTTGCTAAGGAAGATCAATAAACTTAGTCATTATTGATTTCCCGTGGCTAACTAGCCCACCCAATTGTCATTATTGTGATTTTTTATATAATAAAAAAATAAAAAATATTGTAAAATAATTTTAAAATTAATTATTAAATTTAGAAAAATGGAATTTCTTCTACTGTGTAGCTTCCTTATTGCAAGCCAAAACTGCATAAATTTTACACAACCATGAATGAAATACTGAGATAGATTGTCAATTATGTTATTAACTACTAAAGGTATTAATATAGGTACCTCTAAAGTTTATTAACAAATTTAAGTATCAAACTTTTGATTTTATAAAAATTAAGTCCAATGAATTAAATATAAAACATTGAAGGTCAAAGAGAGTAAATTAATAATTAAAAATAAAAATGTTCAATTGAAAATAAATTGAATATAAAACATAGGAGGTCAGACAAAAGAAATTAATAATTAAAGATAAAAATATGCACGGGGACTTCAATTGGTATGGATTTTAAATTTAGCATGTGTGGAGGAATGACAATGTTACCTTCTCCACCAGTCAAATACAAAACATGGATATAAAGAAATGGTCAATGTTATCATTTTGATCAAATGGGAAACTTGAGATATTCTTAGGTTGATGTAGTTGAATTTGTGGGGTGATAATATTCAATTTAATATATGATTTTGATACTCCTCAATCAATCAATAAATGCTAATTATGTTTGAATTGGTGAATATGGGGGAAGAGAAACATGAGATACATATAGAGATATAAATAGAAACATGACAGCGAGGTAATTACAAGGGAAATGTGAGATAGAGATGGGGAGAAAGGGGAGAGGGTTAGAGACGTTATCTAGAGATAGAGGGTAAATATGGAGAAGAGATAGTGGGGAAAGTGAGGGGAGAGAGTCAAACAAAGTAATTAGGAGAGTTTTGTGTGCGAGAGAGATTATATTTTTACAATTTCTCATTCTTCCTATCCATCTTTTTTCACTGCATCAAAAGAAATAGATAAAGAGAAAAGAGTCAATGAGAAATTACATAAAGTTTAAGCATGAGGATAATTAGGATTTCATGTATATACACATATAAGCACATATATTTTTATATAAAAGTAGAGCATGTGTAGGATTATAGTATATATTTTATACTATAATATTTTTGAAATTAGAAAAATTTCCCTCTTTGACCAACTTAACTCATTAAAAACTCTACAAAATATAATTTATTTTTTTCTCCCTTATAGTATAAGAAGCATAGAATGTGATGCACCTTTTGGATTTCAAAAATGTTGTCGCATTTGAAAGTTGGAGTTATATTTCAATCATTGTGTCAATCAAACCTTTATACATCACTCTATTATAAAGTAAGTAATATCTACTTACGGAACTCATACATTACAATGATGGAAATATGAGAACATTCTTTAGAAATCCTTTTTGTTTCATCAAATTTGGGTGAAAAAAGACTCATTAGATACCTACTCAAAGTCAGAAACACACAAGAATGTTGAAGGTGACAAAAACATTTTTGGGACATTTTTGTGTTGACCATTAGGTTTGGCATCCAAAGAAACACTAGGCTTTATCAAGGTATTAATTATTTGTTTGGTATTACGATGGCAAGACAAAAGTCGGAACAAGTTTTGAAATACTTTGAAGTTCAAAACTACAGATTTTTCATATACATATGTGAATTTATGTTAAGTTTACATACACATATGCACATACATATTAAGATAAATTTAAAATCCTTAAGAAAATTGGACTAGAACACTGAACCTAATGAAAAATTGAACTAAATTTAACTATAATCCTAACATTAATTCAAAAGGATCAGAGATTAATACTATGAGGGGGAGAGAAAAAGATAATAATTAGATGAGAGAGAGAGAGAGAGAGAGAGAGAGAGAGAGAGAGAGAGAGAGAGAGAGAGAGAGAGAGAGAGAAGGGCATGGAATAGATAGATATGGTGATGGGGGAAGACAAAGGGAGGGAGATAGAGAGAGAGATGGTATTTATATTTCCATAAGTTTTCTCACTGACCCTATCCCTCTTATTTCACTACTCCAGAGAGAGAGAGAGAGAGAGAGAGAGAGAGAGATGAGAGAGAGAGAGAGAGAGAGAGAGAGAGAGAGAGAGAGAGAGAGAGAGAGAAGGGCATGGAATAGATAGATATGGTGATGGGGGAAGACAAAGGGAGGGAGATAGAGAGAGAGATGGTATTTATATTTCCATAAGTTTTCTCACTGACCCTATCCCTCTTATTTCACTACTCCACAAGAAATGGATAAGGGGGATGGGATATACATAATGTAAAGTAAAAAGAGTGAAGGGCCAAAGACAAATGAAACAAAGCTCAAGCATGATGATAATCAGGGTTTCATATGTAGATGAAAATAATGACAAGGGAGAGGGAGAGGGAGAAACAACCATGAGAGAGGGATGTGTAGACACACACACATTTATATATAAAATCAAGTGTGTGTGTGTGTGTGTGTGTGTGTGTGTGTGTGATTGACTATGTACATATGTGTAGTTTATATTAAGTTTATGTACACATGTCCACATGTATATTAAACTAAATTATAATTCCTTTAACAAATTGGACTCAAGAACATTCAACCTAATGAAGAAATTAAGGTAGATTTAACTATAATCCATTCATCAATTCAAATAAATACCAAAACCTTAATATAACACAATTAATAAATCAACTTAACCCTAATGTTAACACTAGTTCTATAGTAAACCATATTTTATTCCTAGCAATACACAATAATAAAGCCCACTACTAAATTTAATTTAATACTTAATACCATGTTGTAATCAAATCCTACATGAGATGTGTGTGTGTGTGTGTGTGTGAGAGAGAGAGAGAGAGGGGGGGGGGGGGGGGGGAGATGATGAGAGAGAGAGAGAGAGAGGGGGGGGGGGGGAGATGATGAGAGAGAGGGGGGGAGATGATGAGAGAGAGAGAGAGAGAGAGAGAGAGAGAGAGAGAGAGAGAGAGAGAGAGAGAGAGAGAGATGTGTGAGAGAGATAAGGGTCAAGGAGTGAGATAAATGAGGTAGATATATAAATTACCTAATTAAGGGGAATAGATAGTGAAAGGAGGGAGATAAGAGAAAGGGTGAAGGAGATAGTGGATGATCAGGTACATAGAGAGAATGGGTAGGGGGAGAGAGATAAATTAAAAAGAGAAAGAGGATAATTATGGCTCAAAATATATGTATATGGTGGTAGGGGGAAGAGGGAAGCAGGGAGAGAGATAAATAGAAAGTATAGGTGGGGACATGTATGTGTCAGAGAAAGAGATTATGAGACAAGGAAGAGAGAGTGAGAAATATCAGGTACATATAGAGATATTGAGGATGAGGGATAAAGAGAGATGAAAGAGTGGTAACTACAAGGGGACATATGAGATAGAGATTAGAGAGAAGTGGAAGAGGGTGAGAGATATTATGTGGAGAGAGAGAGAGAGAGAGAGAGAGAGAGAGAGAGAGAGAGAGAGAGAGAGAGAGAGAGAGAGAGAGAGAGAGAGATATTTAAATTAGTTAGAGGAGATGGTGAGAGGAGGAATAAAATAGAACAAAAGTGGAAATAAAATAGAATATGAGGGGGGATAAAAGTAGAAGGGTGAGTGGAGACTGATGGTGATATGTGGGAGAAACATAGAAGGGGGATGGTATAGAGACGATAAAAAGAGAGACAAGGGGAAGAGGGAGAGAGATACTTGAGAGAGGTTGAGTTGGAGGATAATTAAGGTGTGGCACACACATGTGCGAGAGAGAGAGAGAGAGAGAGAGAGAGAGAGAGAGAGAGAGAGAGAGAGAAAGAGCTAAAATCCTATTTGAAAATCCAAAACCTATCCTATTTGAATATAAATGAACAAACCCAACCCAAAGGCTACATTAAACTAAACCATAAACCAAATTGAGATCAGACATTACTTCCAACATTTGCTGAAAATTAACCTTGAATACTATCAAATTCATTACTTACTTTAAACATACTCAATATATATATATATATATATATATATATATATATATATATATGATATATAATTTGTTGTAACATATAAAATAATTTTAATAAAATCAAATGTACAAGACTTGTCCCTAAATATCTCAACTTTCACATTCAAAAGTTGAAGTCTTTACATCTCTCAGCTTTCTCTATATAATATAATATTTATAAACTAATTTATATCTCATCTAAAGCTATCATACCTAAATTCTCTTATATCTAGAGAAATAGTTCATTCATGGATTTATCTAGTCATGTTAATTTATGATTAACAAGCTCAAAAATAGAGATGACTTAGATACAAAACTAAGCTCAGTTGTATATCTCTCTTTTAGATATGTCCATAAATAGACCTTTGAGCTTTAATAGGATTTTTTATTGTTAAGAATGTCATTCTAGGCAACTACAAAATCAAAAAATTGAGACTGTGTTGGTCATCAACTTTGTCACTTTCTACAAGCTTATGGAAGCCATTGGGAGTCAAAACCATGTAAATTCTACACAACCCTAAATGAAATACAGAGATAGATTGTCAATGATGTTATTAACAACTAAAGGTATTAATATAGGTGCCTTTGTAGTTTATTAACGAATTTAAGTATCAAACTTTTGATTTTATAAAAATTACATCTAACTGACTAAATAGATTAAGTACAAAATATCAGAGGTCAAACAGAGTAAACGAGCAGTTGCATGCTTTTGTGCTTGCAATGATAAGCCAATAGATATTTATGGTAATGAAATTATTATTTAAATATAAATTAATCTGAATAAATTAAATTATAGTTATTTGAAATACATGAAATAATATGAGAAAAAATAACAAAGATAAAGATAAAAGGAGAATAATAAGTATAAAGGAAAAATATATATTGAAAAAAAATCTTGTTACCAAAAACAATAGCAATAAGGGGAAAAAGTAAGGTAAAATGGTTTAAAAAATCATGATTTTCAATGTATGATTTAAATATAAAATCTTATAATAAAATATATTTAATATTTAAAAAAAATCTATATTCTTTAATAGGTACAAACAATGATATTTATTATTAATACACCCTTATAAATAAAATTAAATAAATTTATTATCAAATTTTCACTTATCTTTAATGAAAGTGAAATATTATTTTTGACTATTATAGTGACCATCCAATTTTTTTTTTTAATATCCAATTGAACCTATAAATTGTAAAATAGTTTCTATTGTTAGTTCATGTATAGAATCTATCTAATGATTAAATGATATAGTTTAAATCAAAACTAAAGTTTAACTATTATATTTGAATCAAAATAATATAATTGTGTAGACTGATGATATCTCTTGTAATATTCTTAAATTTTTAATATATTATATTTAAGATTGAATTTTTTTAAAATTTGAAAGTAACATAATTATTTTTTAAAACTATAGTATTATTGAAGTTAAAAATTGTACACTAAAAATGGTGCGAATATTAAATTATAATTTTAAATTTTAAATTTAAGTTTTCTAAAAAATATATAAATATTTATTATTTTTAAATAACTAAAATATTATTGTCTCTTTTAAATTAAAATAAATGACATATATTTTCTAATACATTTAGAGTTTGAATTTTATTTTTGTTAAATATATTATCTAGTTTTTATATTTAGATAATCTTTTATTTGATTTTTTAAACCAGAGTCACGAGTCATAGTTGAAACATCTATTATTTTAAATTTTCTCTAATGAGTTTCATTTTTCTAAAATATATTAATATTTATTATTCTTAAATAAATAAAATATTATTATCTTTTAAAAATCAAATATATATTTTAATACATTTCAAATTTCAAATTTTCATTTTTAAAAATATAGTATCTA
The DNA here is from genome assembly GCA_028749045.1 of Cupressus sempervirens. Lineage (NCBI taxonomy): Eukaryota > Viridiplantae > Streptophyta > Pinopsida > Cupressales > Cupressaceae > Cupressus > Cupressus sempervirens. The sequence continues at coordinate 920,443,991 of CM053785.1, read as the reverse complement.
TTTGTTTAAATTTATATAATATTGTACTTGATTTTTTAAACCAAAGCCACATTTTAACCATCTATATTATTTTACAATTTCAAACTCTATAAATAAACTTCAAACAAACCTACTACTTTTTGAGAGAACTTAGTTGCTCCACAAAAAAAACTTGTTCATGAGTAATGTGATTTAAAATAAATTATTAATTAAAAAATTTATTTTAAACAACTTCAATTTAATAATTTGGGTTTAATTTAAAATATAATATCTTTTATGAAGATAATCTAATTAAAAAATATATGTATAATTAACAATTGAAATCAATTTAGACAAGAGACTACAACACAATGGTAAATTGTGAGCCTCTTATCAAAGAGGTCTTGGGTTTGAATCTCCCTGTGCTTAATAAAATAATAATTAATAATAATACATAAAAATGAATCTTGGCTTTGGCCTCTTAGTGATCAAAAGGAAAAAAATTGAAATCTATTTTTTCTAAAATATTAAATATTAATCACTTTCCATTAAACATTTAAACTTTATATACATTGCTACTATGGATTGCATCTTTCAATGTTTTTCATTCTTACCTAGTCAATATCAAATCCTCATATCAAATTAGAGAAGAAAAGGAAAAAACATTTGTACATAAATCTATGGTATCCACTATCAAACATAGATTTTGTGCAGAGATATATAGATTACCTCTACAAATGACCTAAGACTTACCTGGTATACTTTCATTTTGGAAAACTACTTCAAACTTCCTTTCACTGTTTTGGATTTAATAAGAAACAATTTCATAGCATTATTGGAAAAGCATTAGAGATTGTTTTCGTGGTAATAATCCTTTCCATTGTTTGTAATTGGCATCTCTTTGTACTAATTCATTTCCACTTTTTTCTATTTGTCGTCATTCAAACTTTTATGTGAGTATATCTAATTCACGAGCTTGAAGACAACCGTGATAAATCTATCACATGACATATTTTTTCCTTTTTCTTTGATTGCAAAAGGTTGTAAAAGGAATTCTTAACTCAAATAAAGACAAAATTTTCCAAGTAATTCTAAAAAGTAAAGTTTCTAACTCACTCAAAAAAATATTATTATAGTTATCCATTTTTTAACTCTAAATTTTCACACATACCAATTCTTAACAATACAATAAAATAAACTAATTATTTAAATCAATTCATGATAGCATTTTTAAACTCCAATATTTACCATGGATCTTAATCAAATAGCAAGCAATAGAGAGTAAATTTTAGCTAGCACTTTTATGATATTTCATATCTACAATATAATGGATGAGCAACACATTAATGCAACCAATCATAGCACATATTTGTTGCATGAGAATTATGGTCGAATGTGAGAAAACAAATGAATTTCAAGTACCAACTAATTGCATTGAACTGTTGTATATGTTGTGAGGATTTGAATGATGATATGCCAAAAATATTTCCATTCATTAAATGACCTCAGAACATAATAACAATCACAAAATTCTCAAGGTCAATCCAACCATAGTGAATTTTCAAAGGGATGCATATTTTTTAGATTTGAACTTCAAGAATATTTTGGTTACCGAATGGAAAACCAGTCGACGACATAATCCCCAACTTCAAAAAAGAATATTAATGTTTATAATATTAAACTCAAAAGATACATAAGAATCACAAAAAAATCAAAGCTCATATTACAAAAGTGTTACGAAGTGGTTGCTATAAAGAGTTCTTAATATCATTTATAACATATATCCATAGTACTTGGAAATTTCAAAGTCTATAATGTATTCTAAATAAATTGGATGCTTGTATCAATAATTAGCATGTGTTTACTCAAACAACATAATCCTTATATCTGTTTTAGGATAATCAATGAATGACACTATCATTTTAATCTTAAGCTAGCAAATATCTACTCTGAGAAATATCACTAGTATCTTCAAATATGTGGTTGTTGTGATTTGCTTGTTCAGATTATTGTTTTGCAGAGTTTACCATTCCATTTACATAACTCTAAGACTGTGTTCTCAAATTATATATTGAAAATGAGGTAACCAAGGATATTAATTGATCTAAAAATTTGGTATGCAAAGTAAAGTTTCTAATTAATCCAAAAAATCTTAAAAAATTGGCATGCAATAAGAAAGTTTCCAATTAATTTGAAAAAGATTGAAGAGTTTAAGTTTTCATCAAATCCCAAAATAATTAGAAATTTGTGAAGGAAAAAATGGTAGATTGATAATTTTCATTCCCTGAATTTTTTTATCAGCGAAAGTGCTGAGAATTTTCCGGTGAAGATGTATAAAAACCAGGAGGAAAACTCCCACATATAAGCCTATCGAATAATTAGAAATTTGTGAAGGAAAAAATGGTAGATTGATATTTTTCATTGCCCAAAATTTTTTATCAGCGAAAGCGCTGACAATTTTCCAGTGAAGATTTATAAAAACCAGGAGCAAAACTCCCACATATAAGCCTATCGACTTCAATTAATAATTTTTAAAAAAATGTTCAATACATATGAGATCAGACGAAATCAATTAATAGTTAAAAACTAAAATATGCGTGCACGGCCTTCAATTAATAATGGATTTTGACTTTAGCGCGTGTGGAAGAAGAACAACGTTACCTTCTCCACTGGTCAAATACAAAACATGGATAGAAAGAAACGGTCAATGTTATCGTTTTGACCTTTGATCAACGAGAAACTTGAGAGATTCTTAGGTTGTAGTTGAATTTGTGGGTTGATAATATTCGGTTGAATGTATGAATCTGGCTCTCCTCGATCAATCAAAAAATGCGGATTTTAAGGGACGCTATTTATGTTTGAATTGATGAAACCTTCGGACTCGTTCAGATAATTACATGCCATTGTGCGACTGAAGTTTTGAATAATTCCTTCTTGAATTTACATTATGCAACTATTCCAATCCTCAATGCGTTGTCTGTCTATAAATTTGTTTCTCCCCCAACAAATTTGTTTCTCTTCAATTGCTCTTTTGTTTCTGAAGAGGAGTTTATTTTTTTGACCTGAACAACTTTATTTCTGAAAGAATACTCTCCAGCAGCGAATATGGTGGCATCCAAGCTAATGAGAATCATGATACTTCTTCTTGTTGTAACTCTTCTATTTAGTCTTCAAGCTTCTGCTCGATATAATCTTCTTAAGGCAGAAGCAAATAAAAATGCAGAGGCCATCTCCAACAAGGGAAATTACAATCTGTTTCAAGTTGTGGAGAGATTACCATCATGCATGAATTGTGCAAGCCATATTCCAGATCCTAAGTGTTGTAAATAATACTAAAGCAGAGCTGTATAAGGAACTCTCTTATTCGGACTCATTTGTACACTTAAAACTGTTATACTGGGTCAATGACCTAACTCATTTTCTCCTGCTAACGAACATGAGTATTAATTGTTTCGTTAAAATTTATTCTTGTGTAATTTTTGGTGATGGCCATATTTGTTAAGTATTGCACTACAATCTTTCAGAAAAATGAAACCCAAAGTGCACACCTTTACTTAATTATTTAATTAATTTATATTTCCTTGTTAATTTTAAATTTTTTTTTTTTAAATTCCATTATTTATAACCATTGCACATGAATCAAGTTAGTAGTGGAATTAAAAGTTTTAGCATTTTCAAATCAATTACCTTCTTGGTTCACATCTCTACAAAAATTGAATTGGAAAGCATTTAAATGGGGCCACAAAAGACAATATACAAATCTCAAAATATGATTAAAAATCATCTCTTCACAAGATTAAGGAATGTAATGTTGAAAAAATATGTGGAAAATGAAACTAAAAATATCGATAGTAATAAAGAAAAGAAAATACTACCTAATATCTTCAAATTAGAAGTTGAACTATATTAGCTATTGATTAGCTTGTAATTCGTTGTAATTTAGAATAAAAGATTGATCAATTCAAATCAAAGTCCCAAGTTATTGATAAAGTGAAAGAATAAACTTAGAATCTACAATCATAGATTAAAGCAATTGAAAAAGTTGATTCTAAAAAGATCTTATTTTAAAAAAATAATCAGAATTTAAATATTAGATTAAAAAATTATTTTCTTAAATGAAACAGACAACTAATTAAGTGGAATGTAATACCAGAATGCAATGTAATACCCAAAATGCAAGGACAAAACACACTAACCATTTTTTTTAAAACAAGTTTCACAAGTAAACTACTTATTTTTCTTTACTCATTCTTTAAACTTAGTAGTACATCAAAACCATGCAAACAAGATGAAACTTTATCCTCCAATAATATTTGAACCATAATATGTAGAGAAACATTTTTTTCCCTTTGGAATAACATACAAAAATCTATATAAGACAATCTCTTATTTTATACAAGAACTTTAAAGAACTCATTTTAAATACTTTTTGGAGCAAAACATCACTTGAACAATATGCACAAACAATGTCCTTTCTTGCTTTATTTCCAACATGGATTACAATGCAACAAGCCTACAATAACCACAAATAATCATGGAGGCACACCTCCCAACTTAGGCATCTATGAGGCCACCCTCAAGTTTGGAGAATCGTCACTAAATGGGATACAAACAATAACAAATATACAAACGCAAAATACAATATTTACAATAATGAGCTCCCCTAAGTTTGAGCTTCACAATTGGGTCAGCTAAGAACCCATAGAAAAGGGTAAACGTGGACCTATCAAAGAGGAGACTATCATACAATACCATGAAAAAAAATGAGAAATTTGATGTATTTTCAAGGGCTCAATAAAACATTTTTCCTTCACAATCTTCTCAACTTATAACCCCAAAATACAAAAATAACTAGTATGGCCAAATGGAGCCATACTCCATAAAATATCTCCCTTCTCCAAGAGAAGATGTTCCCAACTACAAAGACAAGCCTAGCTAACTCCTTCATCCATAAGGTCACTAATTCCTTCCCAAGCATGAGTGATGCCTTGCACACCCATAAAAAAAATACAATCAAAATAACAACAAGAAAAATGCAATGCAAGAAAACCCTCATACAGATCACATAAAAATATCTACAAAATAAGAAATGCATTTGAAGCCTTTCATATTCATTTTACAACAACAAAAAATAAGTTACAAAGGAAAGAGTATGTCCTTCATGTCAAGTGAACCAATCTTCAATACCATGCAAATAAAAATGAGATTTGATAAGATTTTTTCCCTTTTCTTTCTCATTATATTTCTACAACTGCAAAACCCTAAGTGTCTCTAAAACTAGGGAATGAGTAAACTCTCACTAAATCCCTTAAAAGCCACAAAAAAGTCTTTGGAATTTGTAGCCAATCACTACCTATAAATGTGAGTTAATTACAATTCCTTTCCCTTCCCTCTTGCACCCTCTGATAAATGAGAGTTTGGCTAGGAGTGTGGGACAAGTTAAGTGCATGTGGCATTCTTCATTTTTCCCTCTTTTGAAAAGTCACCTTTTTGGAGTGTCATAAATATCATATAGATATCCTCATGGACAAAATATAACCCCTAAATCATAGTACCACAACATGATTAGTTAATTTTGACTGGAATGGAACCCTAGGGTCACTTTTAAGCCCACTTTAAGTTTACCTATGGTTTGTATGATGATGGGACCACACTTGAGTCTTTCAAAACAAGTGGAATTATTTAACCTACTAGGTCTACCCTAGGTTAAGTAACCCTTTCCAACCCTAATTGGTAGGTCACCACCACATACAAAATAAAAGTCTCAAGTGATAATACAAAAATATAATATAATAAAATTCATTCACATCATGTTTACAAAATAAAACACATTACAATGAGGTTTAAATCTCTTGATAAGATTATAATTTGGCTTCACATTTTACACATAGTTTTAACCTTGGATCTCCAATTAAATTCCATGGTTAGTTCCGACACATTAGATCCAACTATCAGGAGCTCGAGGAAAATGTATATATAAAATCAATGCTATAGAATTTAAATTTTACATTGAGGTTTATAATTAATAATAAAATAATATTTCATCTCAAATAAAATTTTATAATTCAATTCTCATTTAAGGAAATTGAATATCTAAACATAAAACTTAGTTTCAAATGAAAATCTACATGGAAATCAAGTAATTCAATTAAACCCATTAACATGAGGATTCAACAATATAAACATAAATGCATATAGAATAAGTCCTAATCATCCTCATCGTATGAGCTAAATCAACCTGAATTTCAATTTCAAAAGATCATTTAACTTTAGTTCATATGCAAGAATCCAATTAACTATAATCAATTTATTGATATCGATCTCTACTTTAATAAATAATTCAACTATCCCAATGTATGTTAAATTCAACATAAGAAATTACCATTAGAACCATACATTCCTTAAAACCTTGATCACATTTCAAATATCATGCATTTCTTAACAACTTTTTGAATCATCCTATCTAAACCCATTCACCACTTCATAAAATTTATCCATATCAATTGACTAAAATGCATTATTGAAAATATATAATTATCATCATGATTTGGATTAATAATAAGATAAGGAATATACCCTAAACTCACTTCTAAGTTAACCAATAAATTATGTATGAATAACTATATTGATGTGAATTTAATAATAATCCAAAACATGAGATATATCACAACTTATGCCTTCATTCTCTATCAATGCAATATAAGTCCATGAATCATTGACATATAAATTTAATATCTAACACTATTATATTACAACTACATACAAAATGAGTCATTCCACCATAGAGTATCAACAAATGAATCTAATCAATAACCAACCATAAGATGTATATAGAGTAACAAAAATAACTTTCACACCATCATAGAGTATCAACAAATGTATCTAATCAATAGCCAACCATAAGATGTATATAGAGTAACAAAAATATCTTTCACATAAGATGCAACATTTAATTTCTCCTTTGATTCTTAATTAAAAAGTCTAATTCAATTTTCATCATCAAATAATCATCTAAATTTATCCATCATATAGAGTACATTGAGGTAACCTCAATTGAACAATTAACTTCTAATTAACATCCCCACATAGTTGATGAGTTATTACCATAATATAATATCTTATCACAATTATCTTCATGAATTTACTTGCACATCAATTTACCTTTAACATCCAACATTAATTTATCATATAAGTTCTTATAATAATACAAATCCTCTTGCAACTCTTTTTAACACTTTCCACAATGGTGTAGTTAGATTGTTATTAAAAACCACCTTCTAAAATGATTATCTATATGTGACACAAAATATCATTATGTCTTCAACATGGGTTCCGAATTCAGTCATAATATGTAATGTCACATCTCAAAATATTTCAACCTAGGGTATCTTCAAGTAGGTATTTTAATTAAGGTCACTCAAATGTTATAACGACATGGTATATGATCCTTACCTACGTGAATCTAGAATATTACTAAATTCCAACATGAATAATTCACAAAACCCTATTAGCCATGACTTTAAAAATCATGAGTATCAAATTATTTCAAGGTGGAAAATATTCGAATGACTTGTTGGAAATACAATAGGGAAGTAAAATTTGAGGGAAATAGTAGGCACTAACTGAGAGACATGTCACACCCCATAGAATTGTAGGTCATGGACGTTAGCCTATGAAGCATCGAATGAATTAACACCTAAAGCTTTTGACCTCAAAATCATTTACCACACATCCATCTCACAATCTATTCATATACTAAAATTCCAAATTAAGCATATAAATCCATAGCGTGAAAGTAAAACATTTAACACATGTATAACAGAAGATATTTGGTTACCTAGAAACACTCTAAGGAGAAGATATAACCAGGGTGGGGATGACACGCACAAATCTTCGCTACTACAATAATAAAGTGTATCCAGTGAAGGTTATAATGTTTTGATCATGAAACATGATCTAATATGTGAAAGGTCTATCCTATTCAAGGCTTATACAATTGTTAGATCTTACCCTATTAAAAGATTTCAACACCCTGTTAAAAGTGTGCTTTGTAAAAGGACTTTAACTTATAGTAAAGTAAGCACCTTGTTAAAGGATTTAGAATTGCTTGTCAAGACTACTCTATTAAGAGATTTAATTGATTCAACTATTAAAATATCTCAGCAATGATCCTTCGGTCAACACTCTATTGCTTGATGTCAGATGACCTCTTTTTTGATGTGTACTTCACCCTTTCTTGTTAGATGTATCTCTACTATCATCTTATTCCTTTCCTTTGTTCTCATCTAACTGATTATATAATGTAACTAAAATTATAACTCCTTAGTCACCTTAAATGCTTTATTTATGTATCCAAACTTCTCTCCTTTCTCCTTACACATTCATAAGTTTTTTAGGGTTTGTCCTCCTTAAGAAGACCTAGGTGACTTAAGGTTAGGTATGAATCAACAATAGTGATTCAGCCATATTACCACTTAATCCTTCCCTTTTTATAATTAGATGCATAAAATGTATAATGATTCACAATTAAGACTCATCCTTATCATCCAAGATCATAAAACAATCTTCAAGTCAGTCCAAAAAAGTTTACATACAACTTTGTGCCATTACAAAAAACTATGTCAAAACTATATAACTCAGCACTTGAAGTCATTGATGCTTAGCATCAACAGAAACTTCAATGCTATAACTCGGCATGCATTGATCACTCAACATCTATATAGCTTGACACATATTGTTTGCTCAATACTTGATTGACTTGACACTTACTAGTTACTTGACACACTAAATATTTGTCACTCAACATATACTATATGACAACTTATGCTCAGCATGTATTTCTTTTTCACCATGAACTAAGTAAATGACTTAAGTATATTGTCACTCATATGTCAAAACCAATATGAAACTAACAATCTCCCCCTATGACATGAGTGGTAAAAATACTTGGTTCTGCAAGAATAACTCTAACCTTTCAAGCATAACTTAGGTAATATCCATTCACATAAAAAATTTGAAAACTTCAAAATTTTGAAAAAACTTAGGACTCATCAGTTATACCTCACAATTCAATAATTCCCCCTAAGTTGGTTGTTTTGTTGTGTATCTAAATAAAAGTCATTCCTTTTGTTGAGTAGATTTGCAAAAACTGTTCTCTATACTCTATTTCTATCATTAACTCCTCTTTTTGTCAAAAATAGTAGCTCCCCAAAAATATTATCTCCTCCAATATCTCCCCCATACTTTATTTCTCCCCTTTTTTGACACTAATGTCAAAGGGTTAGACACTTATAGTGTGTTTGTCCTACAATTTTTTGTGAGCCTGAAGCATAATTTTCAAAGAAGCATCCCAATTGTCACAAGCTACCTCTAATGATTTGAATTGGATGGCTAGCTCAAAAACAATACAAACTAAGCCTTTATGAATAGAAAGATACAGATTGATCTTCATGAGTGTTTCAGAAAAGGCTAGTTCCTAGTGTAATATCTCCATATGTGGAGTCATGATAGACTAGATACTGATCAATTTAGCCTTCATGTTTGCTTCATCTATATGTAGCACTACTAACTGACTCTAGGAGTTCAAGAGATTCCTAAAATGTTTTTCATTTTGGGCTAGATACCTTAGTAAAGTTATACTAGATGACTACATATGACTCTCCAAACTCAGTATGTGGCTCCTAATTCTTGTGTAAGAGTGCTAGGTTGCACAATTTGATGTTTAAAGAGGAAATATTCTTTATTACCTTCTTCACATTGTCAATTTTGGTTGCTAACTCAATATATGATAGTTCAATTATACTTGATATCTTTTCATTGACCTTACTTTGGAACTTTCTCTTAGACCATGCAAGCAATTTCTCTTTTGAGTCCACATCTGTGTCATTGACCTTCTCAACTAAGCTAGTGAACTACTCTATGACAGGCTAGGTTTCCTTAGATGTTGGTAGGTCAAATGGATCAAGAAATAATTCCTTGATATCTAACATAGCTTGCTTCTACCTATGCTCCCTTCTAAGCAGTTCTTGTTCCTTTTTCCTTGTAAGAGCATCCTATAGTATGCCCATCTATTCAATAGTGATGGTTTCAAGATTAAACTTTGGTAAGTAAATCCCTTTGTCCAAGTTCACATCACCAAATGATGTAACTTCAACTATCCTGGAAGTGCTTGGACTCGACCTAAATGATTATAGGGGTATAGCTTCTATATTTGGCCTATGAAGAGATTGACTTGGAGTAGTAGCAGTTTCTGGTAAAGTCATCAGTGTTTGCATTGCAAGTTGCCCCTTAGGTTTTGTAGTCATACCTAGCTCTTCAGTCCTATCCTTTAATTGCTCTTCATTCATAGATGCAACATGATCTTGTACTATAGGTGTAGGAGTAGCTTCCTGTCATGTTTGTGCTTTTGTTCCTTTATTCTCTTTTGTTTCATCTTTTTTTCTCTATGTGTCTCACCCTTGTTATTTTCTTTTTCCTTTTCATTTATGGAGATTGGAGGATTTTTCACTAGTGTATTGATAATAGAAATTGCTAACTCCTTCCTTTAATATACTACAATCGCTAATGTAGTAGGTATTAAAGAGAATTGAGGAGGGGTTTTAGATGTTTATTGTGTCTAAACTTTCTCCCCTGTAGATGTCTTGTATGCCTTCTCAATCTCATGAACACTTAGTAGTACATTATTTTCCCATAGTTTTTCCTTGGTAATGGATTCTACCAATATCTTCTTCAAATATTCCTTTGTAAGGGAATTGATGTTTTGAATGATAGTATTAGAAACATCATGTATCTATATAGTATCACTGTTTGTATTCAACTCATGTTGAGGATTGGCACTTGGCACTAGTGTATCTTGTACACTTTGTTATGTCTATTGCTCATCCTCAGCAAGTGCCTATGTGTCTTCATGTGTCTTAGTGCCTTCCTCATGTGCAACTATCTTAGTGTCAACTATGGTAACCTTAGTTACTTGTTGTTGTTCATCTTTGTCCTCTTCTACCTCAGTAGGTGTCTACACTATTGCCTTAGGTGTTGTCAAGCGATATACTGATTTCCAAATATGAATCATTTTCTATATAACATCATCAATATTATTCTATAGTATGTTGAATGCTCTATATTTGGTGGAATTTTACTTACATTTTTCTTTGTTTCCTTAGCCATTATTTTCCTAAAATTCTTGCATCACTTGTTCAAGTTTAGTCTCTCTGATTTTTCTTTCTATGTTGAGACCATATTTCCACTTCTCCTCAAATCTTTCACATAGATATTTTGGTAATGAGTTGGCAATACCAATTGGAGTTTGTTTAAATGTTGCCATCATGCCATATATTGACTCCTCTACTTGGTTCATCTCAACTTTTCCAAGTTTGTAAAACTCAATATGAATGAGACCAAATAAATCAACATTATTCCTTATGCTCTCACATATATTGTTTAAATCAAAGGAGGGATGGTGACTTATCACTTTGAATTGGTTATTATCATCATATTTAGTCCTCTCTTCATTAGATTCAGCTAGAGCAATATACTTTCTCTTTTGTCTCTTCTTAGGCTCCACTTCTTTACTAGCTGATCTTTCTCTCTTCTCTTTTGGCTTTTCTATCTCTTGAGCCTTTTTAGTATTAGCTCTTGTGCTGGTTTGAGTTTCTTGTACTATAGGCTTAGGTTTTACAACCTTCATTGGTTTGCTAACTACTGGGGCTTTGGCTTTCCTCTTATTTTTCTTGGGTACTTCACAGACTTCTTCTTCCTTGACAACTTCTTCAATTTCTACCTTTTTTTCTTGATTTTCACCTTCACCATGAGCTAAGGCCAGTGTTGCTTGAGTGGGTATATCATCTCCTTCATCATCATCATCATCTTCTTCTTCTCCATTTCACTCTACACCGACACCAAATTTCTCCTTAAGCCTCTGGATAATATTGTTTTTCTTTTTTATGACTAAGACAATCTTCAAATCCATTGTTACCTTATATTTTTCCACATCATAATCCCCAAAGGTAGTAGCCTTAGCATCTACATCTTCTACTGGTAATTATGTGATTGCTATAGAGGCTTCATCGACATTGATTTCAGAGCCTAGTGGCCTTAGCCACCTTACCCTTGGAACAACAACTTGAACATATGTAAAATTAGTGTCAACTAGAAACAAAAAATCATTAAAATGTTTCTCAACTAGTGAAACTAGTATCCTCAGTCTCTTCTTCATTAACTGCTTGAAATCTTCAAAGTAGCTATTCATAACAAACTCAAAATTGTTTTTAAATTCCTCATTAAATTCACCTATTTGCATTGTAATATATCTTCTTTTTTTCCATGCAACTTTACCAAAAGAAGGAAATGTATTATGTACATAAAAGAATATACATACAAGAATTGAACCTAATTTACATTGTGCACTCTTGGTCTTCCTTATTGCTCCCTAATTTTATGACAAATGTTGCATCTACAACTTGGAAAGTTCACAAGTATAATCCTTCTTAACCATTTTATAACCCATGTCAACATCAATAAAAGGTACATTGTTGATTCTACTAGATTGATAGGATTTATATGTTATTATCCTCACTGCAAAAGCAATTAGGGGATCTAAGATAGTTTCAATTGTCATTCCTCATTTGTTCCACACTACTCCTATATTCTTATCAATAACTTCTTTAGATTCACTCCTCATGGTTTTAGGTTGGTCAAGGGTTGGATACCCTATTGCTCTATGTACAATTTTCTTTGTGATTTTCACTGGTCCATTATCCAAACATATAAGATTATCATGAATTCTACTCAAAACAATCTTTATTCAAAGACATCAGGGAAATCTAGGGCATGGGCTAACCCTTTCCTCTCTACAATTTTGAATTCTTCTTTCGACACTCCATTTTCACATAATTTCTCATAGGTTTCTCTAATTTCCATGTCACCTATGCTACCCACCTTACATGTGTAGCAACATCACAATTCTTGAATCATTAAAACTTGAGGTGGTATCATTGATAACACACCAAATAGATCTTGCTTATAAGAAATATCAAGAATGGCTCTAAAGTTTGGTTGTCTGATCTCATTACTTATCGATTGTAGAAAAAAAATTCTTTACCCTCTTTAACCTTAGGAGTTGAAGAGTTAGATGCCATTATGAAAAACTAGAGTTTACAAAAGTTCAAATTGAATAGCTCAACATATGATAAATACCTTTGTAAATTTTTTGAGATGATGTCGTGAAACTATTGAATCCTATTTGCAAACACTTGGAACGATCTCTTAAATTTGCCTTTCCCTATCCATGCTTCTCTTCAAATTTGAATGATGTCAAATGAGTAGAAATCAATCAAATAGACCTTAAAACCTCAAATTTAATTCTTAGTTCTTACATAATTATAAACTTAGCTTTAATAGAGATTTCAACTCACTCAGCTTCCATGAAGTTTCATTTTCACTTGGAAACCACTATGTTTATGGTCAACACTATCACCTTTGATAGCTCAACATTAACTAACATTTCACTCAACAACCATAGTGACAGTTTTCATGCTCGATAGTAACATGGAAAGTGATAAAACTTAAATATTTCTTCCTAGTTATAATCAACACCTTTCATCTTTCTTCATGCATATATAATCTTTTCAAAATTAAATCCTTAGAATTGATCTATAATATGTCTTTTAAATATTAGTCCCACACATACCTCTTGATTGCTTAATTAAAGGTGGCATGATCACCTGACCCATTGGGTGAAGTGATCCCATTTGAACTTCATGTGTTGCAATCATCCTTTCTCCTCCATGTCTTGTTCATCTCATCTCTAATATTTTCAACATATGACTTTCCTTTTCCATTTTTGAACTCACTGCTTGGTGCCGTTGACCTTGTTGGACAATTCCTGCTTATGTGACTAGTCTTTAGTTAGCTAAAACATGTAGCTTGACTTGACTCAACCATCTTTTTAGTCACTTTTGAAATGTGTTCTGATGCAATTTTCAGCAACATGTCCATAATCTTGAAACTACTGACAACTATACCTAGCATTGTAGTCCCAACTATAAGAGTTATCATTGTGATTTACCTCTGTCTTTTTGTTGGATGACCATTTAAGCTTGGATCTGCACTCGTATGCTCTACTTTGCTTTCATTAGTTTCTTTATTGAGATATGTTCTTTTTTTAATCTTCCTAAGGCCATGAATTTGACATGGTATCAGAGAAAGTTACAAGAAAGGAAAAATACAAATTTTCTTTTATTGCAAGTATAGAAAATTAGATTTGAAAATGGATTCTCTAGCATCTTTTATTCCCACACTGTACAATAGCTTTGATTGGAATCCTAAAATTTTACTCTAGCTATAGAGTAAAGGCCTTTATTGAATAGTTAAGAATATAGAGGCTGAAACCACTTTAGCAATAGAGAAATCTAAATACTTTAACCATATGGATGAAACATTTGGTTTGCTATGCTTGTCCATATCTCAAGAACTATTGTTCCATGTTGAGGCACAAGCACAACCCCAAACCATATTTGGAATATCTTGGAGACTCTCTTTGGAAAGGGAGATGAAATGTGGGGTCATATCCTTGAAAATGGTCTCATGTCATTAGATCCAAAGAGTTTTAACAATATCCAAGATTACTTCACAAATTTCTAATCTTTTTTTCTTTAGCTGAAAGGATGTGGTATTGATAAATCCAATGAATAAAATAAGTTAAATATTTCCATTCTATTGATGTTGGATCCAAAATATGTAGTATTTGCTTCTCCTTTCTACATAATCAGACTCACAATATGAGCAAATTGGAATATGCCCACATTTAATGCCTTCATTAAGTCTCTAATACATGAGTAAGATAAGCTTATTATGATGGTGATGCAGGAGCATCTTACATGGGAAAATTAAATTATTAGAAAAAAAAAAAGAGAGAGGAAAAAAAAAAAAAAAAAAATTGTGGAGGAGAGAGAAAGTGACGAAAATGGAAGGAAAATAATTAAAAATAGAAAATAGGAAAAGTGGAGAAAAGAGGAATCTCTATTTTCAAGGTGCATGGGTGGCATAAATAGAAAATAATAGAAATAGTTGTCATTCCATTAATCGAGGTGTGTAGGTGGCATCTTAGAAGTTTGTGGAAAGTTCTTTAAATCATGCATTTAATATTTGTTGGGTGCTTAGTTGTATTTGGGTGGGAATTTAATATTTATTTAAAGGTAGTTGTATTTACCTTTTATCCCACATTGCTTGTGTTTGTAATGTCTTGGGTTAGAAGTGCCTATTTAAGAAAGGCCTATTAACATTTGTAATCAAGTTCAAGAAGTTCAAGGAATGGAAGCTCTTCTAAAGGAAGTTGGAGAAATGGAAGTTCTTCTAATGGAAGTTGAAGAAATAGAAGCTCTTCAAGTGTAAGCTCTTATAGTAAAGCTCTTTGTATGTAATCTCTTGTAGTGAATTTCAAGTATTAATGGATGAATTTTTATGAAGCATTTTTTTGTCATCTCTCTCGAACTCCATATTGTTGCATTTTTGGTTGTGAGTTGGTACGGGTGGTGTGGCCCGTCATCAGGAAGACAAATCTAGTGCAATATAAGGTACCTTGAAGAATTCCAAATCTCATGCACTCAGTGTGCATACAACTAGGAAGAATAACTCTAAATCCAATTAGTAATCCAAAGGAAATTAGAAGGTGAATTTAGATCAAAGAAAGGAAGGTAATCCAAAGCCTTCAAATGGGTCTATAAGCTCCAAAGAAAAGGACACAAAGGGAAAATCAAAGTGCACCTTTTGCAGTCATGGGTACCATCCAGAATCATCATGCATGAAGAAGACCACTTATCTCATGGACTAGACACTTAAACATCATAATATTGGTGGTCTTATTCCTAAAATGCTAAGAACCAGAAAGAAAAAGCCTTAGAAAACAAAGGCAATGCTCATGCATTGATAGATATTCAATCTTCCTTAGATACATAGATCATAGACTCTGGAGCATCACACCACATGGTAGTCACAAAATATTATCTTTCATCTTTGAAACCATATTTTGGTTCTCCTATTATTCTTGGAGATGGATCTCTTGTAGAAGCAAATGGAATTGGAAGGTAGACCTTGGAATTGATTTTTTTTAGAATGTCTTGCATATCCCAAAACTTTCTCTAAATCTACTTTCTGTGTATCAAATGACACATATTGGAACTCAGAGGAAAGTTGAATTTACACAAGATTCAATGAGCATCTATGACATGAGAAACAAATCCAAAAAAAAATTGGTAAGGCAAATCATCAATCTCATTTGTATACTTTCTCTGATTTTGTTCCTAAATTAGATTCTACTTTACTTCTAACATATGCACATGATGAAAGTAGAATTTGGCATGAAAGATTTGGACTTCTAGATTTTAGATACATGCAAGAGCTTAGAAATCAGGGAATAGTGAAAGACTTTCCTACCATAAATTTCTCTAATGGGGTTTCTAAAAGTTGTGCTCTTGGAAAATATCCAGAAGAAAAGTTTCACAAGGGAATTTCATGGAGAGCCTCCTCTCCTCTAGAGCTTGTTCATAGTAATTTAATGGCCCCTTTTCCTAATCCATCCATGAGAAAACCAAGATATGTCCTTATATTCATTGATGATTGCTCAAGGTACACATGGGTATAAATTCATAGATACAAGTCCAAAGTGTTTGAGAATCTCAAGCTTCTCAAAGCCCATTCATAAAAGAAATCTAAAAAATTGGTCAAGATCCCCACATAGATAATAGGGGGAGTATGTCAACATTGATATCGAAAATATGTGTGATGAAGTAGGAATACAATTGCAAAACTCGGTTCCATATACTCCACAATAGAATGGGGTAGCCAAGAGGAAGAACCGATCTTTGAAGGAGATGGCTAGTTGCATGTTGCATACTACAAACCTTTGCTCAAAAATGTGGGTTGAAGCAATAAACTATGCTTCATATATTCAAAATAGATCTTTTCAAAAATCCATTAAAGAAAAAACTCATTTTGAAGCATGGAGAGGTATACAACCAGTAAACACTCATTTTTTGTATTTTTGGATCTCGTGCATTGGCTTGCATTCCTACTAATAAAAGGAAGGCTTTGGAGCCTCAAAGGAAGGAATGCATCTTTGTTGGTTAGCTAGATAGTGAAAATGGTTACAGATTACAAGATCTTTCTATAGAAAAACTCTTCATTGAGAGGAGTGTATATTTTATGAAAGTCCCATGCAAGCATCTCAAATGCAACATGCTACTAATTCTATCTTCATCCTCTCATAGATCTTGAGGATGATGGAGATACCAAAAATTTGATTATAGATTCATCTGAATTTGATGGACATGAATATGAACATCCATGTTTCAATTGCGATTATAATGATGATTCAACATCTCCTATGAGAAGACAAAGAACACAGACCTTGGCTAATATATATGATGCTCCTTGTGCATTTTCAACTACCAATTGCATTATTCCAATGCATGCTTATATGCTTCAAGCATCAGATCCTCATACTTATGTAGAAGCTATAGTGAATCCTCATTAGGAAGCTACCATGGACAAGGAGTACAATTCTCTTATTGCAAACCAAACTTGGGAGTTGGTTCCATTTCCAAATAATCACAAGATTATTAGGTGCAAGTGGATCTATCAAACAAAGAAATCAAAAAATGGTCAAGTGAGTAGATATAAAGAAAGGTTGGTAGCCAAATATTTTTAGCAAGTTCAAGGCATTGATTATGATGAGATTTTTTCTCCTATGGCAAAAATCAATTCCATTTGATTGGCTCTAGCCATTTTAACATCAAAAAGATGGGAGATTCATCAGATGGATGTGAAGAATGATTTTCTTCATGGTGATCTTGAAGAGGAGATCTATATAAAGCAACCAAAAGGGTATGTACATAATTCCTGACAAGTATGTAAGCTCAAGAAATCACTCTATGGCCTCAAGCAGGCAACTTGTGCTTGGTATGCTAAAATGGATTCTTATCTTTTGTCTCAAAATTTTATGAGATATAAATCTGATCCAAATGTTTATATGTTGAGAACATCTTACTCTTTTTTTCTCATAATAATCTAGGTAGATGATCTAATAATAATATGTGATTCATGCTCAACAATTGTGGCAACCAAGGAAGCTTTACATGATACCTTTCCTATGACAGACATGGGATTTCTCAATTTCTCTCTTTGTCTTGAAATCAGGTGTCATAGTTGCTCAAGCCAAGTATGCAAGAGATATATTAGTTTGATTTCATATGAGTGATTGTAAAGCAATACCCACACATTTTCTATTTGGGGTCTTGGCTAGAAGATGGAAAACATACACTATTGGTTTATTGCACACTTTATTGTCAGCTTGTGGAAAGTCTTTTTTATCTCACTTATTCTTGTCCAACTCTATCATTTGAAGTGGGTGTTGTTTCAAGATACATACAAGAACCTTATGAGCTACATTGGAAAGCTACTAGGTATATCCTTTATTATGCTCAAGGAACTATTAGCTATGTGATTCATTATTCAACTAGATGTACTTTTTATCTTATTGGCTCTACTAGCTTTGATTGGGTTGGTAATAGCACTGATTGGAAGTCCACTTTAGGATATGCTCTCAATTAGGGTTCTGGTCCCATCTATTGGTCAAGCAAAAAAGAAATTTTCCATTACTCTCTCATTCATGGAGGATAAATATAAAGGTGTTGTGAATGCTATTTTTTAGACTATTTGGATGCAAAATTTCCTCATTGAGTTGGGTATCTCATTTTCTCAACCAACCATCATTTGGTCTGACAATCAAAGTAAATTAAATGTTTACAAAGATTGAATACAACAATGATGAACAAAGTACATTGAGATCCATATCCATATTCACTTCATCTGATATATCATCCATGATGGCATCATTGATTTATAGTATTGTCCTATGTCTCATCATATTGGTGACATTTTTACAATAATCTTCATTGGTCAGCAGTTACAATTTCTTCAAGATCTTCTCAAGGTAAAGTATATTGTAACTTAGTAGTTTCCTTCTATTTTAGCATCTATTTTGAGGGCGAGTTTCTTCCCACTAGGTTTTCCCTCTTTCCTCATTCTTTCCACATTTTTGTTTAATTCTAATCTCTAGTTCAAATCAAAGGGGTTGTTAAACTAGTTAACTCAAACTTATCTATCACTTCACCATGGCTGAGTTTAGATCTCTACTTTTCTAATATTGATTATCTTTTAGTTCACCATCAGTGACCTCTCTTCATTGGTTACTACTAAGATTGGTCAAGTGTTGCTACCAAACAGGCACTTTCAATTCCATTTCTTA
The DNA here is from genome assembly GCA_028749045.1 of Cupressus sempervirens. Classification (NCBI taxonomy): domain Eukaryota; kingdom Viridiplantae; phylum Streptophyta; class Pinopsida; order Cupressales; family Cupressaceae; genus Cupressus; species Cupressus sempervirens. The sequence continues at coordinate 920,424,733 of CM053785.1, read as the reverse complement.
TGCCCAAAAATAATGAGACTTGTGTTCCACCTCGCTAATGTTAGTTAACTATAAACTAGTTTACATTTATGCATTTACCACTATGTAAGGTATAGAGTTTCATATCTAAAATTGTGATTTTTAATCTGATGAGGGATATATGATTGTCATTTTTTGTTGTGGTTATGAAGAAGTTTTATTTTCTACTCTATTTTCATTAGGTGCTCTATTTTATAATCTGTAGAGATATGTTTTTTTCTTTTTCTTGCTAAGGATGTGAATTTCACAATTCTCATTAGCATTACTTAATTGTGAAACTTGAAATTAATTCATTAGACCTTTAGATTTGGTTACTATATTGTATCTAGAATTTAATACTATTTTGCTAACTGGAAATAAAGCTTCAAATATGTAATATACCTTAGAATATAGAAGGGTTTTATAAGAGATTGATTTGGGAGATTTGTCAATATATTTATTAAGCTTGTATTCCTTCATCTAAATAGAAGCCTTAACAACACATGAGTAACTTCAAAGATTTTTTTTCCAAACATTTTACATGACTAAAGCTTGATTACTCTATTCACAACTTTTCTCATGGAGTTAGTAAGGGAGATCAAAAAACTTAGCCTTTATTCATATGCCTATAATTCCTTAATTATTTTCTTATTACTAATTTCATAATTAGATTCTTAGAATTAGATAGTCATAGTTTATATCTTCTTTCTCTTATATCTAGAGAAACATGGCATTCATGCATTAATCCTATCATGTTATTTATGAATGGCAAGCCCAAAAATAAAGATGACTTAGATACATAACTAAGGCCAATCATATATCTCTCTTTTAGATATGTCCAATAAATAGACCTTTGACCATTAATATGATGTTTTCTTGTAAAAAATGTCATTCTGGACAACTACAAAATCAAAAAATTGAGAATGCTATGTTGGTCATCAACTTTTTCACTTTCTACAAGCTTATAAAAGCAACTGCGAGCCAAAATGATGTAAATTCTACACAACATTCAATGAAATACTGAGATAGATTATCAATGATGTTATTAACAACTAAAGGTATTAATATAGGTACCTTTACAATTTATTAGCAAATTTAAATACCAAACTTAGTTAAGATAAGATAAATTTATTAATGTCCAATGGGAGACCAACAAGGGTCTATGGGATTGAAAACTTATAGAACAAGAAACAAAGAGCCAATAGACCATCAAATAGTGGTCAGGAAAGAAAACAAAAGAGAAACAAAAACTAAATACAAGATGGAAACTAAGGGTTCTTCTTAGGCTAGAATAAGTCCAACACTGAAGGATACAAACCTTGGCAAGGGAGAGAATGTAGTCATCTTTGAGATCTATTGGTGGGCTAACACTAATGAAGATGAAAATGAATATAAGTCCTATGGGGTTGCACAAATCTAGATAGAATAATGGTGGAGGTTTTCAAGGGCCTCTTCATACCCCACCTAGAAGGAAGGGGAAAGAAGAAGTCTATAATGAGCTACTCTGCAGCCTAATTCATGGGGAATAATAGTTGTAGGGTGTGATTATGAAGCTGAATCACCTTTTAGAGATAAAGTTCCAAACAACTTTGATAGAAGGAGGTCAATGTGCTACACTCTCTAAATAAACAATAAAATATCCCTTTGATCTCATAATAAATAGGGCAATGGAAAATGAAGTGTACCATAGTCTCAGTCATGACCAATGTGTATAGCCTATAAATATGATCCTCTCTATGAATTTGGTTGTCTATCTGGGCCCATAGACAATGAGAACCAACCTTGAAAGATCCTAATGTGAACCAAAGATCATAGCACCAACTCTAAAATAAATATTTTGGTTGAGAAATAATTCCATCATGCATGTCCAGAAAGTGCTCAACATAGAAAGCCATCCTCAGACTTAACCCCCTAGGTAGGTTAGTCTAAGTTGTAGCAAGGTACTGTTTGTAGATGTCAAGTTTGACCTGGTCATTCAACTCTTGTATGGAAGGGGGATAGGTGACCAATGTCAATTCTGATGGAGCTCGAAAGGGATGTGGTCTAGGCACACTAGCAATGGGCTCTCACTGATGTGTTAGATCTATAAAACTCCACTGGGGAGTAGTATGCAATATAAGAGTGTCTATCCTGACCATTTGTGGAGTCTACAAAGCAACAAAGATGGTGTAGAAATCATATCAGTAAAAAATAGCCCTTAACCTAAAGGGATGAGATACAATCTTAGCTAGAATGATATTGTGGGAGATGCAACGATGACATATGATAATTTGCCAAAGGAGGAGAGTCTAAATATGTTCAATGAAGGCCCAATCTGAATCGAGAAACAATGGCCCCCAAATGAATGAACCATACAGAACAGTAGGTCTGACCAAAGAGTCCAAGAGGGGCAACTTGGATGAGGTGTCCTAGAAACGGTGTCTGAAGAACTATCTCTGAATGATGGCAAGCGAGCCAGCCCCTTTTCTAATCCTAGGCTGAATGGTGGGTCCCAAACTAAAATGAGGACCAGAGAACTTGACCTTGAGGTAGGTTTATGAGGAGGTTATCTCAATATCAATCTCAATCTCCATATCCTGGAATTAGAAATGTAAATGTACTTATGATTTTATAAAAATTACATTTGAAAAATTAAATAAATTAAATATAAAACATCAAAGGTCAAAGAGAGAAAATTAATAATTAAAAACAAAAATGTTCAATTGAATATAAAACATAGGAGGTCAGAAAAAATAAATAATTAAGTAAATGTCAAAATATGCATAGGGCCTTCAATTGATATGGATTTTGACTTTAGCATGCATGGAAGAAGAACAACATTGTGACCTTCTCTACTAGTCAAATACAAAACATGGATAGAAAGAAATGGTCAATGTTATCTTTTTGATCAAATGGGAAACTTGAGATATTCTTAGGTTGACATAGTTGAATTTTTGGGTTGATAATATATGGTTTAGTAAATGAATCTAACACTCCTTGATCAATCAATAAATGTAGATCTTTGAAGAGATTCTATTTATGTTTGAATTGATGAATATTGGGGAAGAGAAACATGAGATACATATAGAGATAGAAGGTGAGGATAAAGATACATGACAACAAGGTAATTATAAGTGAAATATGAGATAGAGATGGGAGAGAAAGGAGAGAGGGTGAGATACATTATGTAGAGATAGAGGAGAAATATGGGGAAGAGATAGTGAGGAGAGTGAAGAGAGAGAGTAAAAGAAAGTAATTAGGAAAGTTTTGTGTGTGTGAGAGAGAGACATTATGTTTCTACAATTTCTCATTCTCCCCATCCCTCTTCATTCACTACACCACAAGAAATGGATAAGGGAGAGAGGATAGAGATAATGTAGAGAGAAAGCAGTGAGGGTCCAAGAGAAATAACATAAAGCTCAAGCATGAGGATAATTAGGGTTTCATATATAGAAATAAATAATGATGGGGGAGAGGAAGAGTGAGAAAGAGATATGAGAGATGGATACATGTAAAGAAACACATATAAATAGATATATTTATGTATAAAAGAAAGGTATGTGCAAGATCATGGTCAACCAAACTATGCTCTTAAGTGGCAATAAAAAATAAGCATATTAGGATTATGTTAATGTGACGAGCAATTTTGAACTTTTTATGAACTTTATATTAAAAAGTTGTGAGAAAATATTCTATACAAAATTGAATTTAGTTTCCAAACTTCTGGGCCTTATTTAAAAATTAAATAAAATTGATTGGTCAAAATTCTAAATTAGAATGCAATAGTACAAAAATTTTAGTACAAAAATAACAATTCGGTGTATGTCTAACCACCTTAATCAAATTAAAATGATAATATTTTTTAATAAGTGTCTAGATATAATAAGTAGATTGATTCCCAGATGTGACACATATTTTAGGTTATTTTCTTTCCAAATTAATTATTAATTATGGATTTTCTACTCTAATATTTTTGAAATTAGAAAATTACCTTTGTGACCACCTTAACTGTTTCAAAACATTACAAATTTTCTTCCTTATAGTATAAGAAGCATATAGTGTCCCACATTTTGGATTTCAAAAATGTTGTAGCATTTGAAAGTTAGAGTTATTTTTCAATCATTGTGTCAATCAACATGTTATAAATAACTCATTTGAAGATATGTAATATTTACTTACTAAACTCATAATTTGACATACATTACATCAATCAAAATATAAGAACAATCTTAAGAAACCCTTTTTGTTTCACCAAATTTTGGAGAAAAAGAATGTCATCATATACATGCTCAAAGTCAGAAACACACAACAATGTTGAAGGCCAAAAAACGTTTTTGGGACATTTTTTTGTGTTAACCATGTATGTTTGATATCCCAAGAAATAGTAGTCCTAATCAAGGTATTAATTTTTTGTTTGGTATCAGGATGAGTAGGACAAAAGTTGTCCACACACAAACACACACACACATATAGTTAGTTAAAGTTAGTTAGTTAGTTAGTCTTAGAATGGTTTTAACATTTGAGTGCCAACACACTTAACCACTTTCTACATTGAAGCTGAGTACACTATGTATGCCAAGCCATAGCATGTGTCAAGTCAGAATTCCAATAGGTGCCGAGTGATCTTCAGGCGCCGAGTGAAGATCAAGTGCTAAGTGACTATTATCGAGGATGATACAAGTGCTAAGTAATATATAGGTGCCGAGTCACAAATGATGCCAACCAGGATAGAATCACTACAAGAGTCGAGTGAGCTAGTTTCCTTATATGTGCCAAGCATAAGGAATTAGAAAGTGCCAAGTAACATAGAATGCACATATGAGTTTGAGAAGGCACAAACTCAGATGTAAACCATTTTTATGGCTGACATATGATGAATCCCAAAGGATCTAAGTGATAAGATCAAATCTTTTGTACTTCCTATGCAATCTGCATGCAACCAATAAGAAAAATCGAGAAGGCATTCAACCAATAATAAAAGTGCAAGAAATGAGCAGGAAATAAAGATTCAATATGAATCATAGATCCATACCTAACCTTAAGCCTTTGAAAGTTTTTATAAGGAAGACAAGATCTTATTGGGCATATGAGAAAAGAGGTATATGAGGAAAATATAGTCAAATTCAGAGTGAAGAGTGAAAAGACTTAGAGGAAGAGAGCAGCAATTAGATATTCAGTTGATTAGAACAAAGGAAGGGATATGAATAGATATTAGATTTCAAAGAATCAAGAACAAAGAGAGCAAATCAAGTGCTTGAATTCAGTAATCAAGGATTGTAAGCTATCAGGTTTATTATACCTAATACTCTCTAGCAATTGTTTTAGAAAGGAAATCCTATGTTGATAGGTTAGCTTAACAGCTAGGTTGTTGATCCTTTGAAGAGGTGATTAAATCCTTTAACAGGGTGACACTTAATGAAAAATGTTTGTAAATCCTTTAACCAAGTCACTATTGATAAAGTGTCAAGCCTTTAACAAGGCAGGCCTTTCATAGGGTAGACCATCAGAAGTGGTCAAAACAATTATTGCTGCATTGATTTTGTGGGTATCATCCCCACCCCATTTTTACCTTCTTATTCCTGGAGGATTTCTGGGTTACCAAAATCTAGTGTTATGTGTTGTTGATGCATGTGTTTACTTCATGTTTATTTCATATTTTTGCATGCATGAAATCTAATTTTAGTTAAAAGTTTTAATGGATAAAGCATAATACTTCTGATTTACCCCCCCTCTCAGAAGCATTCTTCCCATTTGAATATTGCAACAATTGGTATCAGAGCATAGGTTCTCACAAGGAGAAGCCTAATAGCTTGGAGAAAGAGGTTAGAAGATGGATGTGTTCAAACTTGGGAAGGTAATAGAAAATCAAGTGATTGATGTTCAACTCCCTCTAGACAAATTGGAGGAAGCTAGAGAAGAATTACAAAAATCTTTGAAAAGAAGGAAGGATATAGCCATAGCTGAAAATGATATAAACTACAATGAGATTGATACCACAAAAGTGTTTCCCAATGGTGATACTAAAGAGTTTTATGTGGCAATAGAAAAACTAATGAAAATGAATAGATATGAAGCAGAAGAAATCATAACCTTGAAGATTGAACAAGAATCACAAGCCATAATGCTTTGTAAAGTGACTGAACAAAAGAAAAGAGATATTGAAGAAAAAGCCATGATAGAAGATGAAAAGAGAAATCTTACAAATAGATTGGAGGAAAAGACAAATGAGTTTGAATTAATCTCGAACATGTAGCTAGAAACCTTAAGCCAGATGATGAATGCACATCATGAGCTGAATATGAAGGATATTGAGATCTCTACATAGAAGATGCAAAATGAAAAATTGTAGAATGACTCAAGAAGAGAAAAGGAAATTTCAGAGAGTTTCAACAAACCCAATGAAGCCATCAAGTACTTTGAGCAGTTACTAAAATCCCCAAGTTCCAGCAATGACACTCAAGGATTAGGATATACCATCATTGAAGAAGGAGAGTCATCCAAGACTGCAAATGAAAAGAACAACAAATGTAAGAACACCAAACCTACTTGTCATTTCTATGGTAAGAAAGGACACACTTCTAATGTGTGTAGGAGCAATAATGCCCATAAACATGATAAGCCTAAGAGTGCAAGCTATTGTCGTAAGTGCAAGAAGCAAGGACATCAAGCACATGAATGCCAAACTAGGACTATCAAGACACAAAGATTTGAAGGTCACTGCTACAATTGCAAGAAGTATGGACATAGAGCATTTCAATGCAGATCAAAGCCCATGTGGGCATCAAATCAACCAACAAATACTAAAGGTAATGGAAATCACTACTATTGGGATTACAACACCAGGTATAGTTTTCATTACTATCATGAATATGGACATGTTCCTAAAAATTGTATAAGGACACATTTTATAGGAAACTACAGTAGATGGTTGAGTCAAACCAACTGGTTTAGTTTCTTGAAGACTAGTCATATTAGTAGGAATTGCCCAACAAGGTCCAAGGCACCAAGTTTTGAGTTCAACAAAGGGAAGGCAAAGGCAGATGTTGAACACATAAGAGGAGAGATGAATAAGATAGGGAAGAAGAAAAATGAGTACATCACATCAAGTGAAGGGATCACTTCACCTAATGGGTCAACTGATCACACTTCATCACACTAAGAATGAATATGTGTATGGGACTGATATACGAAGTTATATCATACATCAGTCCTAAGACAAAGAAGTAATGCAAAGAAGAAATCAGCGTAAGCAAAGATGCCAAGTCAAAATTTAAAATTCTTGCAAATATTGTCAAGTCATCCTCAGATGCCGAGTAAAGCTCCAATGCATGTTGAGTTGCTAATAGAGACCGAGTTGATGGTTGATGCCAAGTTAAGAAATGTCAATTGAAGCCGAGTCATGTTGAAACCTCCAAGTGCCAAGTTTACAGCTGTACATGCATTAAGCATTTAATGCTATATTTTGAAAGGTATAAGGTCAATTTTTGATCATTTCTTGCCAATCAAATGTAGAGAAAAGATGAGAAGAGTGCAGGAGAGATCAAAGAACTACATCGAAGCCATTTACACAGATTTGAATAGCAATTCAACATAAATTTCGTCCATCAAAGGTATTTATCAAGTGCCGAGCTATAGTGTCAAAGTTTTAATATTTTCAAACCATAGATTGGTATAATGGCTTATAGTTCTAAGAACCCCAAGGGAAAAGAAGGTCATGAGGTTGAGCTGGTTACTAATGAGGTTAAACAACCCAAATTTAGGCCAATTGTAGAAGTCACCTAAAAAAATGACCTTGCTGACGGATTATCCACTATCCCATCCAAAGTAGTCATGGTGCAGGATGTAAGCTAGTGTTATAAATGGAAAATTGGTGGCATAGGTGATCTTGAAATATTCCAAGCCTATGAAAAACTATTCGAGAACAAGATTGTGAAGGAAAAATTCCAGATAGTCGAGAGAAAGGGTTTGACCAATGCCCTAGTTTACCCTATAGGATTCAAAACTGAATGGATACAGATTGTTTTAAGCATAATTCATGATGGATGTTTTTGGTTGGAAAAAGGTCCAGTAAAGATTACAAAAAGGATAGTGCATAGGGTTACAGGTTTTCCAACCCTAGATCGGCCTAAGACCCTGTGCAATGATTCCAAAGAGATCATTGAAAAGAATACAGGTGCAAAATGGAATAAGAGGGGTATGACTATTAATACTATCACTAATCCTCTTCTAGATTTTTCTGTGAGAATAATATCCCACAAATTCTATCAATCTAATAGATTGAACAGTGTGCCATGCATAGCTATTGATGTAGCCTACAAACTCGTAAAGGTATATCACACATATGATCTGTAAGAACTTTTATTACAGTAGATAAATGAAAACCTAGGAGCAAGAAGGAGATCAAAAGGTGCTCAATGCATATTTGGTTCAGTTCTTATGTGTATATTATTTTATGTTATGGAAGAGTTTCGTTCTATAGGAAAGGTGAATTGGAATCCTAACAAAACTACAATTACACAAATCAATGAGTTCATTGATCAGATGGGTGACAACTTTGAAGCCCATATGACAAGCTATTTTGAGGATTTCAAGAAACCATGAAGCAAAGGGTAAGAATACCAGTTTCCTTAGTGGGAAAACATATCAATGACATATGCTTCTTAGTTGATATTGATTTCACCTATATCCAAGAAACAGTTCGAAGGGTGAGATGGCTAAGGCCATTGGGTCATGAACTAGATGTGGATGAAGCATCTGCAACAACCACTTCATTGCTTGTAGAAGAAATAGACAAGTCTGCCAAACCTTTTGACAAATATGATATTGTTAAATCCAAAGTTGAAACAAAGTTGAAGACTGCCTTTGTAATTAATAAGAAAGATAAATTGGTGAACAAAATAAAGAAGAAATTTGGTGAAGGAATTGAGGCAGTAGCTGAAGAAGAGGAAGAAGATGATGATGATCATGAGGATAAACAAGGGCAAGGCCCAATGGAATTGACTCTAGGCCTAGGTGAAGATAAGGAGGAAGATGCCGAGGAAGAAGAAGCTAAGGAAGCACCAACCCAAGTTGAGTCAAAGAAAAGAAAGGCAACAATACAACCCCCAACCCAGCCTAAAGCAACGAAGGTTGCTAAGCCAAGCCAAGCCAAGCCACATATACTAGTCACAAGGGCTACCACAAGGGCATCTTCACAAAAGGCCAAGGAACAAATTAAAGAGAAGAAGAAGGGCATTGAATAGATTGGTGAAGTGCAAAAGAAAAGAAGAAAATATGTAGCACAACCAAATTTTGATGAGGAGGAGAGAATAGAGTCAGAAGATAATAGCCAATTTAGAGTGGTAAGTCATCCTCACAAATCAACCATAGATAAAATTTGTGAAAATATTAAGAATGCAAATTTTACTGATTTAAAAAGTATTGATTTCAACAAGCTAAGTAGAGAAGAGCAAAACAAAATAGAGGAATCAGTACATGCCAAGATGGCTGAATTTAAGTATACACCTCTAGAGCTAGACAATACCATGCCTAGGGAATTATATGAGATAATTGAAAATAAATGGCATTATTGTTTGAAAATGGAAAAGGAGATAAGATAAATCTACCTTAGCACAAGTGATGCCCAACCTAACAAGAGGTCAAATAACAAAGGCTAATAAGAAAATAGTGTCAAGTTCACACCAAAGTATAGACCCTTTAGCATCCTACAAAACAAGATTGAAGATGTTGTTAGTAAGTCCACAAAAATATGGAAGTTGATATATGGTTTGACTACTGTCAAGGATGGAGAAGAAGACCCCCTTGAGGGACAAAACACTAAACAAGAAGATAAGGCAGAGCCTAGTGAAAAAGAGAAGGTAGAAGAAAAGGTTACACAAAAAGGAGAAGAAGAGAAGTAGGAAGCAGAAAAGAAAGATGAAGAGGGGAAAGAAAAAGGTGAGGAGGAGGAGACACAAAAACAAGATGAAACGACAATAACTAAGCAGGAGCAACAATAAGACCAGAGTGTGCAAGATACACAATTGCCACCTCCTAGCCCTCCTCATGTAACCATCACACCTGCAAACACTATAACTATAAAGGATGTTCCTAACACTTTTCCTCAGAACATCAATCCTTAAACTACAAAGGATCTCAAAAAGATCCTTGACCAATCCACACAACAAGAAAAATTATGTACAAATCTAGTATTGGTCAGTGTGGATGAATTACAAAAGGTAGTAGCTAACATAATTAAAGATAAGGTGAATCTACAAGAACCACCTTCCATCATCTCTACAACTACTAGTGGTCAACTTCAAATGCAAATAGTTGTTACATCAAGAATAGTTGACACTATAGTGTAGAAGCCAAGTGCAGAAGGAGACAAAGCTATAGAACAAACAGGATAGACTGTTGCATATGATCCTATAGCACAAACACAAGGTGCACCTCCTCACATTTTTATAATTGAACAAGGAAGTAGACAAGAGGAGAAGGAAGCAGAGAAAACCCCTAAAGAGCAGGAGGCAATACAAACATTCATAAATTTGCCTTCCTCAAGAACTCCTCCAGAATAGCCAAGCAATGATGCAATGCCATTGCAAATGTTAGCACCAAGATCAAGTACTACAAAAGTTACAAGGGTACTTCACTATGGAGACACTGAATTAGATGAGGAGATAGTCATACCTAGTTATGACTCAAAAACAATAAGCATTGATCAAATCACTGAGGTGCACGAAGCATTGAATAGAAGAAAGAGGCAAGAGATACTCAGGAAGGAGTATAAACAAAAACAAGTATTACATGAGATTAAGGACATCTTTATGGATGCCTTCAGCTTGTAGTCACTAGATGAGACAAAGCATATAATGGAACAATTGTCAAATATTGTTGATCAGGTAACAAATAAAAACCAAGAAACTAATGTAAAACTTATGGAATGCTCTAAAAGGAAATTCCAAGGGAAAGTAAATGAGAAAAATTCTAGTGAAATTGCACTTTCTCAGGTTGAATTGGCAAAGATGATTGACAAAGTGAAAAAGGTACTTGAGAATAAATTCTCATTGTACAAAAGGTTGTGTGACTTTTCATACTTCACATAGGAGACAAGCCAAAGAATAATGAGTCTCGAGAGGAATCTAAAAATTTCAAGCATGCAACTACATAAAGATCTAGCTCAAAGTGAGAAGCACTTTAATCAAACGCTTTACACCTAGAAGGAAGTAGCTATGTTGAGAGCAGAAGAGGTCACCATCAAGGCCAAACTAATGCAGCTCCAATCTTCCATTACCGCACATTTGAAAGTACTCCATAAAGAACAAGCCTATGCTGAAACTATTCTCAAGCAAGATCCTAATCTTTCTACTTTAGATGGACTTGTTCACCTTGCTGCAAAGATAGCCATCCAACACAAGTCATTGGAAATTGTTTTGCATAGTTGGGATGTAGCTCTCAATATGATTATGGAGGTAAATAGTGCATTTTTGGTGAAATATGGTCTTAACCCTTAGTACCTTTTGAAATTTGTGTCAAAAAGGGGGATATAAATTAAAAAGGGGGAGATATAATAAGAAGAAATATAATAAGGGAGATATAACAAACGGGGAGATACATTGTATAACACAGGTATAGAGTATAGAAACAGGGCACAACTAAAGAGTATCAAATATATCAGAATTTTGGTTATAGGAATGGATAGCACAATCATCTCAGGGGGAGTTATAAGAATTTTAAGGTATTTTAAGGTATACTATTCCTTGCAAAAATTTTGAACAAGTTTTGAGATTTTTTGCATACGCTGAAAAAAATGAATGATGTACTCATAAGGTTAGATAAATAATGTTTAGTTAAGTGTTTTTGACACTCATGTCAAAGGGGTAGATTGTTAGTCTCAGAATGGTTTTAACATTTGAGTGCCAACACATTTAACCACTTTCTACATTGAAGCTGAGTACACTATGCATGCCGAGCTACAGCATGTGCCGAGCTAGAATTCCAAGAGGTGTCGAGTGATCTTTAGGTGCTGAGTGAAGATCAAGTGCCGAGCATGATACAAGTGCCAATTAATATATAGGTGCCAAGTCATAGATGATGCCAAGTAGGATAGAATCACTACAGGAGCTGAGTGAGCTAGTTTCCTTATATGTGCTGAGCATCAGGAATTAGAAAGTGTTAAGTAACACAAAATGCACATATGAGTTTGAGAAGGCACAAACTCAGATGTAAACCATTTTTATGGCTGACATATGATGAATCCTGAAGGATCTAAGTGATAAGATCAAATCTTTTGTACTTCCTATGAAATTTACATGCAACCAATAAGAAAAATGGAGAAGGCATGCAACCAATAATAAAAGTCCAAGAAATGAGTTGGAAATAAAGATTCAATAAGGATCGTAGATCCATACCTAACCTTAAGTCTTCGAAATTCTTTATCAGGAAGACAAAATCTCATTGTGCATATGAGAAAATAAGTGTATGAGGAAACTATAGTAAAATTCAAAGTGAAGAGTGAAAAGACTTAGAGGAAGAAGGAAGCAATTAGATATTTATTTTATCATAACAAAGCAAGGGATACGAATAGATATCAGATTTCAGAGAATCAAGATTAGAGAGAGCAGATAAAGTGCTTGAATTCAGTAATCAAGGATTGTAAGCTATCAGGTTTATTATACCTAATACTCTCTAGCAATTCTATTAGAAAGGAAATCATATGTTGATAAGTTAGCTTAACAGCTATGTTGTTGATCCTTTGAAGAGGTGACTAAATCCTTTAATAGGGTGACACTTAATGAAAAGTGTTTGTAAATCCTTTAACTAGGTCACTATTGATATAGTGTAAAGCCTTTAATAGGGTAGGTCTTTCACAGGGTAGACCATCAGAAGAGGTCAAAACAAGTATTGCTACAGTGATTTTGTGGGTATCATCCCCACCCCAGTTTTACCTTCTTATTCTTGGAGGGTTTCTGGGTTACCAAAATCTAGTGTTATGTGTTGTTGATGCATGTGTTTACTTCATGTTTATTTCATATGTTTACATGCATGCAATCTACTTTCAATTAAAATTTTTAATGGATAAAGCATAATAGTTCTATTCACCCCCCCTCTCAGAAGCATTCTTCCCATTGGAATATTGCAACAATATATATATATATATATATATATATATATATATATATATATATATATATATATATATATATATATATATATATATATATATATATATATATATATATATATGTATATATATAAAGATAAATTCAAAATCCTCATTATAATCAAACTAGAATATTTAACCTAATGAAAAATTAAACTTGATTTAAATATAATCCTAACTCTAATTCAAAAAGTTGAGAGGTTAATAAGTATGAGGAAGAGAGAAAAAGAGAGTATTTAGGGAATGGAATAGAGAGATATTGTGATGGAGGTGGGTGTGTGTGTGTGTGTGTGTGTGTGTGTGTGTGTGTGTGTGTGTGTGTGTGTGTGTGTGTGTGTGAGAGAGAGAGAGAGAGAGAGAGAGGAGGGAGGGAGGGAGGGAGGGAGGGCATGTAATAGATAGATATGTTGATGGGGGAAGACAAAGGGATGGAGATAGAGAGAGGATATTTATGTTGGTACACTTTCTCACTCACCCTATCCATCTTATTTCACTACTCCATAAGAAAGTGATAAGGGAGATGGTCTAGACATAATATAGAGAGAAAATAATGAGAGGCCAAAGACAGATGACACAAAGTTCAAGCATGATGATAGTTAGGGTTTCATATGTAGACACAAATAATAATGGGGGAGAGAAAGAGAGGGAAACAAAGATGAGAGAGGGATGTGTATATAGATGCACACACATGTGTTTATGTACACATACACACTCACATATTTATATATAAAATCAAATGTGTGTGTGTGTGTGTGTGTGTGTGTGTGTGTGTGTGTGTGTGTGTGTGTGTGTGTGTGTGTTATTGACTATATACATGTGTAGTTTATATTAAGTTTACATAAACATGTCCACATATATACTAAGCTAAACTAAAAATCCTTGAAAAATTGAGCTAGAACATTGAACCTGATGAAAAATCAAAGTAGATTTAACTATTATCATAATATTAATTCAAATTAATACACAAACTTAAATATAGCACAATTAATGAGTTAACCTAACCCTAATGTTAACACTGATTATATAGTAAGCCATATTTTATTCATAACAATATACAATAATAAAGCTAACTACTACATTTAATTTAACACTTAATACCATATTGAAATCAAATCATACATGACATGAGAGACAGAGAGAGAGAGAGAGAGAGAGAGAGAGAGAGAGAGAGAGAGAGAGAGAGAGAGAGAGAGAGAGAGAGAGAGAGAGAGAGAGAGAGATGCATGAAAGAAGTAAGGGAGAAGGAGTGAGGAACATGAGGTAGATATATATAGATCACCTAATTAATCAGAATAGAGAGTGAGAGGAGCGAGATAAGAGAAAGGGTGAAGGAGAGAGTGGTAGATACATTACATAGAGAGAATGGGTAGGGGGAGAGAGAAAAGTTAAAAATAGAAAGAGGATAATTATGGCTCAAAATATACATGTATATTCTGGTGGGTTAAGGAGTGGAGTAGGGAGAGATATAAATTAGAGTATATGTTGTGACATGTGTGTGTGTGTGTGTGTGTGTGAAAGAGATTGTGTGAGAAGGAAGAGAGACTAAGAAACATGAGTTACATATAGAGATAGAGGATGAGGGGTAAATAGATATGAGAGAGAGGTAATTATGAGGGGACACATGTGAGATAGAGATGAGAGAGAAACAAGAGAGGGTGAGAGATATTATGTAGAGATAGTGAGAGGATTTAGGGGAAAGAGTGAGAGGGAGAAATTAGAGAGAGAGAAATTAGAGAGAGAGAGAGAGAGAGAGAGAGAGAGAGAGAGAGAGAGAGAGAGAGAGAGAGAGAGAGAGAGTATTTATGTTTCTACACTTTGTCACTCACCCTATCCCTAGCTCTTATTTCACTACTCCACAAGAAAGGGATAAGGGACATGTGTTAGACATAATGTAGAGAGAAAACTATGAAGGGCTGAAGATAGATGACACAAAGCATAAGCATGATGATAATTAGGGTTTCATATATAGATACAAATAATGATGGGGGATAGGGAGAGGGATAAACAAAGATGAGACAAGGATGTGTTTATAGACACACACACACACACACACACACACAAAAATGCACACATATATAAATTTATATATCTAATCAAATGTGTGTGTGTGTGATTGACTATATACATACATGTAGTTTACATTATGTTTGCATACACATGTCCACGTATATAAAAAGCTAAATAAAAAATCCTTAAACAAATTGGACTAGAACATTGAACCTAATGCAAAAATATAGTAGATTGAACTATAACGCTAACATTAATTCAAGTTAATACCAAAACCTAAATATATCACAATTAATAAATTAACTTAGCCCCAATGTTAACACTAGTTCTATAGTAAACCATATTTTATATCTAGCAATACACAATAATAAGGCCACTACTAAATTTAATTTAAAACTTAATACCATGTTGAAATCAATTCATACATGACATGAGAGAGAGAGAGAGAGAGAGAGAGAGAGAGAGAGAGAGAGAGAGAGATAAGGGGGGAAGGAGCAAGATACATGAGGTAGATATATAGATTACCTAATTAAGGTGAATGCATAGTGAGAGGAGAGATATAATAGAAAGGGTGAAGGAGAGAGTGGAAGATTAGGTACATAGAGAGAATGGGTACGGGATAGAGATAAGGTAAAAAGAGAAAGATGATAAGTATGGTTTAGAATATATGTATATGGTGGTGGGGGAAGGAGGGAAATAGGGAGAGAGAAAAACATAGAGTATAGGTAGAGATATGTATGTGAGAGAGAAAGCGATTGTGAGAAAAGGAAGAGAGAGTGAGAAACATGAGGTACATATAGAAATAGAGACTGAGGAATAAAGAGACATGAGAGAGAGGTAACTATGAGGAGACATGTGAGATAGAGATGAGAGAGAAGTGGAAAAGGGTGAGATATTATGTAGAGATAGAGGGTAAATATTGCAGAGAGAGAGAGAGAGAGAGAGAGAGAGAGAGAGAGAGAGAGAGATTGCTTAGAGGAGATGGTGAGAGAGGGGATAAAGTAGAATAGAAGTAGAAATAAAATAGATGAGGAGGGGGAGAGATGATTAGATAGGAAAGATGATGAGAGGGCTTGGAAAAAAGTAGAAGGGTGAGTTGGGAGTAATGGTGATATGTGGGAGAAAAAAAGAAGCGAGGAGAGTATAGAGACGAGAAAAAGAGAGGGAAGAGGAAGAGAGAGAGAGATGAGAGAGAGGTTGAGTATTAGGATAATTAAGGCTTGAGAGAGAGAGAGAGAGAGAGAGAGAGAGAGAGAGAGAGAGAGAGAGAGAGAGAGAGAGAGAGAGAGAGAGCTAAAATCCTACAGGAAATCCTAAACTAATTTGAATATCAATGAACAAGCCCAACCCAAAGGGTACAATAAATTAAACCCTAAACCAAATTGAGTTCAGACATTAATTGTAACCCTTACCCAAAATTAATCCTCAATACTATCAAATTCATTCCTTACTTTAAACATACTCAATACTAAAATATAATTGAGTTGTAACATATAAAACAATTATAATAAAATCAAATGTATAATACAATTAAAAAAAATTATGCTATCACATTTATATATAATAAATTATACAATTTAAAACTTAAGACATGTCCCTAAATATCTCGACTTTCACATTTAAAAATTGAAGCATTTATATCTCTTGGCTTTCTCTATATAATATAATATTTATATAGCTAATTTATATCATATCTAAAGCTATGATACCTCCTTTCTCTTATATCTAGAGAAATAGTTCATTCATGTATTTATCCTATCATATGTTAATTTATGATTGATAAGCCCACAAATAAAGATGTCTTAGATACAAAATGAAGGAAAATTATATATCTCTTTTTTAGATATGTCATGTAAATAGACCTTTGACATTTAATATAATTGATAAGTTGGAGATAATTTCCACAGTTTGTCAAATTGTGATATTGTGACCTTTAAAATCACACAGTTAAATCATAATAGCAATATCACACTTTAATATGATGTTTTCATGTTAAGAATGTCATTCTAGCTAACTACAAAATCAAAAAATTAAGACTATTCTGATCATCAACTTTGTCAATTTCTACAAGCTTATAAAAGCCATTGGGAGCCAAAACCATGTAAATTCTACACAACCTTAAATGGAATACTGAGATAGATTGTCAATGATGTTATTAAAAACTAAAGGTATTAATATAAGTACCTTTGTAGTTTATTAACAAATTTAAGTATCAAACTTATGGTTTTATAACAAGAGCTGTAGAGCAACCAAGTTCCTACTAGAACTAGCAGGGTGATTTTGTGTTAGTTATAAGCTATAAACAATGTCCAGTGAGTTAAGAATGAATTATAGTACTTTTAAGCATACATAGTAAAGAAAAAAAGATACACATTTTCTTGCATAAGGAAAATGAAAATTAACATATAACACACTAATGTTAGCCAAAGATCTTTGTTTTTAGGATAGATATACAATACGAAATTGTAAATTAACATGTGGCACAATAAAGTCAGCCAAAGATCTCAAGCTTTAGGAGAAGTATAGTGTACAAAATTCATAGTAAAAAATTCTATTGATGTTGCTACAATAAAGAGTAGTGATCTATTCTCCAAAAGTTCGAATCTTTTGATTTAAATGAGTGTGCTGCTATAAAACTGTCTTATATTTTTTTTGAAAACAAAGTGAATTGATTCATATACACACGTTGCTTGGGACTTCTCAAATTGTAGGAAAATATCCTCCATGGCCCATGACATAGTTTGGTTTAAGCTTTACTAAAATTTGCTAGGAAGTTAGTGGAGTATCAATAGACCAAAACCTGTTGATTCTTTCACCAAAAACAAGAAATTTAGAAGATAGTCATTGCATGCTCCCTCTATAGGGGCTCACAACTTTAACCACAATCCAACCAATCCTATCAGATGGGTTGTCCAAAGATGTTAGTTTAGAAATTGTCAAATCCCATAAAATGAGCCGAGACCATGTATTGCTACATAGTAATAGCTAATATTTTTATCACTTCCACCAAAATGTGATGAAGGCCTTTATTCAGAAAAATATGAGAAATCCATGTTATTCATGGAAAAATATCCAAACTGAGAAACAACAAAGGCATTAACATGGCAGCCATTTTCTTCAACATGAGCTTGAAAGCAAGGCATTGAAAGGTAAAAATAATGCCTGCTAAACATTAATAGGATTTTTCTGTCATAAGTCATCGACTAAGGAAAACTCTTCAATGAAAAAGTTCAAGTTTTGTTGTAAGCTCAATGTACCAAATATTAGAGAATATATATTGAAATAAACTCACCAATAAACTGACCTTCAACTATACCGTATTAATTTAGTTCTTGTCCAAGTGAAACAAAACTTATTTTATTTTTCTAAGTACCTAGCAATAATGAGAGAAACTAGTACAATGTGCTTGGCATTTCAAGATAAGAACCCAATCTCGTATTCAAACACTGATAGGGATAATAAACAAGTTGAGGTCTTACGTGAACATGTCTCACTTGCATGCCAAAGCATTAACATATTTGCAATGTATGAAGGTTGACCTAGAAGCTCTAGGTTGTTAAAATTAACAAGATTGAAGAGAGCCTGTGGTAGCCACCTCAATCCCTAGCTCATTGAGATTGTCTCTGAAGAATTCGGCATTTTTAATGCTAGAGTTCAAATTAAGGTTTCTTAATAAAAACAGATAACTTTTGAGCCTTTTGCACAACTGGCTTTAAATTCATAAAAATCTTGTACTATATGACACTTTGAAGAAGTAATGAAGAAAGAACATGACAAAAAAACCATAGCCATACCTAAAACATTACCATCTGAATTTCAGCACTAACTAGCTCAGCTCTATATAACAATCTATTCTACAAATCCAAATAATGATCCACCAAAAAACCAGCACATCATCACTGAGCTACAGTCAAGTCTAAAGAATATATACTCAATAAATATATACAACTAAATTCAAACCTGCTCTTGTATTGACATAGTGAAGAATAGTGATGTCGTTGTTAATTCCAGCTCCAACATATAGTTAGTAGTTGATTGCCCTAGACATGCGTAGCTTTTTCTTATAGTTTCATTCTTGGATAACTCAATGTTATTCCACTGCATATTTCTAAATAAACACCATCGATTCTCAAACTGTTGTTTCATGCACTGAACTACAGTTGAAAGTCGTGGTAGGATTTATTTTAATTGAACATTGTTTGCTATTTACATTTATCTCCAAAATACAGAGTTTCCTCAATTCAAGAACAGAGACATTGTTCTTCTTCTTATTGTATGAGAAAAATGAAAGCTCTGATGGCAAGAACAGGCAGACTAAGAAATTTGTTACAGTCAATTTGTTTTGAGAAGTTTTAACAAATGCATGCAGTATGGGACATGAATATGAAGCCACACCTACACTATGCCAGTAGACTTTGAGCATTTTCGTCACCAGAACATTGGTTAAATATGCGGTCATAAAAAAAAATTTATTCTACATGATAGTTTGCCTGACACCATTCTAAAAATCATTTTGAGATGCCAAGTGTTCTTTTTGACCTGTGCGCTACGGCTATTCCAAGGATTGGGCTGGTCAGGCTGCATTTTTATGTTCTTCTCAGTTCTTGTTTTATGCGCCTTCTCTTGCCTCATGAATTGTATTTTCTCTCTGAAAAAAATTATCAGCAGCAATGACATTGTAGAAAATTATTTTTAATAGCTTTTACCATTAATTAATATGCAACTTTGATTCAGTAAACACTAACATAAATATATGTTGTTAAAAAGCTGAGTGGTGATTGGTCTATTGAGTATGGATTAATAACTATTTAGTAAAAGCCCTCCGCTATCGTTACTCCCATGCATGGCAGGAACTAAAAATTACGTCCGCCTGACTAAATAGATTAAGTATAAAATATTGTAGGTCAAACAGAGTAAATTAATAATTTAAAAAAAATGTTCAATTGAAAATAAATTGAATATAAAACATACCAGGTCCGACAAAATCAATTAATAATTACAAACAAAAATATGTGTGCGCGGCCTTCAATTGATAATGGATTTTGACTTTAGCGGGTGCGGAAGAACAACGTTACCTTCACCACGGGTCAAATATAAAATATGGATAGAAAGAAACGGTCAATGTTATAGTTTTGATCATTGATCAACGAGAAACCTGAGATATTCTGAGGTTGTAGTTGAATTTGTGGCTTGATAATATTCGGTTGAATGTATGAATCTTGCTCTCCTCCATCAATCAAGAAACGCGGATTTAAAGGGACGCTATTTATGTTTGAATTGATGAAGCCTTCGGACTTGTTCAGTGCATTACATGCCTTTGTGCGACAAAAGTTTTGAATAATTCCTTCTTGAAATTACATTATGCAACTATTCCCATCCTCAATGCGTTGCCTCTCTATAAATATTGCCTTCTTTGTATGGGTTTTATATACCATCTTCATCTTCTCTCCCAACAAATTTGTTTCTCTTCAATTGCTCTTTTGTTTCTGAAGAGGAGTTTATTTACAACCTGAACAACTTTATTTCTGAAAGAATCATGATACTTCTTCTTGTTGTAACCCTTCTATTTAGCCTTCAAGTTTCTGCTCGATATAATCTTCTTAAGGCAGAAGACAATAAAGATGCAGAGGCCATCTCCAACAAGGGAAATAACAATCTGTTTCAAGTTGTGGAAAGACTACCATCATGCATCAATTGTGCAAGCCATATTCCAGATCCTAAGTGTTGTAAATAATTATAAAGGAGAGCTGTATAAGGAAGTCTGTCATTCAGACTCGTGTACACTAAAACTGTTATACAGGTCCAATGACCTAACTCATTTCCTCCTCATGACGAACTTGAGTATTAACTAATTATTTCATTAAATTTTATTCTTCTGTAATTTGTGGTGATGGCCATATTTGTTAAGTATTGCAATACAGTCTCTGAGGAAAAAGGATTCATCAAAAGTACATACCTTTATTTAATTATTTAATTATTTAATAAATTTTATGTTTGAATGTGAAATTTAATTTTTGTTAAATAATCTATTATTTATAACCATTGCACATGAATCGGGTTAGTAGTGGAATTAAAAGCTTTTGTTAATTACCTTCTTTGTCACCTCTCTACAAGAATTGAATTGGAAAGCATTTAAATGAGGCCACAACAGATAATATATGAATCTGAAAATATGGTTTAAAATCATCGTTTCACAAGATTAAGGAATGTATTGTTGGAAACATATGTGGAAAAGAGAAATAAAATTACCAATAGTAACAAGAAATGAAAACACTATCTAACATCTTCAAATCAGAAATTGAACTATATTAGTTATTGAATAGCTTGTAATTCTTTCTAAACATTTAGAATGGAGTATTGATCAATTCAAATAAGAGTCTCAAGTTATTCATGAAATGAAAGAACAAAATTAGAACTTTAATTAAAAAAGATGAATTTTAAAAGAGTGGTCCCAACCAAAAGCACCACCGCTAGGAGAGCAGTGCGGCTAAGAGCATGTATGGGAATGACAAGCAAAACTGCTACATCCTGGATGTGACTGCAAGGAGGGGTACAGTTGCCAGAGGTCAAATCTGAGCTATCATATAGGCTCCTCTTGTTGCTCCTACTATAGGTTGGTCCTCTACACACTCAAACCCCAAGTGGGTGTTTCCTTGGCTAGACTTGGCCATTTCTCCTCCTAGGCCTGAGGGAGAAACAGATGAAGATAATGTTGCTACTACTGATGACGAATGGGCTCCCCCTAAGTTTTCTTCTCACCCCACCCTCGGGTGGGGCCCTGATGATAAGGATCCTCCCTCGGCTGGTGCTACACTGGTAGCTTGAGGAATTTTATGGCTGTATGAACTCGCGGGGTGATCCTGTTTCCTCAGACCCTTTTTTTCAGAATATGTAACTTTATTATATATTTTTTAATATAAGGAAGGGACTATTCATGTAAAAAAAAAAAGATGAATCTAAAAGGATCTTATTTTGAAAAATTAATAAGAATATAAATATTAAATAAACAAATTTATTTTTTAAATAAAATAGACAACTAATCAAATGGAATGCAATACTCAAAATGCAAGGGAAAAACACACTAACTTATTTTTTTTAAAACAAGTTTCACAAGTAAACTAGATAACTTATTTATTTAGTTATTCTTTAAATCAACACTTTGCCCAAAAATTTATAGGGTCTCCTTTTCAAAACATAAATAAGATATAAACATGATTTATTTTAAAAGAAATTACCTTTCTTTCTTACTAATAATTTTAGAATATTAATACAAGAAAAAGCTACAACATTTTTTTTACTCATTCTTCAAACTTAGTAGTACATCAAAGCATGCAAACAAGATGAAACTTTATCCCCCAATAATATTACAAACATAATATTTAGAGCAACATTTTTGTCCCTTTGGAATGAGATAACAAAAACTACAAACAAAAATCTCTTCTTTGACACAAGAATGTTAGAAAACTCTTTTCCAATACTTTTTTGAGCAAAGCATCATATTTGAACAATATGCATAAACAACCTCCTTTCTTGTCCTTCTTCCAATATGGACTCCAATCCAACAAATTTGCATTAACCACAACCAACCATAGAAGCTCAATTCCCAACCTAGGCCTCTATGAGGCCATCCCCAAGCTTTGAGAATTGTGGCTAAATGGGTTACAAACAATACAAAACATACAAATGTAAAACACAACAATTAGAATAATAAGCTCCCTTAAGTTTGCGATTTAAAATTGGGTCACCTAAGAACCCATGGAAAATGGTGAAGATAGACCTATCAAAGAGTAGACATCCATACAATACCAATAAACAACTATGAAATTTGATGTACTTTTAAGGCTACAATAACATATTTTTCCTTCACAATCTTCTAAATATAACCCAAAACTACAAGACTAACTAGTATGGCCAAATGGAACCCATACTCCATAAAATTAATCTCTTATCCAAGAGAAGAGGCTTTCAATTACAAAGGCAAGCCCAACTAACCCCTTCACCCAAAAGGCCACTACTTCCCTCCCAAGCATGGGTGATGCCTTGCACAACCATAAACAAAATACAATAACAATAAAAACAAGGAAAATACAATGCAAGAAAACCCTTGTACTCATCACATAAAAACATATACAAAACAAGAAATCAATTTAGAGTCCTACATATTCATTTTAAAACAAAAAAAAAAAAAACAAATCTAAAATAGGAAGAGTATTTCTTTCATGGAAAAAGAAACAATCTTCAATCTGATGCAATGAAAAATAATTTTTGAGAAGGTCTTTCCACTTTTCTTTCTCCTTATCTTTCTCCAATGCCAAAACCCTTAGTGTTGATAAAAATTGAGAGTGAGTGAACATCCACTAAATCCCACAAATCCCACTAAAAAGGCCTCAAAATTAATACTGAGCCACTGTCTATAAACATGGGCTGATTACAGGTCCTTCCCCTTCCCTCTTGTCCCCTCTCGTAAATGAGAGTTTGGCAAGGAGTGTGGGACAAGTTAAGTTCATTTGGAATCCACTATTTTTGTCACTTTTAGAAACTGACCCTTTTGTAGTATCATAAATGTCATCTAGACATCCCTATGGCAAAAAATCTAACCACTAACTCATAGTACCCCAACATGGATAGTTAATTGTTACTAGAATGGTATCCTAGGTCACTTTTGAGCCCACTAAAGTCCACTTAAAGTTTATCTATGATTTGTGTGATGATGGGACCACATTTCAGTCTTTCTAAACAAGTATATTTACTTAAGTAACCTACTAGGTCTACCCTAGTGTAGGTAACTCTTGACAACCCTAATTGACATGTCAGTAGCACATACACAATACAACTATCAAGTAATAAATCAAAAATACATTTCACATTTACAAGTGACATGTCAAATTTACATAATGTAATTCAATATAATAACAATCATTCACATCATGTATACAAAGCAAAATACATCACAATGAGGTTTAAATATCTTCATTAGGTTAAACTTTTCTTTCACAATTTACACATAGGTTTAACTTTGGTTCTTTGATTGAATTCTATGGTTACTTTCCTACACACTAAATCCATGTATCAATATCCCAAGGTAAATGTATATATAAAATCAATGGTACATAATTTAAAGTTTACATTGGAATTCATAATTCATAATAAAATAATATTTCATTTCAAAACCACTTTCATAATTCAATTCACATGTAAGGAAATCACACATCTATAGTAAAACTTAGTTTGAAATTAAAATCTACATGTTAATCATGCAATTCAATTAACATCATTCAACTTTAATGCATATGCAAGAATCCAAATCACCATATGCTATCTTATTGACATTGATCTATACTTTAATACATAATTCACCTATCCTAATTAATGTTAAAATCAACATAACCAATTATCATTATAACCTTGCATTCCTTGTAACCCTAGTCACCTTTCAAATATCATGCATTCTTTTAACACTTTTTGAATCATCCTATCTGGGTTGATTCACCAATTAGTAATAATTATCTACATCAATTAACTAAAATGCATTATTAACATTATCTAATTATCATCGTGAGGTGGATAAAAAGAAGATAAGGAAAATACCCTAAAATTGCTTCAATTAACTAATGAAAAGTATATGAATAGCTATGTTGACATGAACTTAGTAATCATCCAAAATATGAGTCACATCACACTTTATTCCTTCATTCTCTATCAATGCAATAAATGTCCATGAATCATTGTCATACCAATTTAACATCTCACATCATTATATTATCACGAACTATAAAACAAGTCATTCCACCATGAGGTATCGACTAATATTAAATTTAATTGTAATGAAGATTGATTCTATCAAAATATTTAGTATTTTAAAAAAAAGTGATTTTTGTAACTATAATATCAATACTTAATGCAATCCCACAATTCTTGTTTGAGTCATCCACAAGTTATTCATGTCAAGTAAGAGTAATAATTCAATCCTAATATTTTATTTCTTATGATCATTATAAAAAAATATAGATTTTTTTCTACACATATATTAGGTACATCCAAAGGGCTTGTCGTGTTACATAATGGTTGTTAATCTCTAAGTCATGGTGTCTATTAGTGTCAAACACTTAGTCATTCACAACACAAGATTATTTATTCATCACTATGACTGAGTCATCGTATATAGGCCAATCTAACTATTGAAGACTTGTAAATATTCGAAGTCATGTGCCAAGTAGTAGTTACTATCGAGCAAGATAATGGTCTTCGAATACTTTAGTGATAGTTGAGTTTGTCTGGGATAGTAGTTGATGTCAAGTGATACAAAGGTCAAGTTATCAAGTTCATTTTGAGCATAGTTAAGGCTAGGGGATAGCATAATGAAATAGTTTATGCTAGGTGTTAAGCATTAGTATGATATAAGTGTTGAGTAATAGAGTTTCACATTTTATTTTGGAATGAAACAAAATCTTATACTAATCATTTTGTTGAGATGGACACATATTTTGAAGATCAAGGAGGTAATTACACATTTAAAGAAATACCATTAATCTCTAGATAAGGAAATCCACCAATCAAAAAAATGCAAGGACTAAGAGGCAAAAGGATTGTTCCTAGATCATTGAGAGAAACAATTCATGCATGGATTTATCTTGTCATGTCAGTTTATGATTGACAAGCCCAAAAATAAAGATGCTTTAGATACAAAACTAAGGCCAATTGTATATCTCTTTTAGATATGTCCAGTAAATAGACTTTTGACCTTTAATATGATGTTTTCTAGTTAAGAATGTCATTCTAGCCAACTACAAAATCAAATAAATTGAGATGGGTATGTTGATAATCAACTTTTTCTCTTTCTACAAGCTTATAAAAGCCATTACGAGGCAAAACTATGTAAATTCTACACAATCTTAAATGAAATGTTGAGATAGATTATAAATGATGTTATTAGCGCCTAAAGATATTAATACAGGTACTTTTGCAGTTTATTAACAAACAAAAGTATCAAACTTATAATTTAATAAAAATTATGTCTAATTGACTAAATAATTTATGTACAAAACATCATAGGTCAAACAAACTATATTAATAATTAAAAATAAAAATCTTCAATTGAAAATAATTTGAATATAAAATAATAGGAGGTCAGATAAAATAAATCAATAATTAAAAACAAAAATATGCACATAGCCTTCAATTGATATGGATTTTGACTTTAGCACAAATAGAAAACATGGATAGAAAGAAAGAGCTATCCTTAAACATCACATACTAAGGACAAAATTAAGCTTATAAAAAATAAATCAACTTTGACTATTTGACACTTTTAGTGTTAGAATGAAACTTAGTGTATGATGTTTAAGCCATCCCAAAAGAAACGGTTGATGTTATCCTTTTTATCATTGATCAAACAAGAGTCTCATAGTCTCATAGTCTCCTCAATCAATCAAAAAATGTGGATTTGAAGGGACATTATTTATGTTTGAATTGATGAAACCTTTGAATATTTCCTTCTTGAAATTACATTATGCAACTATATCATCTTCATCTTCTCTCTCCCAACGTATTTGTTTCAGAAGAGGAGTTCATTTTTTTAACGTGAACAACTTTATTTGTGAAAGAATACTCTCCAGCAGTGAATATGGTGGCATCAAATCTAATGAGAATCATGACAGTTCTTCTTGTTGTAACTCTTCTATTTAGTCTTCAAGTTTCTACACGTTATAATCTTCTTAAGGTAGAAGCAAATAAAAATGCAGAGGTCATCTCCAACAAGGGAAATTACAATCTGTTTCAAGTTGTGGAAAGATACCATAAACCATATTGTGTAAGCATAGCTGTATAAGGAAGTCTCTCATTCAGACTCATTTGTACACTAAAACTATTATACTAGGTCAATGACCTAACTCATTTTCTCCTGCTAACGAACACGAGTATTAATTGTTTCATTAAAATTTATTCCTGTGTAATTTTTGGTGATGGCCATATTTGTTAAGTATATTGCATTACAATCTTTCAGAAAAATGAAATCCAAAGTACACACCTTTACTTAATTATTTAATTAATTTATGTTTCATCGTTAATTTTTTTTTTTTTTAATTCCATTATTTATAACCATTGCACATGAATCAACTTAGTAGTGGAATTAAAAGCTTTAGCATTTTGAAACCAATTACCTTCTTTGTTCATGTCTCTACAAAAATTAAATTGGAAAGCATTTAAATGAGGCCACAAAAGAAAATATATGTCTCAAAATATGATTAAAAATAATCTCTTCACAAGATTAGGGAATATAATGTTGGAAAAATATGCGGAAAATAAAACTAAAAATATCGATAGTAATAATGAAAAGAAAATACTATCAAATATTTTCAAATTAGAAGTTGAACAATATTAGCTTTTGAATAGCTTGTAATTCTTTTTAATATAGAATATAAGATTGATCAATTCAAATCAAAGTCTCAAAAGTGAAAGAATTAAATAAGAATCTACAATCATAGATTAAAGGAATTGAAAAATTGATTCTAAAAAGATCTTATTTTGAAAAACTAATTAGAATGTAAATATTAGATTAAAAAATCAATTTCTTAAATAAAATAGACAAAAAATTAAGTGGAATGTAATACCAAAATGTAATGAAATATCCAAAATGCAAGGGTAAAACACATTAACCATTTAAAAAAAAAAAAAAGTTTCAGAAGTAAAGTAGAAAAGTTGAGTTATTTATTTATTTTTTAAATCAAGACTTTATCCAAAAAAATTATAGGGCCTCATTTTGAAAACATAAATAAGATATAAACATGATTTATTTTTTGAGAAATTACTTTTCTTGTTTACTAAGAATTTTAGCATCTTAATATGAGAAAAAAGCTACAACTTATTTTTCTATACTCATTCTTTAAACTTAGTAGTACACCAAACCATGCAAACAATGAAACTTTATCCTCCAATAATATTAGAACCATAATATGTAGAGAAATAGATTTTTCCTTTTGGAATAACATAACAAAATCTACATAAGATGATCTCTTCTTTTATACAAGATATTTAAAGACTCGTGTACAATACTTTTTGGAGCAAAATATCATACTTGAACAATATGCACAAAAAATGTCCTTTCTTGCCCTGTTTCCTATATGGATTCCAATGCAACAAACCTACAATAACCACAACTTACCATGAAGGCACACCTCCAAATTTAGGCCTCTATGAGGCCATCCCTGAGCTTGGAGAATCATCACTAAATGGGATACAAACAATACCAAATATACAAATGGAAACCACAACATTTACAATAATGAGCTCCCCTAAGTTTGAGCTTCATAATTGGTTCATCTAAGAACTAGTATTTTCAAGGCTACAATAACACATTTTTCCTTCACAATCTTATCAACTTATAACTTAGAACTAGTATTTTCAAGGCTACATTAACACATTTACAATATAAGAAATTTGATGTATTTTCAAGGCTACAATAACACATTTTTCCTTCACAATCTTATCAACTTATAACCCTAAAATAAAAGAATAACTAGTATGGCCAAATGGAGCCCACACTCTATAAAATTCCTCTCTTCTCCAAGACAAGAGGCTCCAAACTACAAAGACAAGCCTAGCTAATCCCTTCACCCATAAGGTCACTACTTCCCTCCCAAGGGTGTGTAATGCCTTTCACACCCATAAACAAAATACAATCAAAATAACAACAAAAAAAATGCAATGCAATAAAATCTTCATGCGCATCACATAAAAACATCTGCAAAATAAGAAATGCATTTGCAGTCCTTCATATTCATTTTACAACAACAAAAAATAAGTTACAAAAGGCAAGAGTATCTCCTTCATGTTAAGTGAACCAATCTTCAATCCTATGCAATAGAAAATGTGATTTGAGAAGATTTTTTCCCTTTTCTTTCTCATTAGATTTCTCCAACTCCAAAATGCTAAGTGTCTCTTAAACTAGGTAATGAGTGAACTCTCACTAAATCCCTTAAAGGCCACCAAAAGGGCTTTTGAATTTGAGGCCAATCACTAGCTATAAATGTGAGTTGATTACAAGTCCTTTCCCTTCCCTCTTACCCACTCTCATAAATGAGAGTTTGGCTAGGAATGTGGGACAAGTTAAGTGCATGTGGTCTTCTCCATTTTTCTCTCTTTTGAAAAGTTGCCTTTTGGGAGTGTCATAAATATCATGTAGATATCCTTATGGCCAAAATATAACCCCTAAATCATAGTACCACAACATGATTAGTTAATTTTGGCTGGAATGGAACCCTGGGGTCACTTTTAAGCCCACTTAAAGTTTCCCTATGGTTTGTATGATGATGGGACCACATTTCAGTCTTTCTAAACAAGTGGAATTACTTAAACTACTAGGTCTCCCCTATGTTAGGTAACTCTTTCCAACCCTAATTAGTAGGTCACCACCACATACACAATAAAAGTGTCAAGTGATAATACAAAAATACACTTCACATTTACAAGTGACATGTCAAATTTACACAGTGTAATTTAATATAATAAAATTTATTGATGCCATGTTTACAAAATAAAACAATTTACAATGAGGTTTAAATATCTTCATAAGATTAAACTTTGGCTTCATAGTATACACATAGTTTTAACCTTGGATCTCTGATTGAATTCCATGGCTAGTTTCCTACACACTAAATCTAAGTATCAGTAGCCCAAGGAAAGCACACACACACACACACACACACACACACACACACACACACATATAATCAATCGTACATAATTTAAATTTTAAATTGAGATTTATGATTCATAATAAAATAATATTTCATCTCAAATAAACTAAATTATAATTCAATTCTCAATTAAGGAAATTGCATAACTAAACATAAAACTTAGTTTCAAATTAAAATCTACATGGCAATCATGTAATTTAATTAAAATCATCAACATGAGGATTCAAGCCTATAAACATAAATGCATACAGAATAAATCCTAATCATCCTCGTCTAACAAGCTAAATCAACATGAATTTCAATTTCAAAACATCATTTAACTTTAAGGCATATGAAAGAATCCAATTCACTATAATATATTTATTGGCATCTATCTCTACTTTAATACATAATTCACCTATCCCAATGTATGTTAAATTCAACATAAGAAATTATCATTAGAACCATACATTGCTTGTAACCCTAGTCACATTTCAAATATCATGCATTTCTTAAGCACTTTTTGAAACATCCTATCCAAACACATTCTCCACTTCATAAGAATTATCCATATCAATGAACTAAATGCATTATTAACAACATATAATTATCATCATGATTTGGATTATTAATAAGATAAGGAATATACCCTAAACTCACTTTAAGATAACCAATAAATAATGTATGAATAACTATGTTTACATCAATTTCATAATTATCCAAAATATGGGATACATCACACTTCATGCCTTCATTCTCTATCAATGCAATATAATTCCATGAATCATTAACATAAAAATTTAATATCTCACACTATTATATTATAACTACATACAAAATGAGTCATTCCACCATAAAGTATCAACAAATGTATCCAATCAATGATCAACCATAAGATATATACAGAGTAACAAAAATAACTTTCACAAAATATGCAACATCTAATTTCTCCTTTGATTCTTAATTAAAAATTCCAATTCGATTTTCATCATCAAATGATCATCTAAATTTATCAAGCATATAGAGTACATTGAGGTAACCTCAATTGAACAATTAACTTCTAATTAACACCCCCACATAGTTGATGAGTTATTACCATAATACAATGTCTTATCACAATTATCTTCATGAATCTACTTGCACATCAATTTACCTTTAACTTCCAACATTAATTTGTCAAAAAAATTATTATCATAATACAAATCCTCCTGCAATTTTTTTCAACACTTTCCACAGTGGTATAGTCAGATTGTTATTAAAAAAACCTTCTAAAACAATTATTTCTATGTAACACAAAATATTATTATTTGTTCAATATGGATTATGAATTCAATCATAATATATAATTTCACATCTCACAACGTTTCAACCTAGGGTAACTTCAAGGAGGTATTTTAATGAAGGTCGCTCAAATTTTATAATGACATGGAATATGATCCTTACCCATGTGAATCCAAAAGATTACTAGATGCAAACATGAATAATTCACAAAACCCTATTAGCCATGACTTTAAAAATCATGACTATCAAGTTATTGCAAGGTGGAAGATGTTTGAGTGACTTTTGGAAATACAATAGGGAAGTAAACTCTGAGAGAGTTGGGGGGAGGGGGTGAATCAACACTTAAAAATTTCAACCTCAAAATCATTCACCATACATCCATCTCACAATCTATACATATAAACTGAAATACCAAATTGAGCATATACATCGATAACATGAAAATAAAACATTTAACACATGTATAAAACAATATATTTGGTTACCTAGAAACCCTCTAAGGAGAAGGAAAAACTAGGGTGGGGATGACACTCACAAATATTGACCACTGTAGTAAGAAAGTGTATCAATCAATGTTACAATGTTTTGATCATGAAACATGATCTACCATGTGATAGGTCTTCCTTGTTCAAGGCTTACAAGATTGTTAGACCTTACCATATTAAAGGATTTCAACACCCTGTTAAAAGTGTGCCTGGTAAAAGGACATTAACTTACAATGAAGTAAGCACCCTATTAAAGGATTTACAATAGCCTATCAAGACTACCCTATTAAGAGATTTAAGTAATTTGCCTATTAGAATGTCTCAACAATGATCATTCGGTTAGCACTCTAATGCTTGATTTTAGATCAACTCTTTTTGATATGTACTTAACCCTTTCTGGTCATATATTTCTCTACTATCTTCTAATTCCTTTCCTCTATTCTCCTCTAACTGATTATGTAATGTAACTCAAATTATAACTCCTTATTCACCACAAATGCTCTATTTCTGCATGCAAACTTCTATCCTTTCTCCTTAAACATTCATAAAAAGTTTAGGGTTTTTTCTCCTTAGGAAGACCTAGGTGACTTAGGGTTAGGAATGAATCAATGATAGTGATTCACCCATATTACTGCTTAATCCTTCCCTTTTTCTAATTGGATGCATGTGATGTATAGAGATTCACAATTATGATTCATCCTTATCATCTAAGATCATAAAAAAATCCTTAAGTCGGCCCAAAAATAGTTTATATACAAGTTTGTGCCATTACACTCAACTATGTCAAAACTTTATAACTCGGCACTTGAAGTCACTGATGCTCAACATCAATCAAACCTTCAATGCTATAACTCAGCCTCTAAATGACTCAACATTTCTATAGCTTGACACATACTATCTACTTGGCACTTAAGTGACTCGACACTTAGTAGTTACTCTACAGATACTAAATATTTGTCACTTGACATATACTATATGACAAATTATGCTCAACATGTATTATGTGTTCAACATGAACTAAGTAAATGACTTAAGTATATTATCACTCATATGTCAAAGCCAATATGAGATTAACAATCTCCCCCTATGATGTGAGTGGCAAAATAACTTGCTTATGCAAGGATAACTCTAGCCTTTCAAGCATAACTCAGGTAATTTCCATTTACATACAAAATTTCAAAACTTCAAAACTTTGCAAAAAATTATGACTCATCAGTTATATCTCACAATTCAATAACTCCCCCTAAGTTGATTGTGTTGTTCTATATCTGAATCAAAATCATTCCTCCTATTGAGTAGATTTGCAAAAATTGATCTCTATACTTTGTTTTTGTCATTAACTCCTCTTTTTGTCAAAAATAGTAGCTCCTCCAAAAATATTATCTCCTCCAATATCTCCCTCATACTTAATATCTCCCCCTTTTTAGACTAATGTCAAAGGGTTCTACACTTATAGTGTGTTGGTCCAAAAATGTTTTGTCAACCTCAAGAATAATTTTTAAAGCAACATCCCAATTGTCACAAGCTACCTCCAATGATTTGTTTAAGATGGCTAGCTCAACATCAAGGTGAACTAAGCATTCATGAGTAGAAAGATATAGATCTTTCTTCATGATTGTTTCAGTGAAGGGTTGTTCCTTGTGCAATATCTCCATATGTGGAGTTAGGATAGACTGGATGCTGATCAATTTAGCCTTAATGTTTTCTTCATTTATATGTAGGACTGCTAACTGACTCTGGGAGTTTAGGATATTCTTGAAATATTTTTCACTTTTGGCTAGATACCTTGGCAGAGTCATATTGGATGACTACATATGACTCTCCAAACTTAGTATGTGGCTCCTGATTCCTATGTGAAGAGTGTTGGATTGCACAGTTTGGTGTATAAAGAGAAAATATTCTCTAGTACCTTCTTCACATTGTCAATTTTTGTTGCTAAGTCAACCTATGATAATGCAATAGCACTTGATATCGTTTCATTGACCTTACTTTGAAACTTTCTCTTAGACCAAGCAAGTAATTTCTCATTTGAGTCCAGGTTTGTGTCATTGAACTTCTTAACTAAGCTAGTTAAATACTCTATGATAGGCTTGGTTTCCTTAGGTGTTGTGAGGTCAAATGCATTAAGAAAAAATATCTTAATATCTAACAAAGCTTACTTCTGCCTATGCTCCCTTCTGAGTAGTTCTTGTTCCTTTTTCCATGCAAGGTCATCCTGTAGTATGCCCATCTATTCAATAGTGATGATTTCAAGATTAAACTTTGATAACTTAATCACTTTTTCCAAGTTCAGATTACCAAATGATGTAACTTTAGCTATCTTGGAAGTGTTTGGACTCAACCTAGATGATTGTAGGGTTATAAATTCTATACTCAGCCTATGAAGAGATTGACTTAGAGGAGTAGCAATTTTTGGTAAAGTCATCAATGTTTGTATTGCAATTTTCCCCTCAGGTTTTGTAGTCATACCTAGCTCTTTAGTCCTTTCCTTTGCTTGCTCTTCATTCATAGATGTAGCTTGATATTATGTATTAGGTGTAGGAGTAGCATCCCGTAGATGTCTTGGTTACCTTCTCAATCTCATGAACACTTATGAGTACATGATTTTCACTTAGTTTGGCCTTGGTAGTGGATTCTACTAGTATCTTCTTAAAATATTCCTCTGTAGGGGGATTGATGTTCTAAGTGACAGTATCATAAACATCCTGTATCTTTATAGTATCATTGTTTGTATTCAATTCATGTTAAGGATTGGCACTCAACATTAGTGTATCTTGTACACACTACTATGTCTATTTCTCATCCTCAATTGGTGCCTATGTGTCTTCATGTGTCTTAGTGCCTTCCTCATGTGTAATTGTCTTAGTGTCAAATGTGGTAACATTAGTTACTTATTGTTTTTCATCTTTTTCCTCTCCTACCTTGGTAGGTGTCTACACCATTTCCTTAGATTTTGTCAAGCCATATTAATGATTTCCAAATATAAGTCATGTTATTTACAACATCCTCAATATTATTTTGCAATATTTTGAATAGTTTATATTTAGGTGCAAATTTTCCTGCATTTTTCTTTATTGTTTTAGCCATTGTTTCCCTCTCAAATTTTGGCATCACTTGTGCAAGTGTAGTCTCTCTAATTTGTCTTTCTATGTTGAGATTGTATTTCCACTTCTCCTCAAATCTTTGACATAGATCTTTTGGTAATGAGTTGGAAATCTCAATTGGAGTTTGTTTGAATGTTGCCATCATGGCATATATTGACTACTCTACTTGGTTGATCTCAAATTTTCCAAGTTTGTCAGACTCAATATATATGAGACCAGATAAATCAACGTTATTCCTTATGTTCTCACATATAAATT
The DNA here is from genome assembly GCA_028749045.1 of Cupressus sempervirens. Classification (NCBI taxonomy): domain Eukaryota; kingdom Viridiplantae; phylum Streptophyta; class Pinopsida; order Cupressales; family Cupressaceae; genus Cupressus; species Cupressus sempervirens. The sequence continues at coordinate 920,389,806 of CM053785.1, read as the reverse complement.
GTCTAAATCTAAGGAAGGATGGGGACTCACCACTTTGAATTGGTTGTTATCATCAAATCTAGTCTTCTCTTCATCAGATTTAGCTGGAGCAATATACTTTCTCTTTGGTCTCTTCTCAGGCTCATCTTCTTTACTAATTGATCTTTCTCTCTTCCCTTTTGCATTTTATATCTCTTGAGACTTTTTAGTAGTAGATCTTGTGCTAGTTTGAGTTGCTTGTATTGTAGGCTAAGGTCTTAGAACCCTTTTTGGTTTTCTAACATATGGGGCTTTGGATTTCCTCTTCTTTTTCTCAGGTGCTTCACTGACTTCTTCTTCCTCAACACTTTCTTCAATTTCTACTTCTTCTACTTGATCTTCACCTTAACCTTGAGTTAAGGCTAGTGGTGCTTGAGTGGGTATATGTTCTTCTTCATAATCATCATCATGTTCTTCTTCATTTTCCCCTACTCCTTCACCTAATTTCTCCTTAAGCTTCTTCACAATCTTGTTTTTCCTTTTTATGACTAAGACAATAGATTTTGCCACATCATAATTCCCAAAGGTAGTAGACTTAGTATCTACATCTTCTGCAAGTAATGATGTGATTCTTGTAGAGGCTTCATCCACATTGATATCATAGGCTAGTGGCCTTAGCCACCTTACCCTTGGAACAACAACTTGAACATGTGTAAAATAATTGTCAACTAGAAAGAAAAAATCATTAAAATGTTTCTCAACTAGTGAAATTGGTATCCTTAGTCTCTTCTTGATTGACTACTTGAAATCTTCAAAGTATCTGGTCATAAAAAACTCAAAATTGTTTCCAAGTTTCTCAATAAATTCACCTATTTGCATTGTAATAGATCATTTTTTTTCCATGCAACTTTACCAAACGAAGGAAATGTATTATGTAAATAAAAGAACATGCATACAAGAATTGAACCAAATTTACATTGTGCACTCTTGGTCTTCCTTATTGCTCCCTAATTTTTTGACAATTTTTGCATCTACAACTTGGGAAGGTCATAGGTATAATCCTTCTAAACTATTTTATAGCCCATGTCAATAGCAATACAAGATAAACTATTGATCTTGGTGGATTGATAGAATTTATGTTTTATTATCCTCATTTGGTATAGTTTCAATTGTCATTCCTTGTTTGTTCCACACTACCCCTGTATTCTTCTCAATAACTTCTTTACATTCACTCCTCATGGTTTTAGGTCAGTCAAGGGTTGGATACCCTATTAATCTATGTAAAATTTTCTCTATGATTTTCACCGATCCATTATCCAATTGGATATAGAATTATCATAAATTCTACTCAAAACAATCTTTATTCGAAGACATTGGGGAAATATAGGGCATGGGTTAACGCTTTTGTCTCTAAAATTTTGAATTCTTCTTTCAACACTCTGTTTTCACATAATTTAGCATAGGTTTCTCTATTTTTTATGTCACCTATGCTACCCACATTGCATGTGTAGCAACATCTCATGTCTTGAATCATTAAAACTTGAGGTGATATCATGGATAACACACCCGATGGATCTTGCTTATAAGAAATATTAGGAATGGCTCTAAATTTTGGTTGTCCCATTTCATTACTTATCAATTTTAGATTCAAAAATTCTCTACCCTCTTTAACCTTAGTAGCTAAAGAATTAGATTCCATTATGAAAAACTAGGGTTTACAAAAGTTCAAACTACGTAGCTTGGCACATGATAAACACCTTTATAAATCTGCTGAAATGATGTTGAGCAACTATTGAATTGTATTTGCAAACACTTGGAATGATCTGTTCAATTTTCCTTCCCCTATCTATGCTTCTCTTCAAATTTGAATGATGTCAAATGAGTAGAAATTGATCAAACAGACCTTAAAACCTCACATTTAATTCTTAGTGCTTACACAACTTTAAGCTTAGCTTTAATAGATATTTCAACTCACCCAGCTTCCATGAAGTTTCCTTTTCACTCAGCAACCACTACGTGCGTGGTCAACACTATCACCTTTGATAGCTCAACATCAACTTACATTTCACTTCGCAAACATAGTAAAAATTTTCATACTCGGTACTTAAATGAAAATTGATAAAACTTAAAGATTTGTCCTAGGTTATAATCAACAACTTACATCTTTCTTCATGCATATATAATCTTTTTAGAACTAAATTCTTAGAATTGATGTATAGTATGTCTTTTAAATATTAGTCCCACACATACCTCTTGATTTCTTAATTGGAGGTGGTGTGATCACCTAACCCACTAGGTGAAGGGATCCCATCTTGACTTGATGTACATTGCAATCTTCCTTTCTCTTACATGTCTTGTACATCTTGTCTCTAGTATTTTCAACATCTCAATTTCCTTTTCCTTTGTGGACCTCACTACTTGGTTCCTTTGACCCTATTGGACAATTGCTGCTTAGGTGACTAGTCTTCAAATAGCCAAAACATGTAGTTTGACTCAACCATATTTTGTAGTCACTTTTGAAATGTGTTCTTATGAAATTTTCACCAACATGTCCATACTCTTGAAAATAGTGACAACTATACCTAATATTGTAGTCCCAAATATAAGAGTTATCATTTTGGTTTACCTTTGTCTACTTGTTTGATGATAATTTAGGCTTGGATCTATACTCATATGCTCTATGTCTATAGTTCTAATAATTATAGCAATATCCTGTAAATCTCTGTGAACTTTTTGTCTTGGTTCTACATTATGTTAGCATGAATGTTTTTTATTAGATAAATAGGTTTTATAGGGATTTTGAAACCCAAAACTTATTATATAAAAGGGTGATAATAAGTGTGAAAGCCCAGCCAAAAAATTATAAGTTCAAAGGCTGAAAATAAGCATAAAGCCTAGCCAAAAAGTAGAGTTCTTAGAAAAGACCAAGAAAAAAACAAGCAAAACCATGGCCTAAAGCCAAAACAAAAAGCCAAAAGATAACGAGAAACAAAAGAATAGGTGAGAGTTATTCCTCGTTCTTTCGCTCTAGCTCTTGCATAACTTGAGCAGTCTCAAAGGCTAGTTGATTCTCCTCTGCTTCAAGCTATTGCACCCTTTGGTTCCCCTGGTAATTATCAGGAATGTTGATGCTATGGGAGAGCATCGCAAAACACTAATGTGATGTATTCATGACTGTGTTTCACATTGATGACAACATAGTACTAAGTTTGTATAAGACTAACAAAGCAGAAAATTATGATTTTTGTATTAAGAACATTATATTACTTATTTGATGATGCATAGTTTCTAGTGCATAATACAGTGTGTGTTTGTTACAAGGGGAAGTCCGCAAAACCTAATTTGACAATGTATGGAAGATATGGTCGATCTACAGAGAACCATAAGGAAATAGAGTATTAGGAAAGCAGTTCCTATTGTTTGATTGCTACAATTCATCAAAAATATAGTGAAGGCTTACACAATTAATTGGAGATAGTACACTAGGCATTGATGATGTCAGAGAGTGCACATGTATGGAATTTGCACATGTAAAATTTTGTTTATAACTGCGAGGTGACAACATTAATTAAATGTGTATTCATTTAGTTAATGTGTGGTAAGCTGAATGAAGGATTTATTATTGAGGATGGTATAAAGGAAAGATTTTTTCCATGTTCAATACATAGTGTATAGATGAGACTAGCAAATTATCAAGCAACATAGTAGAGTGACTTACTAATGCATGTAAGTAACCTTAAGGGTTATTATCACTAAATACAAAGTTTTGGATTTGATTGCATGGTTTGAAGGAGAAGAAGTTCAATGTACATGGCAAAGGAAGAAGTAAACCTTGTTTCACATCTATTATTTTGAAAGGAATAGTATCAAGGTCAATTGGATGGTGGGTTCGTTGATCTAATCCTAAAGTTGTTTAAACAGTGGGTTCAGCTGCCTTCCAAAACTCCTAACAGAGTTGGAATCTCCTAATAGGGATTCAAAGTATCCTAACAAGAACTCTTTGTACTAAATGTTATGATAAGACTCCTAACAGGGTCCATCCTCTAATAAGGAATATTCATAAATTAGTACATTATCTTGTGGGCATTATTCCCACTGAGGTTTTCCCTCTAGTCGAGGGTTTCTTGGTCAACATATCTGATGTAATTGTTTATGTGCATCTCTTTATGGTAGTTTAGTTTCATTGAATGGTCAAGATTGTTTAAAGAGGATAAATGTTTTAAAATCTTATACAACTTATTCACCCCCCCCCCCCATTCTCAGTTCTATTGGTGGACTATTGTTTCTAACAATTGGTATTAGAGAATCAGGTCCTTGAAAAAAAAATTTAACAACTTTGGGAGATCAATGGGGAACATGTTTAGAAAGGAAAGTCTGAGATTTGATGGTACCAATTATGATAGCTAGAAGGATAAGATGAAGAATCATCTTTTTTGTATGGTTCCATGATATTGGCTTGTAACCAAGGCATCTAAGAATATTGCAGAAGAAGATAATCTTGAAAGTTGTAATGAGGAGCAGAGAGAAGTATTTATGTGCAACATAATGGCAAGAGAAGCAATATTGTTAGCTCTACCTGAAAGTGAGTATAGTTAGGTAAAACAACTCAAAACATCTCATGAAATTTGGAAAATTTTAGAAGCTAATTATGAGGGTGATACACATACAAAAAGAGTTAGATTACAAAATTTGCATTATGCATTCCAAGATGCTAGAATTATGGAAGACGAAATTGTAAGAAGCTATATTGGTAGAATATCTGAGATTGTTGCAAGAATCACATCTCATGGTGGAAAAAAATTTGATGATGAAGTAATATGGAAGATCTTGAAAAGTCTGACACCACCTTTCAAGACAATAACATAGATGATTCAACTGATGATACCCTATACTAAAAATTTCACTAAAGAAACATTTCTTGGTAGATTGGAAGCAACAATATTCAATCTGAAACAATCTGAAGAATTAGAAAAATTTGAGACAATATTTAGTGCATTAAATATTAAACCTAGTCTAGCAAGGAACACAAAAGTGGAAGGAGACATCGCTAGTAGCAGCAAGTCTATTGAGGAGAATATCTAGAAAGAAATGGCTCTTCTTGTGGAATGAGAAAAAGATGGTAAGAATATGTTTAAATGTTGGACATATAATGAATATGGTCATTATAGTATAAAGGAAGTATAAGGGAAGATTCAAATCTAGAAGACCTAGAAATTGTTTATATGCTAATGAAGAAGAAGAAGAAGAAGAATTTGATCAAAACAAAAGTGAAGATGAATTAAAATTCATAGCTATAAAGGGGAGTGATCTTGAAAAAGAGATCAGAGAAGAAAGTGTGCTAATTTCACAAGTGGAAAGGAAAGATTGGATCATTGATAGTGGTTGTCAACATCACATGACTAGTGATATGAGCAAATTTGTCAAATTCAGAAGCCATGATGGAGGAATTGTCAGAGTAGGGAACAATGTAGCCTATCACATTACATGAATTGGATCTATCACACTTGATGGTAAAACAAATACTGATGATGTTTATTTTGTTAATGGACTGAAACATAACTTGTTGAGTGTTGGACAACTTATAGACAAAGGTTACCAATTCTAGTTTGGTAATGTCACCTGTATCATCAAGGACAAGGAAGAAAAATTGATTGATTCTAGCACAAGAAATAGAGGTAATGTATTTCAGCTAAAACCCACTAAAATAAAATGTTTAGCAGCTAAAGTTGACAACAATTGGTTATGGTATAGAATATTTTATCACATAAACTTTGATAACATTATGGAAGCTAGTAATACACTTGATGTGAGAGATATACCTGGGATCACTAAGCCCACTGAGATTTTTTTTAAGGAATTTATCTTGGCTAAATAGAAGAAAGTTTCATTTCCTAGCAAGCAATTTGGTACTACACAAAAGCTGGAATTGGTTCATACAGATTTGAGTGGTCCCACAAGAACAAGAGGGTTCTATCACACTATCATTCATTATAGAAATCAACAATAGATAATGTAAGAAAACATAATTACGTATAGTATAAAGACCCATGCATAAATGTGAAGTATTATTCACTTCTATAACTTCTATAAAGATAATGTATTAATATTTTTAACTATCTTATTTTTTTCCTTTCCATCTTATTTCTCAACCTTTGTAAGACAAATTTCTCATTCCCATCCACTAATTATGAACAAGAATCTATTAGGATAGTTATGAAATTTAAACAACTATAAAAATAACTCATTGCTGAATAGTCTATCATAACACTCACTATAATCAAAATATATTATTGCTTAACTAAATATTTTTTCCTAGTTTTTCTAATTTCATTACTCCAATAATTGATTTAATAGAATATTTGACTCTATAAGGCTTTTTCTATATTTTCTCTTGAAAATAAAATTTCTGAACTTTCTTAACATACTTACATTCCTTCTTTTCTTCCATCTTATGACTAATATTTTGACCCTACCTATGATATATTTGAAAATTTTTCTCATGTGTTATTTTTGGTGTCAAATTTCAATTGTAACATCTATTCCTTTTTATTTATCCAACTATAAATGTTACACATGCACTATATTATAGGTTCACATTTAATTGGATTATCTTATAGTTCAATGAATACATATAGATGACACGCATTTTATTTTAAAGTTCTTCACTAGATTGAACTCTTAATCATCTTTTCACTCCCTATAACTTTTTTAATAGGATTTTATTTTTCCCTTTTGTGCATCATAATCACTTTTGGTATTCTCACCCAAGTCAATTATATAATTTGAAGTACCCCAAATATTTATGAAAAAATCATCTTCAAGTTCATCATGCTCATCGATGTAAGGTTTTCCACCTTATTATTATACAATTAAGGCTATGCATATTGTCCTTGTAAAAGTACTTTTCTTGATATACATGTTTTTATGTGGATGTTAAATCAGACTTAGAGGTTAATTTTTCCCCAACTCATTTTATGCAGTTTGCCCCCAATTTTTCCTATGAGGGTTCAAAGACAATGCCCTCGTGCTAGAGGTCAATGTGCAGTGCCCAAGTTGGGGTCCTAGGGTTGTTCCCTTAAAAAATAATTTACTATTGTAAAAGGCATCATAAGTAAATTTTTTATTTGATGGTATATTCTATCCCTAATTTTTTAAGTGAAAAAAATATTGTATAAAATATCTTGGGTTGAGGATTTAATTACGTATGATGATTTAGTAGCTTCTTGTAGCAGTATTGAGTTGCAAGGCATTGTAGATGATAGTAAGATTGGAATCACCAAATAATAATATTATACCTATTATTTGGTGGATGTAGCCTAGGGATTGGGTGAACCACATTAAGTCTTTGTATCTTCTTTTCTCTTATGTGTGCTTTATTCCTTTGTGATGCTGGTTAAATTTTCATGTAATTGGTATTTCTATCTCTATAATCCAACCAATACCTTCCTATTTCTCATTACAAACTTTTCTATCTCCAAAATACAATGACAAGGTTTTGCATTTTGTTGGCATCTCTTGACCTTACGCACATGTAAGAGGCCTACCCTTCTTCATGTTTTCCATCTCTAATTTAATAAAGGATATACAAGAATATTTAAATTTTGGAGAAGTAATAATAGAAAATATTATTCAGTTTCCCTATGGATTACAGTATAGAATACATATTTCATACTTACCATGTGTCTAACATATCATGGACAAGTTTTAAAAGTAATGGGTCTCCACTTGATAGGAATGAACTCAAAATTATAGCCTCATAGAGAAGAATCTAGAATAATGTTGTAACATAGAAAAAAGAACACATCATTTACATTTACATTACTATAAAGCACATATGCATTAAATAATAATGGTTGTTACCAGTTTGAAACTTTAGTATTGATATGAATTGAGACATTAGAATCAACTATATTGTGATGAATAAAATTGATCTTTGATTGTATTTATAACATTCCTTGTTTTTCCCACTTCGAAAGAAATTCTATATGGATTACAATATTATGAATACATCTTAATAATATCATGTTGCATGTTTTTTGAGCCACTTATGGATCATTCAGTAATTACCTATTATAATAAAGTTGGCAAAATTTGCAGTGATTATAGATATTCTTGCGCAACATTTTAGGATAATATGGGCACTCCTCCAAATTGATTTTTATAAGACTACTCAAAAAATTTGATCATTGGCTAACATAAAATTTAGAAATTGACATTAATTAAAAATTTTAATTTATCATGTCAAAATTTTAGATTTTATTAGTGAAACCATGATATAGATAGAAATAATTAAATAAAAAAATGGGTGATTCACTTGTGTATTGCACCCAACATTTATAAATTCTAAGCAAGATGGCTTCCCAAATGTGTAGTTTTTATTTTCTAAAATCCAAGAATCCAATGTAAAATATTCAAAAATTGGTGAATACTTGCCACTAAAATTTTCCCTCGAGATATAAAATGTGTGGATAAGGATTTGGGGATTTTATTGAATACTAGGGAAAGATATTAGATCAAATAAACAATAGGTGGTAGTTAGGAAACATTTTCCATTGAATCCACTTATCTAGACATGGTTATGGTCATCGTTTGACATATAAGCATAGATATAAAAAAACATTATTCTCTTTAGTTCTTAATTCATAATTCTCAACTATTTTAGGCATCAAGAGTGTGTTTTGATCCCTTTCTTTTTATTTTCAATACTATATAATGGCTTAAATTTACATATAAAATTTACTCTTCCCTAGTTCTTCTTCAAGATTAGATTTTTGTTATTATGGAACATGTCAGGTCTCTATCTATCTAAAAAACCATAACATTTAAATTTAATAAATGAAGACATCACTTGTTTAGTTTGAGGACTTCTCAATTGATTCTTAGGATTATCCCTCATATCATGAGGTGGTTTGAATAAATAAGAAATATCAAAGGTAGATAATAAGGCTTGATTAAAAGGCAAAAACTTACAATGCAACGGTAACTTGTAAGCTGCTCATGTGGGAGGTCTTAGGTTTGAATCTACCTTTGCTTAACATATAATAATAATTAATTCGAACAAATAATAATAATTAATCTAGGCTTCGACCATTTACCAATAAAATAAAATAAGGCTTGATTAAAAGTTGAACCTTTGAGGATACAGACAAGGATTAGACTTTGTTGAGGGTTTTGTTCTATAATCATTGGATTTTACTAATGATGACAGAGAAAAATGCAAATCAATTTCATTAATCTTTGCTAAAGCTAAGGTAAAAGACATATTTATGTAGCATTCAATGGATAGAGAAAGTTCCTTGAAAAGAATATATCAAAAAATCAAAATGATTAGTTCCTACTCCTCCCTCATAGTTCACAACATTTAAGTTGATATTTTTTTCTAGGTGGAAAATGATACTCCAACTGAAAAAGGGTTCCTTCTTGTAAGAAGGTAAAAATATAGACGAGAATGTAAACAATCAAATCAATGGACACAATACCTTATACTAGTGGTTTATAGAAGATAAGGTTACTATGTCAACCCAAATGCTAGGCTTGGATAAAATTATGGTCAATACTTAGACCTTGGCTAAAGTTCTTCAACATTTGGAGGAAAATGCTATTTTCATAAAAGCAATGTTAAGAGATTATATTGAAGTTACATAGGATAAAATAAGGATAACATTTTTTGGATATGAGCAATAAAATTTTGATATTTTATTCATTCATATATATTGAAAATTAATAGTTACATTGTATCTCTATAGTAACTATATTATAGTTTTAATTAATGTATTAATGCCAACATAATCCCTCCCCCACCTTAATATTTTACCCCACCTTAATATATTGATCCTAAAAAACATTATAAATACCTATGGGATCCCCCCCCCCCCCACCCACCCCCGCGTACATTATAATCACCATCTAAAATATAGGTTCGTTAGGTTGATGAAATGCTTTTCAACAAAAGCGATCGCTTGTTTCTAGGGTTTTACTTGATTTCGCCACTGAAAAGGTCAATGTAATCCTCCTCCCCAACGAGAATGTCAATTTCATAACTTTCACTTTGACTCCTCTCGTCATAAGAATTACATATAACCGTTCAACAATGGGAAACGCGGGATTAAACCGAAGATTTAAACTCATATTATTAAAAAATTCCTAACTTGTTCAAAGTCTCACGAGCCACTATGCGATTGAAACCTTTGAAAAGATCATCCTCGTATAACTGTCCATGCCTATCCTCCCTTTAAATATAGCCTCCTTTGTGTGGGTTATACAACATCTTCCTTTGTTCTCTCCCAACATACATATTACATTTCGCCTCTTCTCATCAATTATTCTGCTGAGTTGGTCATTTGTGAAGGGAACAGCTGTTTGTTTTGCTCTCCACCAACGAATATGGCGGTGTTAAAGCTTATGAGAGTCATGATAATTTTCCTTGTTCTAACCACTCTCTTTACCCTGCAAGTTTCTGGTCGATATAACCTTAAGACAAGATTCTCCAACAACGGAAATTACAACCTGTTTGAAGTTGTGGAAAAGCTACCATCATGTATCAATTGCGCAAGCCATATTCCAGATCCCAAATGCTGCAAATAATAAATTAGTCTGCAAATATTGGCTTGGCAACGAAATTGACTGTTGCTCTTCTTCAATCATAAACTTGTATAATATCCAGTGATAAATATGCAGGAGTTAACTCTGTTTGAATAGAATCATTACTTGGAAAAAAAATTCAATCGGGAAAAACGTATACTCGTTAGTTATCAATCAACTTGATTGTTGAAGATGAATTTCCATTTCAAAAGAATTTTCGTATTTGTTACGTTTGCACATGAATAGAGTTATTGGTGTACTAGAAAGATCTAATATTTGAAAGGGACTGGCTCCAATTTGTATTAAACATTGATCTAATGAGAATTTAATTGAAGCAACGAAAGATAATATATTAATCTATTAAGGAGAGGTTTCATGAGAACGAAAGGACACGAGTGGCATAGAGATAACGTAAGAATAACTGTCAATGTTTGAATGGTAGGGAGTGAGAGTTTTTATTAACTTGAGATGTTCTTTTATTTAATTTATAAATTAGTAGCTTTGTGCTTTTCTGAATGCAAGAATGAGTTCACAAGTCTTAGTTTATTTATAAGAAGTGGGTTGTAAAGATATTGTGTTAAATTTTTCTTTTTTTTAATAGAAGTGGGTAATAAAGATATTGGTAGAATTTAGTAACTACATTCAATAAACAAGGGTTGCATGCAGTTGTAGTTTCTATCTTAAGGGCATAGGGGTATAGTAGAGTGTATTGATTTGACTATGAAACTTGAAGCTAGTATTTTCATTTGGTTGATACATATCTAATGCTTCTAGAGGAATGTATCATTATTGTTGGAAGGTTAGTAATCCAAATTTAGAACACATCTAACTAGATAAATCATGTGACCAATGCATAAAATCTAATAAGAAGATGAATTTCCTAGTATGTAAATGTGTGTGTGCAACCCTACCCACATTACACATCATGTGGCTCAGCCAACTTGGGAGGAAGAGAATTTAAAACTTTGACAATGTGAAAGGATAGTTTTATTTCAAAATATTAGATAATACATATAGTTTTAAGGCATGGTAACGAATAAAAGAGACTTTGAACAATTTATGATCAAAAGCTCTATATGGAATGATCAAAAACATATATTTTTAACTAATTTCGCTAGCATTATCTTCATTTGGTTGATGATTACCAAGGTTAACATAAACTTGCATGCTTCCTTGTCTTTTTTCAACCAGTCAAAAGTTGGATGTGAGACTACACCTTTGTTAAACCAATTAGAAACTAGAAATTGCACATCTACAATTTTAGATGTAAAGTTGCAAATTCATATCTACATTTATTGCATAAGCCCAACATCAAAGCTTAATGAGTAGAGTAACCATGAGTTGAATAAAACCATACATCCAAAAGATTTCTATTGAATCATTTTTTTTTTGACATTAGAAATATTCTCAAATATATTTCTTAATAGTATCCCTGATCTATATTCATCTTTCTAATATATGTTCTTGTTTTAGAATATAGAATTTACCACAAATAACAAGAACAAAATTAAATTCTCAAAGAATTACAATATCATTCACCTCTAATATTTCTTTTGAAACAGTTAAGATATTGTTGAAGGTTGAAAATCAAATTCAGTGAAAAAGCCTTTGGACATATGGCTTCTCATTATAGCTAGTCCACTATCTAATAATGGAAATACATATTCTAAAAATGAAAATCTTAAGATAAAAGAGAAAAGTTAGGAGATCAACAATTATAAATATTATCTTTTAATGACTATATTCTCTCAAAGATTTTTTTTGTGATTAAATAGACTCATATAATCTTATACATGAAATCATAAGTTAACTATAAATTAGAGTTGGAACTATTGTTACAAATACACATACAAATATAAAATAGTTCCATAAATTGCTAGCCCCAACTGATAATGTAATAGGAAATGCTATGAATATCTATAAAAGAGTCATATTTCTTGTATTAACATTGATGTTAAAGTCTTAGTTGGCTAGACATTATGCTAACTCAATAGACTACAATACCATTTGATTGATGAAAATGATTTGAAGAAAGTGTGATGAAGATAGAGTTGATAAGTATGGTATTCAATGGGTACTTGAATGAGTTGGACAATAATAATGTAATAGTGGTTTGATTATTTTACAATCATATATTTATTCAATGCATTAAAGTATACAAGCTTAATCGAGTGGCAAGGTTAATAAAGGGAGCTTGTATTCACCAACTGACTATAATATTACCTGAGCAATTGACAAAGAAAAAGAGAATTTCAATGTTCCCTAAGTGAGTTTAGTAATAACTGAGTTCTATATTACCTGAGCAAATTTTAAGTTTATCAAGTTACAGACACATGAATAAGTTTTGATAGAAAGTTTGAAAGTTTGGAATGGTCTAAGACATGAGTGAAAGTTTGTTACAAGATCTATGATTGGGAAAATTCAATGAGGATTTGATTAGGAGATTGAAGAAGGATAAGAATGTACATAGAGTTTTATGAAATTTATATTGTCTAAGTGTCTAGATTCAATGTATGGAGTTTTGAATTTGGAAATTTTGTATGAAACTAAGACGAGCGGTTTTGATTAAGAGGAAAAATACGGAAGGACCAAGAAGCTTGGAAATGACTATTTAAGGAGGCGATGAAGATAGTTTTAGGTTTCTATTTGGGAGTGGATTAAGTAAGGATAAATTTATTGTAAATGAGAAATTGAAGAAGGTGAAAGAAGATAGGTTAGCTAGGTGAATCGAGTAGAGGAAGAAGAAAATAAAGGTGTAATTCATCTTGAGAAAAGTACAAAGTGAAAGGAGATTAGAGTGAGAGATCAGATGGAGACAATTAAAAGAGACAAATATCTAAATAATAAGATGTAGTTTCTATTCTTAACATACCATTTCTACTATTACTTTTTAACCATTGTAGTAGAAAATATCAAAGAGATGAGTGGACCTAACAAGTCTATGAAATCCTATATGGTAATATTGATTAGTTGTCTTTGTTAGTCCTTTAGAGTAGGCTACTCTTTAGACAAAATCAAGGAGTGATAACTTCTAGATGATCTTTTGATGAAATCATCTAACAAGGTCACATTAAACATGTATATGTAACCTTTAATGAGGTTGGCTCCTAGCAGAGCTCACTTTAAAAGAGTGAGCATTTTTTGGTTGCCAATCCTAGGTGGTTTTTTTGTACATGGGGTTTCCATGTTAAAATCTAGGTATAAAATGTGAGAATGTTATTTGTGTTGCAAGTTGTTTTACATTTTTTACAGTTTAGTACAACTCGATAAAAATTAAGTAATTGCAAGGTAATAACTAAGTCATTTTACTCACATTTGATAATGCAAAGAAAAATAAGTAAAAATTTTGGAATAAAGTGATCAAAAGATTTAACCGATAAGTTGAATGATTAAAATGAGTGAATGTTGATTAATTTTATGAAGTTATATTGGTACTGAGTTTTTTTGAAGGGAATGTATGATAAATGACATAACAAATTCACATCTTGCCCCCCTTAGTTATCTAAAAATTGGTATCATAGCTCAATGCTTGGAGAAAAAAGTTAAAGGAAGTTTTAGAGAAAAAGGTTGAAGATGTATATGAGAGAGGTACCAAAGATAAATAAGGAGAACTTTTCCTTGTGGTAAGACATAATGAAGTTGCATCATTTTTGGCATTGGAGATAATGATAGAAACTTGTTGGAACATGAAAATGTTACCCCTTCTAGTCCCCTAACCATAGAACAAATGAATGAGAGAGGAAATCATAATAGATTGATGATTGAGATTGCATTTTCCCTCAATGATGTCGAGTTTGAAGATATAAAAAAGTACACTAATACTAAATAAATGTGGAATAAATTGGAACATGTACATGGTGGAGATGACAATGTGCCAAAGCTATTTTTAAAAGATTGAGAGGAAAGTATGATTGTATGTGAATTAAATAAAGTGAGAATTGAATCAAAGAAGTGGTAAGTACAATTAGAGCTACTAGAGGAACAATCCTAGATTCAGAAATTCTAAGTAAAATTCTTAAAACATTTTTTCATGTTTATGCTATCAAAGCTTTTGCAATTCTAGAAGTATGAGTTGTGCCTAGTAATGATCTTACACTTGATGATCTAGTTGGTGGCTTGACTGCATTTGAGTTGATAAATTATGACAACAGTATGGTTAAAATTAGAAATGCATTTAACTCTTCACTAGCCATCAACAGTTCAAAGAAAGAGAAGAAAAGTAAACAAGAAAGTGAGTCTAAATTTGAAGATGACCTAGATGTTCTTGAAGCATTTCTTGCAAGAAGGTTATCAAAATGTAAAAGTAAAATACAAACATAAATAGCCCTTGATTTTTTTCAAATGTAATGAGGTTGGTCAGTTTGATGCTAAATGTCCTAACATAAATAAGAGTGACATAAATGAAAAGAAAGATTGATAAGTAGGAGATAGCAATATCACGACAAGAAAGATTTCAATTATAAGAAGGATAGGGACTACAAAGACAAATGAAATAATTCATGCTAGATAGCTTAGAAAGAGTGCACCAAGTCTAGTTTTGATGATGGCAAGAAAGTAGTTGAAATGGTTTATATTGCAATCAAGGAAGATCCAAATGGTGAAAGTTATAAAAGTGAGACTACCCTTATTTAACATGTTAGTAAGAATTATTCATGGATTATCAATAGTTGATGCTCACATCACAAAACAATTTTTTTGAAGTTGTCTTTGATTTTGTGAAACTTTCCCTTTGAAGGGGTTAAAATGAAATCTATGTTTTATTTAACATATCCCGATCAATCCGATTCCTAATCACCAAGTTTTGGAGGGTAAAAAACTATGATCATTAGTTATATTAAATAAGATAAAAAAATAACTTTTTCGGAATGGTAAGTATTCATAGCCATAAAAAATCTCAATCTATTGGGGGTTTCGATGGGGTCACTTATTTTCATTGCAACATTACATTTCATAGTTTTAAGATTGTCAATTATTATGGCATATAATTAAATTTTTAACCTCATCAAAAAAACATAATTAAAATTTTAAAATAGAAATGAAAAATATTATACATAGACAAGGTTTTCTGTTCCCAAAATATTAATCAATTTACTTACATGTGATGTAGGAGACTTATATATATATATATATATATATATATATATATATATATATATATATATATATATATATATATATATATATATATATATATATATATATATATATATATATATATATATATATATATATATATATCTATATATATATATATATATATATATATATATATATATATATATATATATATACATATATATATATTTGTGAACACTTGCTACTCAATTGTAAGGTCTATTTGTCTAAATGGTCAATTAGTTAATTTACTTGTATGTGATGTAGGAGACACACACACACACACACACACACACACACACACACACACACACACAGAGAGAGAGAGAGAGAGAGAGAGAGAGAGAGAGAGATGTGTGTGTGTGTGTGTGTGTGTGTGTGTGTGTGTGTGTGTGTGTGTGTGTGTGTGTGTGTCTATATATATATATATATATATATATATATATATATATATATATATATATATATATATATATATATATATATATATATATATATATATATATATATATATATATATATGTCTATATATGTATGTACACACACACACACACACACACACATATATACATATATATTTGTGAACACTTGTCACTCAATTGTAAGGTCTATGTGTCTAAATGGTCAATTAGTCAATTCATAAATTGTGAATCTCTCATAATATATAAGAAGAATTCTACATTTGATTGTCTAATGCTATGTTAAACTTGATGATTAAACTCTATAGCTTTTATGGGACCTATAATTGAACAATCTTATTTTCCAATGTGATAAAATACCTAATATAGACTAAGTGTTGAAGATCCTCTAGGTTAAGAACAAATAATTGTTTCCGCTTTCTTAGATCTTACAAATTGATTGGCTTGTGTTGACAAATACAAACATACATATATATGTAATGTTGAATAGTGCAAATAGTCCATGATTTCTTTCGTTAGTGTAAAATATGATGAACACCTATCTACTCACTAACAATTAACTCTGTTGATGGTGATATTTGGACAAAACCAATATCTAATATTTTATTCTATTACATTTGTGCTTTAACAAATATAATTGTAGAAATGTGCAAAATGCTAAGGATAATTACAAAATGCTCCTACAATATTAGTGATAAATGACTAAAATAGCTATTAGAATGTAAATTACTTATTTGTAAATGAGATGATATTTTATTATGTACATTAATGTGATAATCAATCAAAAATTATATGAATATATGAAAATATTTAAATACCTATAAATAATAACAAGAAAGCAAAAAATATAAAGACATTATATCAATTTTGAAAATAAAAGACATTATACCAATTTGAAAATAAAAGACCCAACTTGTGACATAATTTTTCAAATTACTAATATCAAAGAGTTTTGACAATATTTAATCAAAAGTAAATAAAAATTGATGAGTAATTGAGATGATATAAAACCAAACATAAAATTTGAAGCATATGAATTTATTTATTTATTTTCATTTTATGTCTAGAAAATATTCACTATCATTTTTTTGAATTTATCTATATGTATGTATGTATGTATGTATGTACATGTATATTTATATACGTATACATATACATATACATATATATATATATATATGTATATATGTATGTGTATGTGTATATATATATACGTATACATATATATATATATATATATGTATATTTATATATGTATGTATATGTATATATGTATATGTATATGTATATATGTATGTATATGTATATATGTATATGTATATATTGAATAAAAATTGTCATTTAATTTTTTTTTCCAAAAGTAAAACATTTAAGTTTCTAATGATCTCGTTTAGAATTAAAAATAATAATTATTTATTCATTCTAATTAGATTACAAAATGTAAACTCATAAATATAAAAAATCTCAAAAGTGAAGATCTCTTTTTGACTATGGTCTTCTTTGGTATCTGATATGAACTTGATTTCAATTGTCATCATATGTTTTAGATTGATGTAAAGATGGCCCCATTAGTGAATCTAGTTATTGGAACATATTTTTAACTTCTCAATATAATTATAGTAAGTACATCCTATTAAACATTCATCATATGAGGATAACTTCTATTTCAACATTTTGTATTAAAAATGATTCTTCAAGCATCTTCTCACATTTCTCTAATAGTTACTTCTTTCATCTTTGAGATGCCTAGAAAAACCAATATAGTAACAAGTGTAGAACTATAATATAATAATTGGAGAAATATATAAAATAATTTAGAATATAAAAGTAAGTGACCATAATCTATTTTCTTTGCCTTACTCTCAAGGAGAAAACCAATTAAAATTATTTGGATAAGAGATTAATAAAAATGTCTATATCAATGTTTTGTATAGATACAAAGAATACAAAATTAGAAAATCAAGTAAAATTCAGTGACATGTTCAAAATATCAAATTAACTATGTATATTTTTAAATCAACATTAAAATATGTTAAAAAGGATTAGAAAATTGCTAAAATATCAAATTTAATAAAATATTTAACTTCACATTATTTAATTTAAAAGATTTCAAAATTAATATCAAATTTTCAAAACTTCTGAAATTCTATGCTTTACATTAAAAGAATCTTGAAATAATATTATTGTATAAAAATAAAATTCAATTTGATGAGTAATTGAGATGCTATAAAACCAAACATAAAATTTGAAGCATATGAATTTATTTATTTATTTTCATTTTATGTCTAGAAAATATTCACTATAGAAGAATTCTTCTAGAAAATAAAAATTGATAAGTAATTGAGATGCTATAAAACCAAACATAAAATTTGAAGCATATGAATTTATTTATTTATTTTCATTTTATGTCTAGAAAATATTCACTATCATTTTTTTGAATTTATCTATATGTATGTATGTATGTATGTATGTACATGTATATTTATATACATATACATATACATATACATATACATATATATGTATATATGTATGTGTATGTGTATATATATATACGTATACGTATATATATATGTATATTTATATATGTATGTCTATGTATATATGTATGTATATGTATATATGTATATGTATATATTGAATAAAAATTGTCATTTAAATTTTTTTTCCAAAAGTAAAACATTTAAGTTTCTAATGATCTGGTTTAGAATTAAAAATAATAATTATTTATTCATTCTAATTAGATTACAAAATGTAAACTCATAAATATAAAAAATCTCAAAAGTGAAGATCTCTTTTTGACTATGGTCTTCTTTGGTATCTGATATGAACTTGATTTCAATTGTCATCATATGTTTTAGATTGATGTAAAGATGGCCCCATTAGTGAATCTAGTTATTGGAACATATTTTTAACTTCTCAATTTAATTATAGTAAGTACATCCTATTAAAAATTCATCATATGAGGATAACTTTTATTTCAACATTTTGTATTAAAAATGATTCTTCAAGCATCTTCTCACATTTCTCTAATAGTTACTTCTTTCATCTTTGAGATGCCTAGAAAAACCAATATAGTAACAAGTGTAGAACTTTAATATAATAATTGGAGAAATATATAAAATAATTTAGAATATAAAAGTAAGTGACCATAATCTATTTTCTTTGCCTTACTCTCAAGGAGAAAACCAATTAAAATTATTTGGATAAGAGATTAATAAAAATGTCTATATCAATGTTTTGTATAGATACAAAGAATACAAAATTATAAAATCAAGTAAAATTCAGTGACATGTTCAAAATATCAAATTAACTATGTATATTTTTAAATCAACATTAAAATATGTTAAAAAGGATTAGAAAATTGCTAAAATATCAAATTTAATAAAATATTTAACTTCACATTATTTAATTTAAAAGATTTCAAAATTAATATCAAATTTTCAAAACTTCTGAAATTCTATGCTTTACATTAAAAGAATCTTGAAATAATGTTATTGTATAAAAATAAAATTCAAAGGTATTACTATAGTTTAAAAAGAAAAATATATATTATAAATATATTATATGTCATAAATATTATATTATCTATAATATGATAGTTTGATAATAGTTTTGTTTTTTCAAAAGAATAGAAAACCCCCAGGCTAACTTTCGCACTTTTAAAGTCATGTCGAATTAATAATACATCTGTATTTGTACCAGCTTGAAGAACCATTTCCTTTCTTATATTAGATGTAAATTATGAAGAAGGCCTTTTCAAATAGTGATAATTTCCTTTTGATTTTAAGTGCTTATGTTAGTTTTGGTAGCTTGGACATGTGTTCTTCCATATGCTATTATTTAGCAAATAATTAGTTTACTAACTAGATGGTTAGAGTTGGGACAAATATTTGTTATTTCATTGGCCAATTTTAGAAGCAAGTAGAAACCAACTTGGTTAGGGTCGTTAAGTTTTTTTAATCTTGACTATTAATTGGTAATCAATCTTGGTCATTGGTTTTCCAATAGGAGGAGTATAAAACAGAGTTAAGGACATTTGCAGTGAAAAAACTATAGAAGAATTTGTAGAGTTATAAAATGAATTTGTAGAGATAAAAAATATTCTTGCGGTGTTACAAAGGCATAGTAATGGCATTGGGGATAGCAGTAAGGGAAAAAAATGAAAGAAATTGAGTGGATGTCAGAGTTCTTCTAGTGAGAGGCAAGGAATTTTGTATCTCTTGATTTGTTGAAGTTAATATAATTTCCTCATCTATAGAATTGGTTTTCCCTTATGGATTTTTTCCAAGGATGATTTGTCCAAACATATTGTGTTCACTATGTTACTTATTTATTTCTATATTTTATTGGTGAAGCTATAGTTGTATTATTTTTTGATATTAGCTACATGAATTTATTTTTGGTAGCTAAATAATCATTTAAGATAGGAGATTAATAATTAGTGACTACAATTGGAATTTTCACATGATATTAGAGCAGTGTTGAGGGTAGCAGAGTTTTTCCCTAGGAAAGAAATTGTGGGTTTATTAAAACCTAGATAGATCTCTTTAGATTCATTTTTTCTTTAAATCAATTGAGATGGTTTCAGCTAGTTTGAGAGATCAAGAAAGATTGGATGTTGCATTGAATTTTCATATTTAGAAGGCTTGACTTTCTTTATTGTTGGAAGATAATGGTGTCAAGGATTATGTTACCACTATTGTAGTTGTTCCTACAAATGTAATATAGCTTGCAACATACAAGAAGGAAGATGTCAAGGCAAGGAGGATAATCTTTAATGGTGTCAAAGATAATATTGTTCCACATATCTTAGAGCTAGATACAACAAAGAAGATGTGGGTTGCCATTCTGAATATGTACCAACATGCTATCACCAACATGAAGATGATTCTTATAGAGAAGTTGAAGAATATTTGGATGAACAAGTGAGAAGATGTCACAAATTACCTCACTATGATTATACTTGTCAACGACAAATAGAAGCTATTGGAAATAGCCCTTGTGATATCAATTTGTTAGTGGACAAGACACCTTACTGAGTTGGGATTGACTATGGACTAATTTCACTCAAGAAGAGTTTAGACCAAGTCTTGTCAATGGGCCAACAAGAGTCATAAAAATGAGGTGGAATAGGAAAGTGTTGCCCTAGCAGTGAAAGGGAAAGCAAAGAAGGGGTCAAGCAAATAATTGAATTCACAAATTGAGAAGAAGAAGAAGGAAATTTCTAACATCAAGTGATTTAGTTGTCATGAGTATGGTCACTATTTCAGTTATTTCCCAGAAAGGAAGAAGGCAAAGAAGTAGGTGGTAGCTTTAGCAAGTACAAAAGAACTCTCTAGTAGAATGCAAGATGAGTTTTCACACATAGCTTGTATGGTTAGTTCAACTTCATAGTCTATTTGGTATATAGATAGTGCAGTGACATTTCATATAATAGGATTTAGAGAGTACTTGTCCAGTTATAAGGAGGAGAACACCAATATCTAAATCTCTATAGGAAACTTGTCCAACCTCAATAGTTGGAAAAGGGAATATTCATTTTCAGAGGGAGAATGGAAATATAATTCCACTTCATGATATGTTGCATGTGCTAGGCTTAGGTATGAATTTGATTTATGTATATGTTCTTTAGGATAGGGGTATAATTTACTCTTTAGAGGGACACATGTTGATTAAGCATAAGGATTGGAAATCACCCATGTGGTGACTTTATAAGTTGTAGTCTGATACTCCTAAGGCACTCATAAGCAAAAATAATCCTAAAGATCTTGGAGAGCTATGACATAGGAGGATGGGCCATATTCATCATGGAGCACTCAAATTACTTTATTGGATGGTCAAAAGTGTTCTAGAGGTGAGCACACAGTATGATGATGTATGTAAGGGATTTGTGTTGGGGAAATTTGTGAAAGTATCTTTTCCAAGGACTTACACTAGATTTGAGGATGTTCTTGATCTATTAAATTCAAATATATGTGGACCAATTTTTATAAATTTTGTTAGAAGATATGAGAACTCAATAGGAAGGAAGAAAAAATTTATTGGGTCAGACAATAGAGGCAAGTACAATGGAAATAACTTCCAAGATTTCTGTACTAGAGAAGGAATCGAGAGAGATTGGACTATTTCTTATGATTCACAATAAAATGGAGTTTTTGAGAGGAAGAATCATTCTACATCAGAGGTGGGAAGGGTTATGCCATATGACTAGGACATGCCCCACTATGTATGGACAGAAGCATGTAGGACAATAGTTTACATTTTGAATGAGTTTTCACACAAGATGTTAGGGAAGATGACACCAAAGAAATCTTTTACAAGAAAGAAGCCAAATTTTGGTCACTTCAAAATATTTGGG
Source organism: Cupressus sempervirens (assembly GCA_028749045.1). Classification (NCBI taxonomy): domain Eukaryota; kingdom Viridiplantae; phylum Streptophyta; class Pinopsida; order Cupressales; family Cupressaceae; genus Cupressus; species Cupressus sempervirens. The sequence continues at coordinate 920,367,372 of CM053785.1, read as the reverse complement.
AGTTTGGCATATTATCATAGTCTAGGTGATACATGTACCAAGTTAGATTAGACTACAAAGATGAGTTAATTTTTTGGGTACAATGAAACCTCAAAGGCATATAGGATTTTTATCCCAAGGACCAAAAGAATTATTGTCAGATGTAATGTCAAGTTCATGGAGGACAAGGCATTTGTAAGGTCTAGAGATTTGCTAGCTAATGATCAAAGTCAACAGCTAACAAAAGCTCCAAGTCCTAGTCAAGTGTAGTGAAGTATAAGTACAATTATCGAGACAAGTGTAGGATTGGGTGGTGAATATTTATAGAGTATGGAGCAATAGGTGCAATAGGAAATGCATCTAGAAGACTTAGATGTTGATATTTCATCCTCTATAGTTGGCAGTAGGAATAGTATGGTTCAAGAGACATAAAGGGATACCTAGTAATTTGTGGGAGCTCTTGGGAAGAGTACTAGAGAGTATAGACAACCTACCAAGTTCAATGACATTGTTGGATTAGTTAGTTAGTTGGTATATAGTGAACCTTATAGCTATTAGGTGGTAGCACAATATCATGTATGGAAGAATGCTATGGCTAAGGAGTATAACTCAATTATGTAGAATGATGTGTTAGAGGAAATGCCTAGACCAATAGATAGAGTAGTAGTTGGATTACTCTAGGTCTACAAAATAAATCATGGTGTAGATGGTATCATTGAGAAATAAAAGGAAAGATTTGTGGCCAAGGGGTTCTCTCAGAAGAAGGGAATAGATTACAACAAGACATTTGTTCCAGTGGCCAAGTATACTTCTATATGAGTCATGATCTCATTTGTAGCATAGATGGGATGGCAAATCTAGGAAATGGATGTCAAGATAATATTCCTTAATGGTCAGTTGAAGGAGGAGGTATACATAGAGCAACTAGAAGGCTTTTTAGGACAAAATAAGGAGACCCACATGTGCAAATTAAAGACAGCTTTGTATAGACTCAAGCAGGTTCCCACATCATGGTATGAGTGCATTGATACATACTGGTAGGAAATGGGCTTTGTGAAGAGTGAGGGAGATGCTAACATTTACTACCTAGTGGTTGGGGGTGAGGTTCTCATTCTTGTTCTATATGTGGATAACTTGTTGCTTATGCACACTAGGGCTCATAGAGAATTGCAAGAGGGATCTTGCAGAAGAGTTCAAGACGAAGGATTTAGGACTTATGCACTACTTTCTAGGCATGGAGGTGGGGCAGAAAGATGGAGGGATTTTCCTTGATTAAGGAAAATATTTCATTAAAATATTGAAAAGAATTGGGATGAAGGATTGCAAAACTATTTCTATACTCATGATCATGAGTTGGAGGAAGGTAGATACATCTAGGGAGAAGGATGTAGATTCCCCCTTATATAGGTAGTTGATTGGTTCACTTATGTACTTGGTCAATAGCAGCCTAGATATTGCATTTGTACTAAATTCTCTTACTAAGTTCATGGTTGAACTAAATATAGTGCATTGGATAACCACCAAGCATGTGTTGCATTACTTGCATGGTACAATTAAGTATGGGATCAGATATGTTTGAGGTGAAGGTATCAAGTTGATGGGCTAGACTGATGCAAATTGGGAAGGAAGGACAATGGACAAAACGAACACTTCAAACTGTTATCTAAATTTGTGATGCATTGAAAGATAGGATAATCCCTAACCGTTATGTCCTAACCCCTACCAAATAAACACATAGTGGAATATAAACAATAACACAAAAATTTGATATGAATTCACAACTCTTTATTCATAAAACAATTGAATATCAATGTGTTAGGCTATAAGGCCTTCTTGGTTATGGCCAAATACAAAGAAATTTTAATAGTTCAGTCAGATCCCTCAAGATCCAACTCAAATCCTAGCTACCCTAGATCTATTACACAACAAAAATCTAGTAGAAACCTCCAAGATCTCAACTTGTGCTTCAAGCCACCAAGCAACCTCATTATTTCTAAACCACAGCTACTAGCTCTTCTCACAAACTCCCATTTCAGATTTCAACTCGAATCTTTTTTCTCCAGCTCCCACACTAAACTAAAATTCCTTCTCCTTCTTCATAATTCTTAAGACACTACCCAAGCCGTCCTCAAATAGCAAGCTAAGCCACAAGTCAGCAAGTCAAGCATTTAATTACAATATAGGGTCACCTTGGAAGAGTAAACAAAAACTCTATAAAACATTTAAAAAAAAATTAGTGATAGGTTATATTTAGGTCCACACATGACCCAAAAAAATTTCCTCTCTTAATAAGATCCTATTTCATCATACAAAATTGCACAAGACTAAAACTCCACATTTTTCAGGCGAAAACTACCTGAAAATTGATACCCGATGAAAATGGTGACATCTCCTAGATCCAATTGAATTATAACTTTTTCTTTGAACTAAAGGTATTACTTTAGGTCCTCTACAACCACTTCAATGTAGAAAGGTTGATTCACTGAGGATAAGTGTGCATCCATCCCAAAATTTACGCACAAAAACCCATCATGAAAATTGATAGAAATTGATACTCCAAGAGAATTGCCATATCTCCCAACTCTCAATGAATTAGGACTTTCTCTCTTGAATAGAGATATTACTATAGGCCCTCTTCAATCCTTGAAATTTTTAGCCTATGAATCATTGCAAAAAATTAGTAACACTACCTGTGACAAGAATGTAGATACCAAAAAATATAGCTCTAGTAGTGAGGTAAAACAACTCTAACCTCAACATGATAACTCTAATCTCTATGAGAACATATGAAAATTTTCTCCAATGTGTCTCCAACACATACCCAATAATAAAAGCCATAACTCTAGAAAAATCCAAGCTCGATGCACCTCCATCAGACTCCCCATGTAAATAGAAAAGTATGTCCACTACTTTGATCCCCAAAGAAAGATCTTCAACCAACTTCATCTTTACCAAAGGCTTACACTCCATCAAAGTCAATAGAACAAATCCAAAATTCAAGCATCTATGCTTCATCCACTAAAACATTAGAATCAACTGAATCTCAAAAACCCAATCAACTAAATCTCAAAAACCCAATCAGCATACTCACTCCCAAGAACAAAATGAACATAATTCTTCACCAAGGATCTCTACAACTAATCACAGCCAGCAAAAACAATATCCTCAAACATGTACTCCACGTTAGAAAAATCATGTAACTCTAAAACAAAGTAAAAAAATGCAAGTTCAAATTCCCAATAAGAGCAACATGTAAATCCTCAGCCATGTCAACCATAGGAAAATCAAGAACATACAAACCCATAGTATCATGTAGATCTAAAAATAATCAGCAACTAGTGATTCCACTCAAGCAACATCAAACTTCACATAAAAAAAAAAATCCATATCCTCAATCATCTCAGCAAAAATATATAAATTCAGATCCATATCAACAACCATATGAAAATTCTCATAATCAACAATCTTAGCAATCCCATTGCTCACAACAAGATGCTTTGCAACATTTAATTCGTCACCAACAACAACTTGATTATCCATAGCCAAGTGCTCTACAATCTTCATGTCATACTTAGCCAACTGATCATGAAAACCAATCTCTATCCTAGCATCAACAAGGTTGGGAATATCCTCACAAACAATCTCAATTTTCTCTGAAGCTTCAACATCAGACTCCACAAACTAATCATCAAAACCAACTTCTTCCACCTCAACCTTGTTATGCCATCTTCTCTCTCGAATATGTTTTCTAACTAGATAAACAATTCTCTTCTAGATTGAAAGAATCCAAATCTAGAAGCATCTACAAAGATCCTTCCTCACCCTATCCTTATGTCAATCAGTTGAACTAGCTCAAATTGAGCAGATACTTGCTTAGCTCGATCAGCCAAACTGGTTTCAGATCAAGTAGACATCTTAGAAAACCTCCTCTCTACCACATCACAAAGATTCAAAATCATCTCAAGGCTAATCCTTTGAGAGCCATCTTCCAAGATTTTTGAAAACCCTCTAAAAAAATCTTTCTCATGCTCCTTTTGATAAACCTCTAATTTTTTGCAAGTCAAATCACAACTTGCTACCTCACACGAACAATTAGGAACCAAACCAAAAGTCTAGGAACACAAATCTGCAATACTAAACTCTCTATGATCATGCCTCAACAAGATAAATCTTCCATCTTCACATCAATTAATCCACCAACAATTCCTCTATAATTAAAAATTAGAATTACAATATGCCATCTCACGACCAAGGACTCAAGAAAGAATAATCCTTCAAAAGATCAATATCTTCTGAGATCAACTTCTATCAACAAAAGGTCTTGGTGAAAACTACCTTAGCTTCGATGATCAGTGTACACACTCAAGAACAACTGTGCTATGATAATCTCTACTTAGATCAAATGTTCTCTCTAATAAGATTAACCACCCAAATCAATCCTCACTCTTATACCACCTAATGTAGTGCAAGGTAGGAGAATCCCCAATGAATATGTCCTAACCCTGAAAAAATAACCACATTGTGAAATATAAACAATAACATAAAGGTCTGATACCAATTCACAGCTCTTCATTCATAAAACAACTAATTACAATCAATGTGTCAAGCTGTAAGGCCTTCTCGGTTATGGCAAAGAACAATGAAATTATAATAGTTCAACAAGATCCCTTGAGATCCAATTCAAATGCTAGCTAGCCCAAATCTATAACACAACAATAATCTAGTAGAATCCACCAAGATCTCAACTTGTGCTCGCAATCCACCAAGCAACCTCCTTGTTTCTAAACCATAGCCACTAGCTCTTCTCACACACTCCCATTCCAAATTCCAACTCAAATCTTTTCTCTCCAACTTCCACACTAAATTGAATTTCCTTCTCCTTCTTCATAATTCTTAAGACATTATCCAAGCCCTCCTTAAATAGCAAGCTAAGCTACAAGTAAACTAGTCAAACGTCTAATTACAATATAGGTCCACCTTTGGAGAGTAATCCAAAAATATAACAAACATCAAAAAAACTAAACAAAAAGTTATACTTAGGTCCACACATGACACAATAACATGTACCTCTGTCAAAGAGACCCATTTCATCACACGAAATTGTGCAAGATGAAAACTCCACACATTTCAAGCGAAAACTATCTAAAAATCGACACTTGAGGAAAATGGTCACATCTCCTAGCTCCAATCAAGTTAGAACCTTTTCTTTGAACTCAGCATACAACTTTAGGTTCTCTACAACACCATAAGTTTTCAAAGTTTGATTCACTAAGGATAAGTGTGGATCTATCCAGAAAATTCACATATAGAAGCCTATTATGAAAACTGACAGAAATTGATACTCTAGGAGAATTGTCATATCTCCCAAGTCATAATAAAATAGGAATTTTTCACTTGAAAAAAGATATTACCATAGGCCCTCTTAAATCCATGAAATTTTTAGCCTGTAAATAATTTCATCAAATTAGTTATGCTTCCTGGAAGAGGCATGAAGAAAGTAGAAAATACAACTTCAAGAGCAAGTTAAAATGACTCTAACTTCAACATGATAACTCCAATCTCTATGTACACATACGAAAAGGTTCCCCAATATTTCCTCAACACATCCCCAATCAAGAAAATAATAAATCTAGAAAAATCTAGGTTTGATGCACCTGCGTCAATTTGGGATCAAGAGTTGTATCTTTGTTCAATAGGAAGAAAAAATTTATGGCTCTAAGTTCACCTGAAGAAGAACACATAGTAGCTAGCATGGTGACATCTGAAGCTATATGGCTTTGAAAGTTGTTGGTGTCCTTATTTGGTCAGAAGCTTGAGACTACTATGGTAAACTATGATAATCAGAGTTGCATCAAGTTGTCTAAGAATCCAATAATTTCATGATAGGTCTAAACATATACACATCAGATATCATTTCATTAGAGATTGAGTACAATGAGGAGTTGTTTAGCTATAGTACATACCTACTAAGGAGCAAGTAGAAGACATTTTGACTAAAGCATTGAGGAAGGAAAAATTCATCTTCTTTAGTGATAAGTTAGGTGTCATGTAGAACAACTTATTCAGTAAGAGGGAGTATTAGTTTTGATAGCTTGGATAGTTGTTTGTCTATATGCTATTATTTAGCAAATAATTATTTTACCAACTAGATAGTTAGAGTTGGGAAAAATATTTATTATTTAAGTGGAAACTTGTATAATCAACTTCAAATTGACTTCGTTAGGGTTGTTAAGTTGTTTTAATCTTGATCATCTATTGAGCATCAATCTTGGTCATTTGTTTTCCAATTGTAGTATAAAAGGGTCTTAGAAGCGCGTTTGGAGAGAAAAAGTTGTAGAAGCATTTGTAGTGTTAGAAAATGAATTTGCAATGATAAAAAATAGTCTTGTAGTCTTAGAAAGGGCACAATGATACATTGGGGATAGTAGTAGAGGAATATCAACACAAGAAATTGGGAGGTTGTTAGAGTTTTGCGAGTGAGAGGAAAGGAATTTTGTATCTCTTGATTTGCTGAAGTTAATATAATTTCTTCATCTATAGAACTAGTTTACCCTTAGGGATTTTTTTCCAGTGTCAATTTTTTCAAAATTATTGGGTTCATTGTATTGCTTATTTCTTTCTGTATATTATTGGTGAAGTTGTGGTTGTATTCTTTTTTTTTACTAGCTATGAATAATCATTTAAGGTAGGACATTAATAATCAATGATTGCAATAGGAATTTTCACACACTATAGATAATATTAGCTTTCATTCTTCATATCTTTTGATCTGCATATTTCTTTTGACTAGGATTCTTGCTAATAGATCATATAAGATTAAATTGAGCTAAAATTAAATCTATTTCTAAAGAATCTAAGAATATCTTGCTCAACGTACTATTTTAGAATGGTGATTATTAGAAATGTGTAAATATGATAAATTGATCTTGTTCCTATTTAATCAATGGATTTTACTATTGTTTGAATCCATTAACTTTGTTTATATTATATACTAGATAAGACCTACATCTTAATTTAGGAAGTTTACTAATGCATTTTTTACTTTGTTTCTTGACTTTCTATGGTTTGTCTTCTAATAATTAGTTCACAAATTTGTGGGATAAATTCAGCTTTTCTCCACTGGACAATGACTTTTCCTACCTTGACTTATACATAAAGAGATGTCTTAAAAACCAAGGTAAAAGGCTTGTTATGTAAACTATACTGGGCTCAATAGACTTAGGGATTTTATCAAATTCTTCTTCAAAATAGAGCATGTAAGTTTTCCTATCATTATATCTTATTTGGCCTGTCATTCGAACCTCTCATTAGCACTACTTAATTCTGAAACTTGAAATTAATTCATTAGACATTCAAATTCAATTACTATATCATATCTATAATTTAATACTATTGTGCTAACTAGAAATAAAACTTGAAATATGTAATACACCTTAGAATATAGAAGGGTTTGATAAGAGATCAATTGAGATTTGTCTATATATTTATTAAGATTTATTGAAAATTTGTCTCAACCTTGCAAGCTTTTTAAGGAAAACTCTAGAAAATTATTAGAAAATTCTAAAATTTGTTTGTGGTAGTTTTCCACATGTTTATGAGTTGGAAAAGGTGTATGATTTGATGAAAATGTGTCTAGTCTCTAGAACAATTTGGAAGCGCTATTTTTAGAGTGTTAACAACTCATTATATGACTTTTATGGGGGTCTAAACTAGAGGACAAAATTTTGGAAGAAAATGATATTCTTGGAGTTACAAATGACAAGTGGGTAACATGTGACATGGTTGTTTTGCCCATGGTTTTGGCCCATGGTTTTGTAAGACCACAAATGGTTTCCAAGTGGAAAATTACTATAAAAGGAGGGCATAATGAGATGTTTGAATCATTGAGTTTGGTTTGCAAGACTAGTGCTAGAAGGAATCTCTTTGAGTCTGAGTATGAGTTTGAGTTGTTCTGATCCACTCCTATAAGAACTTACATTGCAAGTGTATTTTAATCTTCTTGATTTGATAATACATTGTGCAGGTTTTAAAGGGTGGGGTTTTTCTCCTCAAAGGGTATTCTCATAGTAATCATTGTTATTTTGATTAAGTTATTATGCATTTCTTGAGATCTTTACAATAGTTAGTTTAATTTGCATAATCGTCCTCTCAAGATTAGTGTAGGAAGTGATTCCATACACCTTTTCTTCCTTACAAGTGAAATCAAAGCCTAGCTAGTTTTGGTTCTATTTGTTGTGTGTAGGGTTTTTTGAGCTAATCAAGGTCTAAGTGAGAGCTTGTGCATAGGATTTTTATTTCTGTGTTGCAAGATTGCAAAGATGGCAAGGACATCAAGGAGGATTGATGTAGAGAAGTATTCTAGCACAAAATTTGAAATGTGGAAGCTCAAGATGGAAGATCAATTTATAGATTGGGATCTATGTGATGCAATTAATAAGAAGAAGTTGAGACCCACATATATAACTTTAGCTGCAAGTATGATGTGAGAGACAAAAAAGATAAAAGTCACACCAGATTATGTCTTGTAGACTCAATTTTGGTTAATGTCCATGAAGAACCTACCAAAAAGAAGCTTTGGAAGAAGCTAAGTGAGATCTTTCAAGTGAAATCACTTGTAAACAAGATTTTCTTGAGGAACAAGTTGTATTCCTTGAGAATGGAAGAAGGTGGATAGATTTATGAGCATCTTGAAAGTTTAAATATGATGGTGACTTAGTGGATCTCAGTTGGGGTGTGGATGGATGAAGGAGTAAAGTGTCAAATCTTGCTATGTTTATTGCTAGACTCATGGGACAACCTTGTCATGGCCATAGGGAGCACTGTAGTTGTCTTCAAGATGGAGGATGTTGTTGGTTCTCTATTTTTTGAGGATATGAGAAGGAAAGTCTCTCTGAATGCAAAAGAGGCTTTGAGTGTTTGAGGAAGACCAAAGGAAGAAGGCAAGAATAAGAAGTAGCATGGTTGTTTTAAGTCCAAAAATAAGGGGAGATTAAAATCTTGTGGTAAGTCTGAGGTGATCTATTGGAATTGTGTCAAATCCAAACACTTTCGAAAGGAATGCAAAGAGAAAAAGAGAAAGAAGAAGAAGGAATATTTTGATTTTGAGTCCTATGAAAGAAGATGGAGATGCTTTCATTGTAGCCCTGGCCACTCATGCAGGTGACAATGCATGGTTGTTAGAATTGGGTGCATCATTTCACATGACTCCTAATAGAAATTGGTTTAGTAATTATGAAAAGTTTGATCATGGTAAGGTATATTTGGGTGATAACTCAATTCTTGATATTTTTGGTGATGGAAGTATTCATGTGAAATTTTATGATAGAAGATTTAGAAGATTTGATGATGTCTTGCATATCCAGGGACTAGCAAGGAATTTGTCATTTGTTAGTAAACTAATAGATGTGGGTGTGAGAATGGTGAGAGGTGCTATAGTAATAGCAAGAGGAAGCAGATTGGGTACATTGTACCAACTTGATTCATGCACGGTTGAGTGCAATAGTACTTTTGATAAAATTGTGAAGAGGACTACTTTGTTGGAGAAGGAGAGGGTTTCTCTTTCAATAGATGGTTGTGGTTTTTGGGTACCCAAGGGTGCTCTATCTACTGAATCAAAGCTACCTATAGAGAAGACTATGTTATGGCACTAGAGACTTCGCCACTTAGGTTAAAAAGGTTTATGAACCTTAAAGAATAAAAAACTTTTTGATGGGTTGAATGACTACAATCTTGAGTTTGAGTTTTTTGAGTGTTAGTATCTATGGTAAACAAAACTATGTTCAATTTTACTCAAGTTGTCATAACTCCTCATGTATTTTGCATCTAATCTATTTGGATGTATTTGGTCAAGTTGATGTTCCTTCTATTGGTAGATCAGTTTATTATGTTTCTTTCATTGATGATTTCAATAGAAGAGCATGGATTTAGTTCCTTAGGAGTAAAGTTGAATTTTTTAGTCATTTCAAAGAATTTAAAGCAATGGTTGAGTTGTAGACTAGAAAGAAGATAAAGCACATGAGAACTGATAAATGCATTGCAAACACATGAGTAAATTCAAAGATATTTTTCCAAAACATTTGAAGTGACTAAAGCTTGATTATTCTATTCACAACTTTTATCATGGAGCTGCTAAGGGAGATCAATAAACTTAGTCTTTATTGATTTCCCGTGGCTAACTAGCCCAGCCAATTGTCATTATTGTGATTTTTTATAAAATAAAAAAATAAAAAATATTGTAAAATAATTTTAAAATTAATTATTTAATTTAGAAAAATGAAATTTCTTCTGTTGCGTAGCTTCCTTATTGCAAGCCAAAACTGCATAAATTTTACACAACCAGGAATGAAATACTGAGATAGATTGTCAATTATGTTATTAACTACTAAAGGTATTAATACAGGTACCTCTACAATTTATTAAAAAATTTAATTATCAAACTTGTGATTTTATAAAAATTGAGTCCAATGAATTAGATATAAAACATTAAAGGTCAAAGAGAGTAAATTAATAATTAAAAATAAAAATGTTCAATTGAAAATAAATTGAATATAAAACATAGGAGGTCAGACAAAAGAAATTAATAATTAAAGATAAAAATATGCATGGGGACTTCAATTGGTATGGATTTTGAATTTAGCATGTGTGGAGGAATGACAACGTTACCTTCTCCACCAGTCAAATACAAAACATGGATAGAAAGAAAAGGTCAATGTTATCATTTTGATTAAATGGGAAACTTGAGATATTCTTAGGTTGATGTAGTTGAATTTGTGGGGTGATAATATTTGATTTAATATATGATTCTGATACTCCTTAATTAATCAATAAACACTAATTATGTTTGAATTGGTGAATATGGGGGAGAGAAACATGAGATACATATAGAGATATAAATAGAAACATGGCAGCGAGGTAATTACAAGAAAAATGTGAGATAGAGATGGGGAGAAAGGGGAGACGGTTAGAGACGTTATGTAGAGATAGAGGATAAATATGGGGAAGAAATAGTGGGGAAAGTGAGGGGAGAGAGTCAAAGAAAGTAATTAGGAGAGTTTTGTGTGTGAGAGAGATTATATTTTTACAATTTCTCATTCTTCCTATCGTTCTTTTTTCACTGGATCACAAGAAATAGATAAAGAGAAAAGAGTTAATGAGAAATGACATAAAGTTTAAGCATGAGGATAATTAGGATTTCATGTATAGACACAAATAATGATGGGAGAGAGGAAGAGTAAGAAAGACAAATATATTTATATATAAAAGCAGAGTATGTGCAGGATCATAGTATAGATTTTTTACTATAATATTTTTGAAATTAGAAAAATTCCCCTCTTTGACCACCTTAACTCATTAAAAACTCTACAAAATATAATTTATTTTTTCTCCCTTATAGTATAAGAAGCATAGAATGTGGTGCACCTTTTTTTATTTCAAAAATGTTGTAGCATTCGAAAGTTGGAATTATTTTTCAATCATTGTGTCAATCAAACCTTTATACATCACTCTATTAGAAAATAAGTAATATTTACTTACGAAACTCATACATTACAATGATGGAACTATGAGAACATTCTTTAGAAATCCTTTTGGTTTCATCAAATTTGGGTGAAAAAAAACTCATTAGTTACCTGCACAAAGTTAGAAACACACAAGAATGTTGAAGGCAAAAAACACATTTTTGGGACTTTTTTGTGTTGACCATTAGGTTTGGCATCCAAATAAATACTAGGCTTTATCAAGGTATTAATTTTTTGTTTGGTATTACGACGGGCAAGACAAAAGTCAAAACAAGTTTTGAAATAGTTTGAAGTTCAAAACTACATATTTTTCATATACATATGTGAATTTATGTTAAGTTTACATTCACATATGCATAGACATATTAAGATAAATTTAAAATCCTCAACAAAATTGGACTAGAACACTGAACCTAATGAAAAATTGAATTAGATTTAGCTATAATCCTAACATTAATTCAAAAGGATGAGAGATTAATACTATGAGGGAGAGAGAAAAAGATAACAATTAGATGAGAGAGAGAGAGAGAGAGAGAGAGAGAGAGAGAGAGAGAGAGAGAGAGAGAGAGAGAGAGAGAGAGAGACTAGGGCATGTAATAGATAAATATGGTGATGGGGGAAGAAAAAGGGATGGAGTTAGAGAGAGATGGTATTTATATTTTTATAAGTTTTCTCACTGACCCTATCCCTCTTATTTCACTACTCCACAAGAAAGGGATATGGGGGATGGGATATACATAATGTAAAGAGAAAAGAGTGAGGGGCATAAGATGGATGAAACAAAGCTTAAGCAAGTGTGTGTGTGTGTGTGTGTGTGTGTGTGTGTGTGTGTGTGTGTGTGTGTGAGAGAGAGAGAGAGAGAGAGAGAGAGAGAGAGAGAGAGAGAGAGAGAGAGAGAGAGAGATTTAAATTAGTTAGACGAGATGGTGAGAGGAGGAATAAAATAGAATATGAGGGGGAGAGATGATTAAATAGAAAAGATGTTTAAAGGGGGGATAAAAGTAGAAGGGTGAGTAGGGACTGATGGTGATATGTAGGAGAAACATAAAGGGGGAAGGTATAGAGACGAGAAAAAGAGAGACAAGGGGAAGAGGGAGACAGATACTTGACAGAGGTTGAGTTGGAGGATAATTAAGGTGTGGCATGCACATGTGCCAGAGAGAGAGAGAGAGAGAGAGAGAGAGAGAGAGAGAGAGAGAGAGAGAGAGAGAGAGAGAGAGCTAAAATCCTATCCTATTTGAATATCAATGAACAAACCCAACCCAAGGCTACATTAAACTAAACCATAAATCAAATTGAGCTCAAACATTACTTCTAAAATTTACTGAAAATTAACCTTGAATACTATCAAATTCATTCCTTACTTTAAACATACTCTCTCTCTCTCTCTCTCTATATATATATATATATATATATATATATATATATATATATGTATGTATATATATATATATATATATATATATGTATGTATATATATATATATATATATATATATATATATATAGATATATATATATATATATATACATACATATATATATATATATATATATATATATATATATATACATATATGTATATATGTATATATATTTATATATATATGTATGTATATATATATGTATATACATATATATATGTATATATATATGTATATACATATATATATGTATATATATACATACATATATATATACATATATATACATTTATACATATATGTATATATACATATATATGTATACATATATATACATATATACATATATATAAACATATGTATATACATATGTATATATATATATGTATATACACATATGTATATATATATATGTATATATGTATATATATGTCTATACATATATACATATATATATACATATATGTATATACATATATATATACATATGTGTATATACATATATATACATATATACATATATATAAACATATGTATATACATATGTATATATATATATATACACATACATATGTATGTATATATATATATATATATATAATTAATTTGTTGTAACATATAAAATAATTTTAATAAAATCAAATGTACAAGACTTGTCCCTAAATATCTCAACTTTCACATTCAAAAGTTGAAGTCTTTACATGTCTCAGCTTTCTCTATATAATATAATATTTATATAACTAATTTATATCTTATCTAAAGCTAACACACCTAATTTCTCTTATATTTAGAGAAATAGTTCATTCATGGATTTATCTAGTCATGTTAATTTATGATTGACAAGCTGAAAAATAGAGATGACTTAGATACAAAACTAAGCCCAATTGTATATCTCTCTTTTAGATATGTCCGTAAATAGAACTTTGAGCTTTAATAGGATTTTTTCTTGTTAAGAATGTCATTCTAGCCAACTACAAAATTAAAAAATTGAGACTGTGTTGATCATCGACTTTGTCACTTTCTACAAGCTTATGAAAGCCATTGGGAGTCAAAACCATGTAAATTCTACACAACCTTAAATGAAATATAGAGATAGATTGTCAATGATGTTATTAACAACTAAAGGTATTAATATAGGTGCCTTTGTAGTTTATTAAAAAATTTAAGTATCAAACTTATGATTTTATAAAAATTACGTCTGACTAACTAAATAGATTAAGTATAAAATATCAGAGGTCAAATAGAGTAAACTAGCAGCTGCATACTTTTGTGCTTGGAATGATAAGCCAATAGATATTTATGGTAATGAAATTATTCTTTAAATATAAATTAATGTGAATCAATTAAATTATAGTTATTTGAAATACATGAAATAATATGAGAAAAAATAACAAAGATAAAGATAAAAGGAAAATAATAGGTATAAAGGAAAAATATATATTGACAAAAAATCTTGTTACCAAAAAAAATAGCAATAAGGGAGAAAAGTAAGGTAAAATGGGTTAAAAAATCATAATTTTCAATGTATGATTCAAATATAAATCTTATGATAAAATATATTTAATATTTTTAAAAAATCTATATTTTTTAATAGATACAAATAATGATATTTATTATTAATATACCCTTATAAATAAAATTAAATAAATTTATTATCAAATTTTCACTTATCTTTAATGAAAGTGAAATATTATTTTTGACTATTATAGTGACTATCCAATTGAACCTTTTAATTGTAAAATAGTTTCTATTGTTAATTCATGTATAGAATCTATCTAATGCTTAAATGATATAGTTTAAATCAAAACTAAAGTTTAACTATTATATTTGAATCAAACTAATATAATTGTGTAGACCAATGATATCTCTTGTATTATTCTTAAATTTTTAATATATTATATTTAAGATTGATTTTTTTTAAAATTTGAAAGTAACATAATTATTTTTTAAAACTATAGTATTATTGAAGCTAAAAATTGTACACTAAAAATGGTGAGAATATTAAATCATAATTTTAAATTTTGAATTTAAGTTTTCTAAAAAATATACAAATATTTATTATTTTTAAGTAACTAAAATATTTTTGTCTCTTTTAAATTAAAATAAATGACATATATTTTCTAATAGATTTAGAGTTTGAATTTTATTTTAGTTAAATATATTATCTAGTTTTTATATTTAGATAATCTTTTATTTGATTTTTTAAACCAGAGTCATAGTTGAAACATCTATTATTTTAAATTTTCTCTAATGAGTTTCATTTTTCTAAAATATAATAATATTTATTTTTCTTATATAAATAAAATATTATTATCTTTTAAAAATCAAATATATATATATTTTAATACATTTCAAATTTCAAATTTTCATTTTTAAAAATATAGTATCTATTTGTTTAAATTTATATAATATTGTACTTGATTTTTTAAACCAAAGCCACATTTTAACCATCTATATTATTTTAAACTTTCAAACTCTATAAATAAACTTCAAACAAACCTACTACTTTTTGGGAGAACTTAGTTGCTCCACAAGGAAAAACTTGTTCATGAGTAATGTGATTTCAAATAAATTATTAATTAAAAAATTTATTTTAAACAACTTCAATTTAATAATTTGGATTTAATTTAAAATATAATATTTTTTATGAAGATAATCTAATTAAAAAATTATATCTATAATTAAAAATCAAAATCAATTTAGACAAGAGCTTACAACACAATGGTAAATTGTGAGCCTCTTATTGAAGAGGTCTTGGGTTTGAATCTCCCTATTCTTAATAAAATAATAATTAAAAGAAAATAAAATTGAAATCTATTTTTTCCAAAATATTAAATATTAATCACTTTCCATTAAACAATAACATTGGGAGAAATACATAGTGAAAAATATTAATTATTTTATTAAAATAATTTAATTCAAGTATTTGATTATAATTAAAAAATTAATCGAATTTTAAAATGAAATAAAAAATCGTTAATTTTCAATAGGTTGTAAAATTAGAAAGAATACTTAATAAAAAGACAAAACCCATTACATGCACAATTATTTATAATATTTTATATAATTAAAACTTAAATCGATCAATTCTCATCTTTAGTCATATTTTACAAATAGAAAGTGTGATCAAAACCCACCTACATTTAAACTTTATATACATTGCTACTATGGATTGCATCTTTCAATTTTTTCATTCTTACCTAGTCAATATCAAATCTTCATATCAAATTAGAGAAGAAAAGGAAAAAACATTGTTACATAAATCTATGGTATCCACTATCAAACATAGATTTTGTGCAGAGATATATAGACTACCTCTAAAAATGACCTAAGACTTACCTGGTATACTTTCATTTTGGAAAACTACTTCAAACTTCCTTTCACTGTTTTGGATTTAATAAGAAACAATTTCATGGCATTGCTGGAAAAGCATTAGAGATTGTCCACTTTTTGTGGTAATAATGTTGGAATATTCAAATATGGAAAGAGTACTTATGAGAAGGGGAGGGGGGGGGGGGGGGGGGGTGAATCATAAGTACCACACTTTAGTCAATAAAACTTCTAACTAAAAGTAAATTGCATGCATGTAAATACATCGAATAAACATGTAACAAAACTCATGCATCAATAACTCATAACACTGGAATTTGGTAACCCAGAACCCCTCCAGGAATAAGAAGATAAAACTGGGGTAGGGATGATACCCACAAAAATTTACTACAGCAATATTGTTCAACCACTTCTGATGGTTTGCCCTGTTAAAGGCTTTACGCTATGTTAATAGTGACCTGATTAGAGGATTTACAAACAGTTAACATGAAGTGTCACCCGGTTAAAGGATTTTAATCACCTAATCAAAAGGTTCTTACAAAATAGCAGTAAAGCTAACCTATCACCATAGGATTTTCATTCTAATACAATTGCTAGAGAGTATTAGATACAATAAACCTGATAGATTCCAATCCTTGATTGTTGAATACAGGCTCCTTTTCTGCCTTCTCCCGATCTTGGTCCTTTGCGATCTAATAACTCTTGCTTCTAAAAATAGATTTGCTTATGCACCCTTGTATGTCCTTCCATATATCTCATCTCTCTCTCTTTTATAGTGAAATTTTATCTTCCTTATAAAGACTTCAAAGACTTAGGGTTTGATTTGGATCAATGATCCATATTGATTCTCAATTTCCCGCTCAATACTTATCTTTTTCTGATTGGTTGCATGCCTTTATCATTTTTCTTATTGGCTGCATGCAAATCGCACGAGAAAAATAAAAGATTTGATTTTATCATTAAATCCCTTGAAGTTTACCTTCTGTCAGCTGCAAAAAGTGTTTGCATCATAGTTTGTGCAATTTCAAACTTTTATGCTGATCTACTGAGTTACTCGACTCCTGAAGTATTTTTGATACTCAGCACATGTTGTTTCCTGGATAGCTTCGCACATGAACAAAATTGTATTACTTGGTACATGTTGTGCTCGGCACCTGTTACACTGGGCACTTGTTATCACTCGGCACCTGTTACACTCAGCACTTGTTATTACTTAGCACCTGTTACACTCGGCACTTGTTATCACTCGGCACCTATTACACTTGGCACATGTTATTACTTGGCACCTGTTGCACTTGACACTTGTTATTACTCGGTACTTACTCTTGATCTTGGTTAAGTGTATTGACACTCAGTTGTCAAATTTATTCTTTGAGCTAACAATCTCCCCCTTTGACATGAGTGGCAAAAACACTTAATTAAGATCCATGTGACTCAGTAATTTATCCTACATTCAAAATTTACTATCTCAAAATTTTCTATCTCCCCCTTTTATCATACTTCCCAAAATTTTCTATCTCCCCCTTTTATCATACTTATCGTTTCATTTCTATACTTAACTATTATTACTTATTCTCCCCCTTTTTGACACTAATGTCAAGGATCTTTACAATGAAATGCCATACTTAGCCAAAAATGTGCTATTTACTTCAAGAAGTACCTTTAGAACTGCATCCCAATTTGCTAATGTGACATCCAATGTCTTATGTTGGATGGCAATCTCTACTGCTAGTTGTACAAGTCCATCAGATGAAGAAAGACTGGGGTCTTTCCTGAGGATTGTCTCTGCATTTATCTGCTCCTTGTGAAGTAATTCCAAATGAGGAGTGATTGACGATTGCATTTGTATCAATTTAGCTTTTGTGGTTGCCTCCTCTACTGCTAAAACAACTAACTCTCTTTGTGTGTGAAGTGATTGGACAAAATGCTTCCCACTCTGAGCTAGATCTGTGAGGAGTTGCATGCTAGAAATTTTCAAATTGTTTTCCAAGCTCAATATTTTCTGGCTAGTTTCCTGTGTGAATGTGGAAAAATAACACAACTTTTTGTACAAGGAAAAGATGTTTCCTAGTACAATTTTAACTGTTATAACTTTCTTTGCCAGTTCTTCTTGTGATAGTGCTATATCACCGGATATTTTACTATTTACTTTGCCTTCGAACTTCTTTTCTAACCATTCAAGCAATCTGGCATTTGTTTCCTGGTCTTCATTAGTCACCTGGTCAACTATATTAGATAGTTGTTCCATAATTGCTCTTGACTCATCTGGAGTTTGCAAGAAAAAAGCTTCTATAAATATATCTTTAATTTCATTCAATGTAAGCTTATGCTTGTATTCCTTTCTTAGTGCTTCTTGTTTCCTTCTTTTGTCCAATGCACTCTGAATTTCATTAATCTTTTCTTTAGTAAGAGTGCTAGATTCATAATATGGAATCCTTATTTCTTCATCAAGCTCAAGAACTCCATAGTGAAGTTTCCTAACTGCCTTTGATGAGCTCGAGCCTGGTGTTCTGATTTTCAGCTGTAATCCATCTGTGCTCAGTTGATGAAGAGTTTGTGTTGGAGTACCAGATTTTGGTAAGGCAACCAATGTTTTTATTGCAGTCTCCTCCTTTTTCTTTGTCTCTTTTTCTTTAGCTTGAATGTTCCTTTTATGAATGCTAGGTGGGGTTGAACTTGTTGGCTGTTTAGATGTTTCTTTTATTTCTTCTACTGTTGTACTCAGCATTTGGAGTGTATAAGTGACTATACTTGGTGGAGGTGGTGGTGGTAGGAATAGAATACCAGTAGTTTGTATTGTTGAGGATGGCACTAGTGCTTTTATCTTGACTTCTGGATTTTGTAATTCATCAACACTGACCAGTACAGGATTTGAACTTAATTTTGTTACTAGTGATGATTTGTCAAGGATTTCCAAATCCTCTGCAGTTAGTGGATTGATGTTTAGATTTGAAGTGTCTGTAACATCCTTTATTTTTATGAAATCTGCAGGTGTGATGGTGGCATGAGGAGGACTAGGAGGAGATACATGTATGTCTTGCATACTTTGATCTTGTGGCTCAACTGTATCTTTCTCTTCCTCTTTCTCCTCATTATGTGCCTCTTCTTCCTTTTCTTCTTTACTCTCCTCCTCCACTAATTTCTTCTTTTTGGTTTTTGACACTTTCCTTTCCTTTGTCTTGGCACTTACCTCTGCCTTATATTCTTCATTATATACGTCTTCAATTTTCTTGTAAACTATTTTCCACAATCTTGTGGATTTAGTAACTACCTCTTCAATTTTATTCTGCAATATGATGAATGCTCTATACTTGGGAGTGAATATGTTATTATGCCCTTTTACAACATTTATTATTTGATCTTTAGTCAAGTCAGGGAACAATCTTGCCAATGTTGACTCCCTTATTTCTTTTTCCATTTGTAAACAAAAATGCCATTTATCCTCTATAATTTTATACAATTCTCTTGGCATAGATTCATCTAATTCTAGAGGTGTGTGCTTATACTCAGCCATCATAGCATACACAAATTCCTCTAATTTATTTTGCTCTTCTTTGGTGAGCTTAGAAAAATTCATGTTCTTTAGACCTTTTAAATCATTATTTCTAATTTTTGAACATAATTTATCAACAACAGTTTGGGGTTTGTGTCTTACCACTTGAAATTGACTATTGTCCTCTGACTCTATTTTCTCCTCATCTGTTTCAGGCTGGGGAATAAATTTCCTTTTCTTTGACTCAGCAGTAGTCTTCTTTGAGTCGTTCTTCTTTCCTTTTGCCTCCTCTTGGGCTCTTTGTGCTGCAGCCCTTGTGGTAGGTCTCTTTGGTGCAGGGGAAGCTACTTTCCTTCCCTTGGATTTAGGAGCAGAGCGAGTTGTGGTATTTCTCTTAACTGGTGCTTCCTTGGCTTCTTCTACCTCAACACTTTCCTCTTTGTCTTCTCCTGACCCTTGAGTCTGACCTTGAAGTTTATCTCCTTCTTCTCCAATGTCTTCTCCCTCTTTTTCTGTTGTTCCTTCTTCTTCTTCCATGCCAAATTTTCTTTTGATTTGTCTCACCATTTTCTCTTTCTTCTTTACTGCTAAAGCAGTCTTCAAATCTGTTATTACCTTTGATTTGACAACATCATAAGTTCCAATTTTTTTTGCATTTTTATCTGCTTCTTGTGCAAGTAAGGCTGTTATTGCTGCAGAGGCTTGATCAACATCAAGTTCATAACCTAGTGGCCTAAGCCATCTTACTCTAGGTATAACTGCTTGTATGTAGGTATAATCTATATCTACAAGAAAATCTAGATATCTTTTTCATATTTCTCAGTCAATGAGACTGGAATTCTCGTTCTTTGTTTCATGGACATTTTGAAGTCCTCAAAATAACCAATCATTTGGGCATCAAAATTTTCACCCATCTGTTCAATGTATCTATTAATTTGTTCAACAATTGTTTTATCTAGATTCCACTTTACTTTACCCTTAGAGAGAAATTCTTTCATCAGATAGAAAAACATACACATCAAAACTGATCCAAATTTGCATTGAGCTCCCTTCCTCTTCCTTATGGCTCCCAGATTTTCATTAATCTTTTGAAACATGAGCTCTGCCAAATCATAAGTATGATCCCTTTTGATTATCTTGTATGCAACATCAACTGCTATACAAGGTACACTGTTCAACCTACTTGATTGATAGAATTTGTGTGAAATGATTCTCACAACAAAATCTAGTAGGGGATCTGTGACAGTGTCGATAGTCATTCCTCTATTGTTCCATTTGGCACTTGTATTTTTCTCTATTACTTCCCTTTTGTCACTTTGTAGGGTCTTTGGTAGATCTAGGGTTGGAATACCAGTAACCCTATGAACAATTTTCTTGGTGAATTTTACTGGCCCTGACTCTAACCAAAAAGCTCCATCATGTATTCGGCTCAAAACTATCTGTACCCATTCAGTTTTGAAAATAGTAAAAAATGCTAGGGTTTTGGTTAACCCTTTTCTTTCAATTATTGAAAACTCATTTTTTAGTACTTTGTTTTCACATAATTTATCATATGCATTATGAATTTCTAAGTCTCTGATGGCACCAATTTTGCAATTATAGCATCTGTGAACATCTTGGACCATAACAACTTTATTTGGAATAACTGATAATGCACCTGCAGGGTCATTCTTGTATGCTACTTCTGGAATGGGCTTAAATTTAGGTTGTTTAACTTCGTTGTTGACCAACTGAACTTCATGACTCTCTATACCCTTAGTGGTTCCTGACCCAGATGCCATTGTTTGCCAAACTAGGGTTTTTAATTTAAACAAGTTTATAAATCTTACGTAGCTCGGCACTTAAGTAAAATACCTTAAATTGATGAAACTTGTCTCAAATCGCTGTTGAAATCTTCACGAATGGCTTCTGAGTTGATCTTGATCTTCTTCGCTTTTTTTTTTTGCTTTGCTTCTTGTTCGAATGGTGGGAAAATGATCGAAAATCAGATTTATGTACCCTTCAAAATAGAGTAATAAATGCTTAGTACATTGCCAACTGTCTACTTGGCTTCTAAAGAAATTTTGACCTAACTCGGCTTCCATTATGTTTTACTTTACTTGGCTCCTATTGATATTTCATAGCTCGACATCAACTATCAACTCGATCGTTGTTAGCAACTCGGCTCCTGAAGGCAACTTTGACAGATTTTCACAAAAGTTCTCAATTTTGACTTAGCATCTCTATTTTATGCTCATTTCATTTTTGCAGTTCTTATATGTCTTGGGAATGATTTATGATGTGACTAGGTTTATCAATCCCACACACTCGTTCTTTGCTTAATTTGATGAAGTGTGATCACTTGACCTATTAGGTGAAGTGATCTCTATATTTGATGTGCTAGACTCATCTTTCTTCCTCCATGTCTTATTCATTTAACTTTTGATATGTCCAACATCTATCTTTGCCTTTCCATTTCCAAACTCAGAACTTGATGCCTTTGACCTTGTTGGGCAATTCCTTTTGACATGACCAATTTTTAAGCAACTAAAACATGTGGTTTGACTCAACCATCTTTTGTAGTTCCCTTTAAAATGTGTTCTTATGCAGTTCTGTGGGATATTTCCATATTCTTGACAATAGTGACAGCTGTACCTGGTGTTGTAATCCCAAAATTCATGGTTTGATGTCTTTGCTAGTTGATTTACTGTCCATATAGACTTTGATCTACATTCAAAAGCTCTATGTCCATAATTTTTGCAATTATAACAATGTCCATCAAATCTTGATGTCTTGATAGTTTGGGTTCTGCATTCATATGCTTGATGACCTTGCTTCTTGCATGTATGACAATGATTTATGCTTTTGGGTTTGTCATGCTAATGGGCATTCTTGCTTCTACAGACATTAGATGTATGTCCTTTCTTTCCACAAAAATGACATGTTGATTTATCATCTTTACCTTTTTCACTTCTTTTTTCTGCACTCTTTGATGATTCTCCAACTTCAGTGCTATTGTATCATAGTCCTGATGTATCATGGGTAGATTTTGGTGATTTCAGCAACTGTTCAAAATACTTGATTGCTTCACTTGATTTGTTGAGATTCTCTGCTACCTCTTTTTCTCTGTTTAATTCATTTTGCATTTGTTCATTTTGCATCTTCAAGGTAGAGATCTCAATATCCTTTACATTGAGTTCATGATGAAGGTTCATCATTTGGGCAAGTGTATCCATCTGCATGTTTGAGATCCTTGTCAGTTCAGTATATTTTTCTTCAAGTCTGTTTGCAAGATTCCTCTTGTCATTTTCCATCATGACCTTATCATCAACTACTCTTTTATTTTGTTCAGTAATTTCACATATCATTATAGCCTGTGATTCATGTTCCATCTTGAGAGTTCTTATCTCATCTGCTTGAATTTTATTTTTCTCCATCAGTTCTTCTATTGTTGCATCAAACTCTTTAGTGTTTCCACTGAAAAATATGTTGTTGGTATCAATCTCCTTGTAGTGTATATCATTTTTAGCTATGGCTAGATCCTTCCTCTTTTTTAATGAGTTTCTCAATTTGTTTCTGAATTCCTCCAAGCTATGCAGAGCAAGTTGTACATCTATCACTTGATTTTCAATGATCTTTCCAAGTTTGAAAGCTTCCATCTTTAGTTCTTTTCCTCCAAGCTGTTAGGCTTTTCCTTGTGAGAACTTGGATTCGGCTCTGATACCAATTGTTGGAATATTCAAATATGGAAAGAGTACTTATGAGAAGGGGAGGGGGGGGTGAATCATAAGTACCACACTTTAGTCAATAAAACTTCTAACTTAAAGTAAATTGCATGCATGTAAATACATCAAATAAACATGTAACAAAACTCATGCATCAATAACTCATAACACTGGAATTTGGTAACCCAGAAACCCTCCAGGAATAAGAAGGTAAAACTGGGGTGGGGATGATACCCACAAAAATTTACTACAGCAATATTGTTCAACCACTTCTGATGGTTTGCCCTGTTAAAGGCCTGCCTTGTTAAAGGCTTTACACTATGTTATTAGTGACCTGGTTAGAGGATTTACAAACACTTAACATGAAGTGTCACCTGGTTAAAGGATTTTAATCACCTAATCAAAAGGTTCTTACAAAATAGCAGTAAAGATAACCTATCACCATAGGATTTTCATTCTAATAGAATTGCTAGAGAGTATTAGATACAATAAACCTGATAGATTAAAATCCTTGATTGCTGAATGTAGGCTCCTTTTCCACCTTCTCCTGATCTTGATCCTTTGCAATCTAATAACTCTTGCTTCTGAAAATAGATTTTCTTATGCACCCTTGTATGTCCTTCCATATATCTCATCTCTCTCTCTCTTTTACAGTGAAATTTCATCTTCCTTATAAAGACTTCAAAGACTTAGGGTTTGATTTGGATCTACGATCCATATTGATTCTCAATTTCTTGCTCAATATTTATCTTTTTCTAATTGGTTGCATGCCTGTATCATTTTTCTTATTGGCTGCATGCGAATTGCACAGGAAAAATAAAAGATTTGATTTTATCATTAAATCCCTCGAAGTTTACCTTCTGTCGGCTGTAAAAACTATTTGCGTCATAGTTTGTGCAATTTCAAACTTTTATGCTGATCTACTGAGTTACTCGGGTCCTGAAGTATTTTTGATACTTGGCACATGTTGGTTCCTGGATAGCTTGGCACATGAACAAAACTGTATTACTCGGTACATGTTGTGTTCAACACCTGTTACACTCAGCACTTGTTATCACTCGGCACCTATTACACTCGGCACTTGTTATTACTCGGCACCTATTACACTCGGCACTTGTTATCACTCGGCACCTGTTACACTTGGCACCTGTTGCACTCGAAACCTGTTATTACTCGACACCTGTTATTACTCGGCACTTACTCTTGATCTTGGTTAAGTGTATTGACACTCAGTTGTCAAATTTATTTTTTGAGCTAACAAATAATCCTTTCCATTGTTTGTAATGGACATCTCTTTGTACTAATTCAATTCCACATTTTTCTATTTGTCATCATTCAAACTTTTATGTGAGTATATCTAATTCACGAGCTTGAAGATAACCATGATAAATCTATCACATGACATATTTTTTACTTTTTCTTTGATTGCAAATGGTTGTAAAAGGAATTCTTAACTCAAATAAAGACAAAATTTTCCAAGTAATTCTAAAAACTAAAGTTTCTAACTCACTCAAAAAATTATTATTATTATAGTTATCCATTTTTGAACTCTAAATTTTCACACATGCCAATTCTTAACAATACAATAAAATAAACTAATTATTTAAATCAATTCATGATAGCATTTTCAAACTCCAATATTTACCATGAATCTTAATCAAATAGCAAGCAATAGAGAGTACATTTTAGCTAGCACTTTTATGATATTTCATATTTGCAATACAATGGATGAGCAACACATTAATGCAACCAATCATAGCACATATTTGTTGCATGAGAATTATGGTTGAATGTGAGAAAACAAATGAATTTCAAGTAACAACTAATTGCATTGAACTGTTGTATATGTTGTGAGGATTTGAATGATGATGTGCCAAAAATATTCCAATTCATTAAATGACCTCAGAACATAATAACAATCACAAAATTCTCAAAGTCAATCCAGCCATAGTGAATTTTTGAAGGGATACATAGTTTTTAGATTTGAACTTCAAGAATATTTTGGTTACCGAATGGAAAACCAGTGGACGACATAATCCCCAACTTCAAAAAAGCATATAAATGTTTATAATATTAAACTCAAAAGATACATAAGAATCACAAAAAAGTCAAAGCTCATATTACAAAATTGATACGAAGTGGTTGCTATAAAGAGTTCTTATATCATTTATAACATATATCCATAGTACTTGGAAATTTCAAAGTCTACAATGTATTCTAAATAAATTGGCTTCTTGTATCAATAATTTGCATGTGTTTACTCAAACAACATAATCCTTATATCTATTTCAGGATAATCAATGAATGACACTATCATTTTAATCTTAAGCTAGCAAACACTACTCTGAGAAATATCACTAGTATCTTCAAATATGTGGTTGTTGTGATTTTCTTGTTCAGATTATTGTTTTGTAGAGTTTACCATTCCATTTACATAACTCTGAGATTGTGTTCTCAAATTATATAATGAAAATGAGGTAACCAAGGATATTAATTGATCTAAAAATTTGGTATGCAAAGTAAAGTTTCTAATTAATCTAAAAAATCTAAAAAAATTGGCATGCAATAAGAAAGTTTCCAATTAATTTGAAAAAGATTGAAGAGTTTAAGTTTTCATCAAATCCAAAAATAATTAGAAATTTGTGAAGGAAAAAATGGTAGATTGATATTTTTCATTGCCAGAAAATTTTTATCAGCGAAAGTGCTGACAATTTTTCGGTGAAGATTTATAAAAACTGAGAGTAAAGCTCCCACATATAAGCCTATCAACTTCAATTAATAATTTTTTTTTAAATGTTCAATATGAGATGTGAAGAAATCAATTAATAGTTAAAAACCAAAATATGCATGCACGGCCTTCAATTAAAAATGGATTTTTACTTTAGCCCGTGTGGAAGAAGAACAACGTTACGTTCTCCACCGGTCAAATACAAAACATGGATAGAAAGAAACGGTCAATGTTATTGTTTTGATCTTTGATCAACGAGAAAATTGAGATATTCTTAGGTTGTAGTTGAATTTGTGGGTTGATAATATTCGGTTGAATGTATGAATCTAGCTCTCCTCGATCAATCGAATAACGCGGATTTGAAGGGACGCTATTTATGTTTGAATTGATGAAGCCTTTGGACTTGTTCAGTGCATTACATGCCTTTGTGCGACAAAATTTTTGAATAATTCCTTCTTGAATTTACATTATGCAACTATTCCAATCCTCAATGCGTGGTCTCTCTATAAATATTACCTTCTTTGTATGGGTTTTATATACCATCTTCATCTTCTCTCCTAACAAATTTGTTTCTCTTCAATTGCTCTTTTGTTTCTGAAGAGGAGTTTTTTTTTTTGACCTGAACAACTTTATTGCTGAAAGAATACTCTCCAGCAGCGAATATGGTGGCATCCAAGCTAATGAGAATCATGATACTTCTTCTTGTTGTAACCCTTCTATTTAGTCTTCAACTTTCTGCTCGATATAATCTTCTTAAGGAAGAAGCAAATAAAGATGCAGAGGCCATCTCCAACAAGGGAAATAACAATCTGTTTCAAGTTGTGGAAAGACTACCATCATGCATCAATTGTGCAAGCCATATTCTAGATCCTAAGTGTTGTAAATAATTATAAAGGAGAGTCGAATATGGAAGTTTGTCATTCAGACTCATGTGTACACTAAAACTGTTATACAGGTCCAATGACCTAACTCATTTTCTCCTCATGATGAACATGAGTATTAATTAATTATTTCATTACATTTTATTCTTCTGTAATTTGTGCTGATGGCCATGTTTGTTAAGTATTGCAATACAGTCTGAGAAAAAAGCATTCATCAATAGTACATACCTTTATTTAATTATTTAATGAATTTTATGTTTGAACGTGAAATATAATTTTTGTTTAATATTCTATTATTTATAACCATTGCACATGAATCAGGTTAGTATTGGAATTAAAAGCTTTTGTGTTTTGAAATCAATTACCTTCTTTGTCACCTCTTTACAAGAATTGAATTGGAAAGCATTTAAATGAGGTCACAAAAGATAATATATGAGTCTCAAGATATGATTCAAAATCATCTCTTCACAAGATTAAGGAATGTATTGTTGGAAACACATGCAAGAAAGAGAAATAAAGTTACCAATAGTAATAAGAAAAGAAAATACTATTTAATATCTTCAAATCAGAAGTTGAACTATATTAGCTATTGAATATCTTGTAATTCTTTTTAACATTTAGAATGGATTATTGATCAATTCAAATAAGAGTTTCAAGTTATTGATGAAATGAAAGAACACAATTAGAACTTTAATCAAACAAGTTGAATCTAAAAAGATTTTATTTTGAAAAACTAATAGGAATATAAGTATCAGATAAAAAAATTGATTTCTTAAATAAAATAGACAACTAATCAAATGGAATATAACACTCAAAATGCAAGGGAAAAACACACTAACTTATTGTTTTTAAACAAGTTTCACAAGTAAACTAGATAACCTATTTATTTAGTTATTTTTTAAATCAGCACTTTGTCCAAAAAATTATAGGGCCTCCTTTTCTAAACATAAATAAGATATAAACATGATTTATTTTAAAAGAAAGTTCATTTCTTTCTTACTAAGAATTTTAGCATATTAATACAAGAGAAACACTACAATCTTTTTTTTACTCATTCTTTAAACTTGGTAGTATATTAAAGCATGCAAGCAAGATGAAACTTTCTCCGCCAATAACATAACAAACATAATATGTAGAGCAACATTTTTGTACCTTTGCAATGATATATCAAAAACTACAAAGAAAAATCTCTTCTTTGACAGAAGAATGTTAAAGAATTCTTTTGCAATACATTTTGAGCAAAACATCATACTTGAAAAATATGCATAAACAAACTCCATTCTTTTCCATCTTCCAATCCAACAAATCTGCATTAACGACAACCAACCATGGAAGCTCACCTCCCAACCCAAGCTTCCATGAGTCCGATTTCAAGCTTTGATAATCGTGGCTAAATGGGTTACAAAAAATACAAATGCAAAACACAAAAATTACAATGATGGGGCAAAAGCACAAACCTAAGTCACCCTTTTGTAAAGGAAAGGCTCAAAAAAGGATAACTATTCACTTTCAATGACATAAAGTTAGTATTATTATTTAAAATTTAAAAATGATGTAAACTAATGAAATTGAAATAGATGAATTTTAGGATTATAATTTTTAATAACTATTTGGAATAAGAATTGATATATTTTTCTAATTTTTATAGATAAATTTTTAGCTATTAAAAAATGTTGAAAATTAGGGGTCTAGTTCCCACTACAAAACTATATGGAAATAAATGTATTTCCCTTTGATCTTAAACTATGTTATAGATAACTTATATATCTAGAACAAAAAAGAAAAAAATCAGCTTTAGACCAATATTTTCTCTTTTATAATGATTCAAATTTCAACTCACCTAAAATTGATAGTTTTCAAGTGTCAAAATATGTGCTTGTAGAACTTTTTTAATTAAAATATGTGCTTGTAGAATTTTTTAATTAAAATATGTGCTTGTAGAATTTTTTAAATTAAAATATACTATATCTATTTAAAACACTCTTAACTCTATATGATAATATTATTGACTTTGAGCTCTATAAAATGGTTTTTATATGTTATTAAAAAATACCCTAAAAATTTGTATGAATTATTGAAATGCCACTTTCCAAAAAAAATTCTATTTTATTAGTAATTGGATACAAACTAGTATAAAAACATGCATTTAGTAGACATTTCCAATTGGAAAACCATGGGACCATATATAACTTAGCTAGAATAAATTTATCTAGATCATACTTTGAAAAAAAATGACTTTTAGGTAGAAATGCTCAAATTCAATCATTTTGATAAGTCAGCCTGAAAGGTGACACAACTTTGTACTTTTACCCAATGAGCTCCCTTAAGTTTAAGATTTATAATTGTGCCATCTAAGAACCCATAGAAAATGGTGAAGGTGGACCTATCGAAGAGAAAACATGCATACAATACTGATAAACAATGAAAATTTTGATGCACTTTTAAGTCCGCAATAACATAGTTTTCCTTCACAATCTTTTAATTATAACCCAAAACTATAACTAGTATGGCCAAATGGAACCCATACTCCATAAAATTCATCTCTTATCCACGAGAAGATGCTCTCAACTAAAAAGGCAAGCCCAATTAACCCCTTCACCCACAAGGCCACTACTTCCCTCCCAATCACAAACGATGCCTTACACACCCATAAACAAAATACAATAACAATAAGAACAAGAAAAATACAATGCAATAAAGCCCTCATACTCATCACATAAAAACATCTACAAAACAAGAAGTTTATTTATAGTCCTACATATTCATTTTAAAACAAGAAAAACAACAAAACTAAAATAAAAAGAGTATTTCCTTCATGGAAAAAGAACCAATCTTCAATCTGATGCAATGAAAATTAATTTTTGGGGAAAGCATTTTATTTCTCCTTATCTTCCCCCAATGCCAAAACCCTTAGTTTTTATAAAACTAGAGAGTGATTGAACATCCACTAAATCCCACAAATCTCACTAAAAAGGCCTCAAAATTAATACTAAGCTACTATCCATAAATATGAGTTGATTATAGTTCTTTCCCCTTCCCTCTTGTCCCCTCTCATAAATGAGAGTTTGGCAAGGAGTGTGGGACAAGTTAAGTTCATTTGGCCTTCTTAGTTTTTTTCACTTTTAGAATTTGGCCCTTTTGGAGTGTAATAAATGTCTTCTAGACATCCCTATGGCTAAAATCTAACCACTAACTCATAGTACCCCAACATGTTTAGTTAATTTTGACTAGAATGGCACCCTAGGGACACTTTTAAGCCCACTAAAGTCCACATAAATTTTATCTATGATTTGTGTGATGATGGTACCACATTTGAGTCTTTCTAAACAAGTATATTTACTTAAGTAACCTACTAGATCTACCCTAGTGCCAGTAACTCTTGCCAACACTAATTGACATGTCAGTGCCACATACACAATACAATTGTTAAGTAATAAATAAAAAATATATTTCACATTTACAAGTGACCTGTCAAATTTACATAATGTAACTTAATATAATAACAATCATTCACATCATGTATACAAAACAAGATACATCACAATGAGGTTTAAATATCTTCATTAGATTTAAGCTTTTCCTTCACAATTTACATGTAGGTTTAACCTTACTTCTTCGATTAAATTCTAGGGTTCCTTTCCTACACACTAAATCCATGTATCAATATCCCAAGGAAAACTTCTATATAAAATCAATGGTAAATAATTTAAATTTTACATTGGGATTCATAATTCGTAATAAAATAATATTTTATTTCAAAACCACTTTCATAATTCAATTCCCATGTAAGGAAATAACATGCGTACTCAAGCATATAAATATCAATGCATATAGAATAAGTCTTAATCATCCTTGTCATACATGCTAAATAAACATGAATTTCAATTTCAAAACATCATTCAAATTTAAAGCATATGCAAGAATCAAAATCACCATAAGCTATCTTATTGACATCGATCTCTACTTTAATACATAATTCACCTATCCCAATTATCATTAGAACCTTGCATTCCTTGTAACCCTAGTCACCTTTCAAATATCATGCATTCACTTAACACTTTTTGAATCATCCTATCTAGGTCCATTCACCAATTAGTAAGAATAATCTAGATCAATTAACTAAAATGAAATATTAGCATTATCTAATTATCATCGTGAGGTGGATAAAAATAAGATAAGGAAAATACCCTAAAATCACTTAAATTAACTAATCAAAAGTAGATGAATAATTATGTTTACATGAACGTAGTAATCATCCAAAATATGAGACACACCATACTTTATTCCTTCATTCTCTATCAATGTAATAAAAGTCCATAAATTATTATTGTACCAATTTAACATCTCAGACCATTATATTGTCGCCACCTAAAAATTGAGTCATTCTACCATAGGGTATCAACAAATGTAACCAACCAATAATCAAGCATAGGACATATAGAGTAACAAAATTAAATTTCATAAAACATGCAACATATAATTTTCCTATTGATTCTTAATGGAACTCTAATTCAATTTTTATCATCAAATAATCATCTAAATTTACCAAGCATATAGAGTACATGAAGGTAACCTTAATCAAATAATTAATTTCTAATTAACATCCCCATGTAGCTGATCATTTATTACCATAATATATCATCTTATCATAATCATTTTCCTAAATTTAACCACACACCAATTTACCTTTAACATTTAACATGAAGTTATTATCTAAGTGTTTCTTGTCTTAATACAAATTCCTCTTGCAATTATTTTCAACACTTTCCATAATCGTATGGTCAAATAGTTACTACACAAAAAATGACCTTCTAAAATGATAATCTCTATGTAACAAAAAATGTCATGATGTCTTCAAAATGGGTTCTAAATTCAATCATAATCAACAATGTCACATCTCAAAAAAAATCAACCTAGGGTATCTCTTAGGAGTTATTTTAAAGAAGGTCACTAAAATGTTATAACGTCTTAGCATACAACCCTTACCCATCTCAACCTAGAAGATTACTAAATGCCAACATGAAAAATCCTCAAAACTCTATTAGCCATGATTTTAAAAATCATGACTATAATTTATATCAACCTAGCAACAAATTATGAAATGAAACCACTAAAACCACTCACCTCACTCGTCTAATATACTATAGTCTCCTATAGGAGGACATATTTGAAAAATTAAGATTTCTCTCAATGCCAGAGGGGAGGGGCCTCACATAGAATATAAAACTTGTTAACAAAAATTAGGGTATAATATAATATTGATCACACCCATGAATAAAACCTTTAATAGAGTTTGGAATTAAAACAAGTCTTTAAAAATAATAAAAAATAAAATCCTAACATTTCACCATAAAAAATACTTTCCATCAGAAGACAACACTAAGATTATGACTTTGGGTTAATTCAAAATATTTTATGGACAATATGAGCATAGAAACTTCTATAACTTCATGAGAAAAATAAATAAATAAGTTTTTATGACAAAAAAAATGAGAATCCAACGTCTAAATGGCACTATATTTAACCAATGTTTGCCCAATCACATTCACATTTCTTGTTGGATTAAAAAATTTCATCTAGGATAAATTATTCTTTTGTTGCAAACCAAATAGAGGAAGACCTTTTTATTTTCTTAAGTCAATATTAAATTTAATTCTATTCAAGACTGATTCTGTCAACAATATTTAGTATTTTAAAAGGAGTGATTTTTGTAACTATAATATCAATACTTAATGCAATCCCACAATTCTTCTTTGAGTTAGTTGTTCATATCAAGTAAGAGTAATAATTCAACCCTAATATTTTTATTTTCTTATGATCATTGTAAAAATAATAATAGATTTCTTTTTGCACATATATTAGGTACATTCAAAGGGCTTGTCGTGTTACATGATGGTTGTTAGTCTCTAAGTCATGGTGTCTATTAGTGTCAAACACTTACTCATTCATAATGCAGGATTATTCAGTCATCACAATGACCGAGTCATCATATATAGGCCAATCTAACTATTGAAGAGTTCCTTCTTGCCTTCTTGAAATTACATAATGCAACTATTCTCATCGTCAATGCGTAGCGTCTCTATAAATATTGCCTTCTTTGTATGGATTTTATACCATCTTCATCTTCTCTCTCCCAACGTATTTGTTTCTAAAGAGGAGTTTATATTTTTTAACGTGAAAAACTTGATTTGTGAAAGAATACTCTCCAGCAGCGAATATGGTGGCACCAAAGCTAATGAGAATCGTGACAGTTCTTCTTAATGTAACTCTTCTATTTAGTCTTCAAGCTTCTGCTCGATATAATCTTCTTAAGGCAGAAGCAAATAAAAATGCAGAGGGCATCTCCAACAAGGGAAATTACAATGTGTTTCAAGTTGTGGAGAGACTACCATCATGCATCAATTGTGCAAGCCATATTCCAGATCCTAAGTGTTATAAATAATACTAAAGCAGAGCTGTATAAGGAAGTCTCTTATTCGGACTCATTTGTACACTTAAAACTGTTATACTGGGTCAATGACCTAACTCATTTTCTCCTGCTAATGAACATGAGTATTAATTGTTTCATTAAAATTTATTCTTGTGTAATTTTTGGTGATGGCCATATTTTTTCATTACAATCTTTCAGAAAAATGAAACCCAAAGTGCACACCTTTACTTAATTATTTAATTAATTTATGTTTCATTGTTAATTTTTAATTTATTTTTTTTTAAATTCAATTATTTATAACCATTGTACATGAAACAAGTTAGTAGTGGAATTAAAAGTTTTAGCGTTTTCAAACCAATTACCTTCTTTGTTCACATCTC
The DNA here is from genome assembly GCA_028749045.1 of Cupressus sempervirens. Lineage (NCBI taxonomy): Eukaryota > Viridiplantae > Streptophyta > Pinopsida > Cupressales > Cupressaceae > Cupressus > Cupressus sempervirens. The sequence continues at coordinate 920,333,508 of CM053785.1, read as the reverse complement.
TACAACAATTGAATTGGAAAGCATTTAAATGGGGCTACAAAAGACAATATACGAATCTCAAAATATGATTCAGAATCATCTTTTCACAAGATTAAGGAATGCAATGTTGGAAAAATATGTGGAAGATGAAACTAAAAATATCAATAGTAATAAAGAAAAGAAAATACTACCTAATATCTTCAAATTAGAAGTTGAACTATATTATCTATTGAATAGCTTGTAATTCTTTGTAATGAGTAAAGAAAAATAAGTTGTAGCATTTTTCTCATATAAAGATGCTAAAATTCTTAGTAAATAAGAAAAGTACTTTCTTAAAAAATAAACCATGTGTATATCTTATTTATGTCACTACTTCCTTCCCAAGCATGAGTGATGCCTTTCACACCCATAAACAAAATACAATCAAAATAACAAGAAGAAAAATACAATGCAAGAAAACCCTCATACGCATCACATAAAAATATCTAGAAAATAAGAAATGCATTTGCAGTCTTTCATATTCATTTTACAACAACAAAAAATAAGTTACAAAGGAAAGAGTATGTCCTTCATGTCAAGTGAACCAATCTTCAATACCATGCAAATAAAAATGAGATTTGAGAAGATTTTTTCCCTTTTCTTTCTCATTATATTTCTACAACTGCAAAACCCTAAGTTTCTCTAAAACTAGGGAATGAGTAAACTCTCACTAAATCCCTTAAAAGCCACAAAAAAGGCTTTGGAATTTGTAGCCAGTCACTACCTATAAATGTGAGTTAATTACAATTTCTTTCCCTTCCCTCTTGCCCCCTCTCATAAATGAGAGTTTGGCTAGGAGTGTGGGACAAGTTAAGTGCATGTGGCATTCTTTATTTTTCCCTCTTTTGAAAAGTCACCTTTTTGGAGTGTTATAAATATCATCTAGATATCCTTATGGACAAAATATAACCCCTGAATCATATTACCACAACATGATTAGTTAATTTTGACTGGACTGGAACCCTAGGGTCACTTTTAAGCTTACTTAAAGTTTACCTATGGTTTGTATGATGATGGGACCACATTTGAGTCTTTCTAAACAAGTGGAGTTACTTAACCTACTAGGTCTACCTTAGGTTAAGTAACCCTTTCCAACCCTAATTGGTAGGTCACCACCACATACGCAATAAAAGTGTCAAGTGATAATACAAAAATATAATATAATAAAATTCATTCGCATCATGTTTACAAAATAAAACACATTACAACGAGGTTTAAATGTCTTCATAAGATTAAAATTTGGCTTCACATTTTACACATAGTTTTAACCTTGGATCTCCAATTAAATTCGATAGTTAGTTCCTACACATTAGATCTAACTATTAGGAGCCTAAGGAAAATGTATATATAAAATCAATGCTATAGAATTTAAATTTTATATTGAGGTTTATAATTCATAATAAAATAATGTTTCATCTCAGAATTCAATTCTCATTTAAGGAAATTTAATATTTAAACATAAAACTTAGTTTTAAATGAAAATATACATGGAAATCATGTAATTCAATTAAACCCATTAACATGAGAATTCAACAATATAAACATAATGCATATAGAATAAGTCCTAATCATCCTCATCGTATGAGCTAAATCAACATGAATTTCAGTTTCAAAAGATCATTTAACTTTAATGCATATGCAAAAATCCAATTAACTATAATCTATTTATTGATATCAATCTCTACTTTAATAAATAATTCACCTATCCCAATGTATGTTAAATTCAACATAAGAAATTACCATTAGAACCATACATTCCTTAAAACCCTGATCACATTTCAAATATCATGCATTTCTTAACAACTTTTTGAATCATCCTATCTAGACCCATTCACCACTTCATAAAAAATATCCATATCAATTAACTAAAATGCATTATTGAAAATATATACTTATCATCATGAATTGGATTAATAATAAGATAAGGAATATACCCTAAACTCACTTTTAAGTTAACCAATAAATTATGTATGAATAACTATGTTGATGTGAATTTAATAATAATCCAAAACATGAGATATATCACACCTTATGCCTTCATTCTCTATCAATGCAATATAAGTCCATGAATCATTGACATAGAAATTTAATATCTCATACTATTATATTACAACTACAAACAAAATGAGTCATTCCACCATAGAGTATCAACAAATGTATCTAATCAATAACCAACCATAAGATGTATATAGAGTAACAAAAATAAATTTCACATAAGATGCAACATGTAATTTCTCCTTTGATTCTTAATTAAAATGTCTAATTCAATTTTCATCATCAAATAATCATCTAAATTTATCCATCATATAGAGTACATTGAGGTAACCTCAATTTTGAACAATTAACTTCTAATTAACATCCCCACATAGTTGATGAGTTATTACCATAATATAATATCTTATCACAATTATCTTCATGAATTTACTTGCCCATCAATTTACCTTTAATATCCAACATTAATTTATCATATAAGTTCTTATCATAATACAAATCCTCCTGCAACTCTTTTCAACACTTTCCACAATGGTATAGTTAGATTGTTATTAAAAAATACCTTCTAAAATGATTATCTATATGTGACACAAAATATCATTATGTCTTCAACATGGGTTCCAAATTGAGTCACATCTCAAAACATTTCAACCTAGGGTAACTTCAAGCAGGTATTTTAATGAAGGTCACTAAAATGTTATAACAACATGGTATATGATCCTTACCTACGTGAATCTAGAATATTACTAAATTCCAACATGAATAATTCAAAAAACCCTATTAGCCATGACTTTAAGAATCATGAGTATCAAATTATTGCAAGGTGGAAAATATTTGAATGACTTGTTGGAAATACAATAGCAAAGTAAAATTTGAGGGAAATAGTAGGCACTAACTAAGAGACACATCACACCCCATACAATTGTAGGTTATGGATGTTAGCCTATGAAGCATCAGATGAATTAGCACTTAAAGATTTTAACCTCAAAATCTATACGTATAAACTTAAATGCCAAATTAACCATATAAATCCATAGCATGAAAGTAAAAAATTTAACACATCTATAATAGAAGATATTTGGTTACCCAAAAACATGTTGAGGAGAAGATATAACTAGGGTGAGGATGACATGCACAAATCTTCACTACTGCAGTAATAAAGTGTATCCAGTGAAGGTTACAATGTTTTGATCATGAAACATGATCTACTATGTGAAAGGTCTATCTTATTCAAGGCTAATACGATTGTTAAATCTTACCCTATTAAAAGATTTCAACACCCTATTAAAAGTGTGCTTGGTAAAAGGACTTTAACTTACAGTAAAGTAAGCACCCTGTTAAAGGATTTAGAATAGCTTGTCAAGACTACTCTATTAAGAGATTTAATTGATTCACCTATTAAAATATCTCAGCAATGATCCTTTGGTCAACACTCTATTGCTTGATGTTAGATGACCTCTTTTTTGATGTGTACTTGATCCTTTCTTGTTAGATGTATCTCTACTATCTTCTTATTCCTTTCCTCTGTTCTCCTCTAATAGATTATATAATGTAACTAAAATTATAACTCCTTAGTCACCATAATGCTCTATTTATGTATGCAAACTTCTCTCCTTTCTCCTTACACATTCATAAATTTTTTAGGGTTTGTCCTCCTTAGGAAGACCTAGCTGACTTAAGGTTAGGTATGAATCAACAATAGTGATTAACCCATATTGCTACTTAATCCTTCCCTTTTTCTAATTAGATGCATTTAATGTATAATGATTCACGATTAAGACTCATCCTTATCATCTAAGATCATAAAAAAATCTTTACGTCAAGCCAAAATAGTTTACATACAACTTTGTGCCATTACAAACAACTATATCAAAACTATATAACTCAGCACTTGAAGTCACTGATGCTTAGCATCAATAGAAACTTCAATGCCATAACTCAGCATGCACTGATCACTCAACATCTATATAGCTTGACACATATTGTTTGCTCAACACTTGACTAACTTGACACTTACTAGTTACTCGACACATACTAAATATCTGTCACTCAACATATACTATATGACAACTTATGCTCAGCATGTGTTTCTTTTTCAGCATGAACTAAGTAAATGACTTAAGTATATTGTCACTCATATGTCAAAACCAATATGAGACTAAAAATCTCCCACTATGACATCAGTGGCAAAAATACTTGGTTCTACAAGAATAACTCTAGCCTTTCAAGCATAACTCAGGTAATATCCATTCATATAAAAAATTTGAAAACTTCAAAATTTTGAAAAAACTTATGACTCATCAATTATACCTTACAATTCAATAACTCCCCCTGAGTTGATTGTGCTTTTCTGTATCTAAATAAAAGTCATTCCTTCTGTTGAGTAGATTTTCAAAAACTGATCTCTACACTCTATTTCTATCATTACTCCTCTTTTTGTCAAAAATAGTAACTCCCCAAAAATATTATCTCCTCGAATATCTCCCCCATACTTTATTTCCCCCCCTATTTGACACTAATGTCAAAGGGTTATACACTTATAGTGTGTTTTTCCTACAATTTTTTGTGAGCCTGAAGCATAATTTTCTAAGAAGCATCCCAATTATCACAAGCTACATCTAATGATTTGTTTTGGATGGCTAGCTCAACAACAATGCAAACTAAGCCTTTATGAGTAGAAAGATATAGATTGTTCTTCATGAGTGTTTTAGAAAAGGCTAGTTCCTAGTGCAATATCTCCATATGTGGAGTCAGGATAGACTGGATACTGATCAATTTAGCCTTCATGTTTGCTTCATCTATATGTAGCACTGCTAACTGACTCTAGGAGTTCAAGAGATTCCTAAAAAAAATTTCACTTTGGGCTAGATACCTTAGAAAAGTTATACTAGATTACTACATATGACTCTCCAAACTCAATATGTGGCTCCTAATTCCTGTGTAAAGAGTCCTAGTGAAATGCCCTGCCAAGGGATCCAAAGAATTAACCTAGAATTCTCACCAAGTTTGGCAGCATTTTTTTTTTAACATGAAAGTAAACACCATGTATAAATTATGCACAATAATGGAAGCAATAGTAATGTCCATCTAAAATTAAACATAACATACATAATAGATTACATTTTTTAAGATCCCTTAACGTTGGATTACATCCAGATACATGAATCTGTCTAGTACAACATCCACATGAAATAATAATGATAAGTCCAATGTTTACACATTTCATTTCAAATACTCAATCATCCACTGTACATGTCATAGGGTATGACAAGCTCAAAAGAATATACATATTTAGAATAAAGTACATCATCCTATTCTAATCCATAATACATCAAAGTAAAGATAATCACATGATACATCATCATACAAGACATATACATCCATCATAAATATCAAACATAATAAACTAAGTGCACGGTTCCTCCAACCTTTAATAGCATCATTAGACCATCATGGATCCTAGCCATCCCTCCGTGCGTAACATTCCAAATCACCGAAGAGATCATCGGTACTAACATAGTAGGAATGTCACTCCTAATATATACAACATCATATGTAGAAAGTAATCTAACATGAAAATATAAGCATAAGATAACATCATCTAACATATGCTAATCATCAATTAAAAAATATATATCTACCATCATCATGAAGGACACATTAGCCACGATGTCTCAATGAATCTCAAATGATAAGAGTGAAAATACAGTACCACCCGACTGCGTGGTACCTAAGTGGTCCACTCCCACCGTGCTGAAGAGATAATCTCAAGTCCAAAAAAGGCTATCCAAAATAACATAGCATAAATCTCTATAAGTCCAAGAATCCTAAAAGTATACTAACTCAGAGGTTCCAAACACAAAATCTGACATCTAATCCTAGAGGCACACAATGACATGTAGGAACCTACTATGCAAGTGGTAAAGTGTCATTCCAATTATCACATACAAGTTACCCTGGCAGTTAGCTAAACTCCATGGGTTCATACTAATCTCATGCGGCCACTAGTATCCTCTCATACTAACAAGGCATTCTACGGAATGCAAGGTCGCAACCATGCATCTCACTACTCTCATCCTAGCCTGTACAGGCACTCAAGGCATGGGTGAAAACAAAACACTTATCTTTTAACATTCATTCAATTAGTATTAGGGGTGAATGTTATCACTTATTAATCCAACTTACAATGAGTTACCCTGGTAGCCTCTTAGGGCCCCGGACCCCATTGCAAGCCACTTCCTGTCACTACATGCAGATATCATACCCTAAGCTCATGGAACCAAAAATCTCAAAATCACAAAAGATAATCCATAATAATATCATCAAATCTCCATGAGAAACATACATAGAAAATCATGAACACAACAGCTCTCTATTGGCAACTGAAGTATCACTGATAATCAAAGTATCCAATGGTTCTCAATAACCAAAATATATCTCATCATATTGATCAAAGACTCCAAAAATGGTTGAGTCAAACATGTCACAACATGACATCATCAAGAAAAAATCCACATCACGTTCGCATCATGGTGACTAGAAAATAACCAAGGATAACTGATCGATGACCAAAAATAATGGTTAAGTCAAGTGTCTCATACATAAGAATCTCAACTATAACAATCAGTAATGACATCCAATACATAGAGCATTCCATCACATAACCATGGTTGGGTTTATAAAGATCAAGATTAAAACATCATCATGACATCACTATCGCATAACCCCCCAAGCCTCTAGTAGACGTCCTATAACTGGTCAACACTAGTCAACCCAAAACCCAAAATAATAGCATAAAGAATACACAATGCAAACACATGTTTTGGTTTTGCTAAGTTTACAAACTTGAATTTAAATGCAAGAGTCTCGGTTTTTGTTTTCCAATTTAAATATCAAGTAGAAATGTTTCACGTTTAACCTAACCCATGTTTTTGTTTAATAGATAAATTTTTTTCCCTAGAACCATTAGACTCAATTTTCTAATTGATCTAATAATATTTGGTTTATATAAACATTGTTTGAAAATAACATTCCCAATGATTCCAATATTATCAACAAAATCTACATATTTCAAAACTTTGATTTATGACACATTCTAATAATCAACCTTAATTAAACTAAGTTTAATTAAGTTAATTATTAATATCTCTTTATTTTAATAATAATTGATAAGTTATTATTCATATTTTTAAACCTTTTACAATAACTTAAATTTACATATATACATACTTACATATATACATATATATACATATTTATATTAATATATATATATATATATATACATATATAAATATAAATATATATATATATAATTATTAATATTCAAATTTTATTTAAAAAAAATATAAAATTGAATTATAAAAATTGATTTCCATATATAACAATTAATAACCAAACAAAAGGTAGTTTATATTGAATTCGCCGCCGATCATATTTCTGGCGCGTGACTTAAACCCGTTGCGGGTACTCTGCATCCACAGGTACCCTGGGACTACTGCCATATGGCAATACCGTGTTGTGGGTACACTGCGCATGCAGGTAACCTGCGACCCGCGTATGTAAAGATTAGTGGGGAGAAAGGGGGGGTACGGGTATAACCCGCCCCTCCACACATTATTATATACATTTTTTTTAAAAAACGATATCAATAACATTTTTTTCAAATGTTGATCTCATATAAATCGCAACGCGATTTTATATATATTTTTACTGTGATTAATAAAGTATGATTTTTTAATGTATATATATATATATATATATGCATATATATATATATATATATATATATACATATATACATATACATGTGTGTGTGTGTGTGTGTGTGTGTGTGTGTGTGTGTGTGTGTGTGTGTGTGTGTGTGTGTTTGTGTGTATTTATATGTACTCGTAGAATTAAACATCACAGCACACACACACACACACACACACACACACATATATATGCAGATGTGAAAATTATAAACATGTATATTTTATAATGAGCATATACACAATTCATTTAAAGATCTCAATTTTTAAATTATTCAAATAAACTATTTGGTCTCAAAATTTATCCAATAAATCATCTAATGGTTTTGGCTACAAATTTAAACCCTAGCCTCGTGTTTTTATTCAGATTTTTTCATAAAATTCTCAAATAAACTAAACCACCCATATTGAGAATGCATACAATAGAAATACGAAATTCCTTAGAAAACATATGGAAGACACGAAGAAGACAGGGAATGTATGATGCAAAAATAGCATAAGTAAAATCTCAAGAATGTACCTAAATTCTGATGCTAAATTGCTCTTCCTCAGAAAACCCTCATAGCAAGTTCCTCCCTTCTTCAGAGTTCTTGAGTCCTCCAATGCTCCAATTGCACTCCAAACGCTATGTCTAAGCCTCTAAGAATGCTTGAATATAAAGAGCTTTCAGGAAACATCTAGAATGCTTCTAGAAACAGTTGGAAGGTGTCACCAACTAAGCATGGGTCTTTTCCAACCTTCAAGATGAGCCATAGGGTTGTAGACACCATGTGCTTAATTGATGCACTAACCCCCGTGTTGTTGACACTTGAGAAATAGAAAAGTGCGTTAACTCCCATGCAAGCTTATAACTCCAATTCACTTTTTATATAATTTCTATTTAAATATTTATAACTTTCATTTTAATTCTTATAACTTTGATTATTATTATTTATTTATTACTTTATTATTATTTTATTATTATTATTATTAATTTTAATTTCTAATTTTCATTTATTTAATTATTTTTCCTCAATTAATTCTCCTTTAATTAATTATAATAAAAATATCAAATAATATTATATTTTATATTAATTTTCTCAAATAATTAATTGATTAATTAAATATATTTATTAAGACTTAATTAATAGAAAATTCACCATAGACCTCCAAGATAAAATATGAAAACTCATCATAGAGAAAATCACTCAAAATCAATCTAAAGGGTTAAAAATCATGAATTATGTCATCTGACACATTCGGTGGGTAAAATATTCAGATACTTGTCCTACCTCACTAGGACAATTGGCTTAAAGGTTTGGGATTTGGACTTGAGAATTTATCTCCCTTCTCTTATCATTGAGATAGTATAATAGGGTACGCTCATCCTGGCAATTCAAAGAAGTCGATACTCGGGCCCTGCAACCTGCAGAGAAAACCATTCATGTACGTACAATATATAATGCTAAGCTAAATAGACAATGGCAGGAAGTGGTGCATCGTGTAGATCTCGACTAAGAAGGTGACTACGACTCCCTTCTCTAACCACATTAGAAACACCATACAATAAGAAAACACGCACACCATACACATGCAAGTATGGGGTAAGTATCCATAATAAAACACATGAGATAATAACCATCAACTGATCATCAACAATAACTAAAAGCAATGTAATGATCATCATGTATTCATGAAATGTAAAGTCTAAATGATCTCATCACATAACCTCTGAATCCATAACATAATGTCTGATAGTCTCAAAACAATACCACTAATCCATCAACATAAAACTAGTCCATCATAATCTGATAATAATAGCAACAATATGTCCAGAAAAGATGTGAATGAGGGTAGGTACTACATCCACCCCCCCTTGGGTTAGGCTTACTCCTGGAAGCCTATAAAAAATTAGGGATATAACTCCCTCAATCTAGCTACATCCTCCCATGTAGCTGAAGAATCATTAGTAGGGTCCCATTGGACCCTTTCCTGCTCAATGGTTCGACCCCTGAGGGTCAACTTTCACTGCTCCAGAATACAAATCGGCTCCAAAGCTAGCTGCCTATCCTCTACCTGCAATGCATTCCAATCAAGAACATGTACAATATTAGGAATATACTATCAAACCATTGAAACATGGAAAACATCATGAATGCGAGATAGGTTGGGCGGTAAAGCAAGAGGTTAAGCAACCGGGCGAATCCTCTCTAGAATCTTGAATGGTCCCACAAAGCGAGGTGCTAGCTTAGAACCCTTTCCATAACAGATTGGACTCTTTCATGGATGCACTCTGAAGAAAACCTTATCACCCACAGCAAACTGCTTATCAGTCCTATGAGCATTGGCATACTTCTTTTGCCTATCCTGGGCCATAGTCAAGTGCTCACGGATACGCACTACCTATTGCTCCATATCACAAATCATCTTAGGCCCCAACAGGATGCGATCCTTAAGACTGTCCCAACTCAATGGTGTACAATAAGGATGTCCACATAATGCCTGAAATGGTGCCATGCCAATAGAACTATGATACCTGTTGTTGTAAGAAAACTCCACCAGGTAGAGATAGTCCTCCCAATGTGTCTGCCTATCCATCAAATACATCTGTAACATATCCTCCAAAACCTGATTCACCCTCTCTATCTAACCATTAGTCTCTGGATGATATGCCGAACTGAAGTTTAACTGCACTCCAAGCTCATGCTACAGCGATGTCCAGAATGCAGATGTGAATACAGGATCCCAATCAGAAATGATCTTTCTAGGAATATCATGTAATCTCACAATGTCACGCATGAAGACATTAGCTACAGAAGTTGCTATTTAGGAAGACCTAATCAGTGAAAAATGTGCCACCTTAGTCAATCGATCAACGGTGATCATGGTAGCATCATGATGTCGACCAGTCATAGGTAATCCTACAATGAAATCCATGGAGATGATATCCCATTTCCAAGAAAGAATGAGATTAGGTTGCAAAAGTCTAGCCGAGTGCTGATGTTCTACCTTAATTCTCTGACACTCAAGGCACCTAGCCACAAAATCAGCAATATCTCACTTCATCCCAGACCAAAAGAACAAACGTCTCAAATCAGCATGCATCTTCTTAACACCTGGATGTGCTGAGTAAGGTGTACGATAGGCTTATGCCAAAATCAAGGTGCGAAGCTCATCCAAAAATGGCACATATATCCTCCCCAAATGTCTTAAAAAACCATCTGATTCTCAAACATAACCTGCAAACTTACCTTCCAAAGATCTCCCTGAATCTATCTTGTTGGACACTTCTTCATACCAAGAATCTGTAGGAAGTGCCTGGAGAATCCGACTCCTCAAATCCACACTAAGAGTCATTGATGATACCACATGTCTCCTGTGACTCAAAGCATCCACCACCACATTCTCCTTACCTTGAATGTACATAACCTCAAAATCATACTCGCATAGAAACTCCATCCATCACCTCTAGCAAGCATTCAAATTAGGCTGAGTAAAAATGTATTGTAGACTATGATGATTGATGTGTAGCTCAAATTTGTGCCCCAACAAGAAATGTCTCCATCTAGTCAAAGCATGAACTACAACTGCTAATTCAAGATCATGCATAGGATAATTTAACTCATGATCCTTGAGCTTTTGTGATTCATACACAATCACTTGTCCATTCTGCATCAACACTACCCCAATCCCTTCAAGAGAAGCATCTATACACACCATAAAATCACCTTCTGGATCAAGTATGGCTAGAATTGGTGCACTGGTCAAATGCTCCTTGAGCTTCTAAAAAGCTTCCTCACATTTCTCCATCCACACGAACTTCTTTCCCTTCTTCTGAAGAGAAGTGATAGGATGTGCTATCCTAGAGAAGTTCTGGACAAATTTGCGATAATAACCAGCTAAACCCATGAAACTACAAATCTCTGACACATTAGCTGGTGTAGGCCAATCTATTATCGCCTAAATCTTTGCAGGTTCCACTAAAATACTATCACCTGAAATAACATGCCCTAAATATTGAATCTTTGATTTGAAGAATTCGCACTTAGCTGCATTGGCATAAAGCTGATTGTCTGTCAAACACTGCAATACCAACCGCAGGTGTTCCTCATGCTCCTTCTGAGTCCTAGAATATATCAATATGTCATCAAGAAACATGAGAACAAACCTATCCAGATAAGATTAGAACACACCATTCATCAAACTCATGAAATCTAATGGAGCATTAGTCAACCCAAAAGGTACCACTATGAACTCATAATGTCCATAGCGAGTTTGAAAAGCGGTCTTGTGAATATCTCCTTCCTTAATGCGAAGCTAGTGGTATCCTGACTTAAGTTCAATCTTGGAGAATATTATAGCTCCCTTGATCGGATCAAATAAGTCATCAATCCTAGGTAAAGGATACCTATTCTTAATAGTCACCTTATTCAATTATCTATAGTCTATACAAAGGCACAAAGAACCATCTTTCTTCTTTATAAAGAGCATTGGAGCTCCCCATGGTGATACACTAGGTCGAATGCTCCCTTTGGCTAGAATTTCCTCTAGCTGAAGACGTAGCTCACCCAATTCCTATGTAGTCATGCAATAAGGAGCTTTAGAGATAGGTTCCACTCCAAGAATCAGATCAATACTGAAGTCAATGTCCCTCTTTAGAGGCATTTCTGGAACCTCACTTGGAAAGACATCTACGTACTCCTATAAAATCAGGTGATCTAAAGTCGTCCTCATGGGATCTTCTTCATCAAAATAATTTACCATAACATCAAATATATAACATCCCTTATGGAAACTTCACTTCATTTGCATAGCAGAAATCATCTACAGAGATATAGGCCTCGGTATCCCAACTATTTGCACATCATTCCCTTGGTCATCTTGGCACAAAATGATCTTCTTCCTGCAATCTATATTGGCTCTATCGGATCCAAGCTAGTCCATGCCTAAAACCACATCATAGGAACCAAGGGGTATGACTCAAAGATCCACTATAGTATCAAATCTTCCTAAGCTAAGCCCACACTTATGAACTACAGAGTCTGTGGAGACCTTAAAACTTGAGGCTAGTTCCACTTGCCAACCATGATCTTGCTTCACCGCATCCAACTTACACTTAGAAACTATAGATGGTGAAATAAATGAATCTATAGCTCCTGAATCAAATAATATTGAAAGAGATACACCTCTAATAACACTTGTGGTCTCAACCATTGTTCCCTGATGATCTGCCTAGTGCTGATCAAATGCTGCAAAAACTTTATGAGCTCTACCTGCATTACCAACTGTAGGCTCTGAAACTGTAGGTCTAGGTCCTAAAAACTGAGGTGCTCACTGAGGACACTGAGCTGCATAATGTCCAACCTAACCACATTAAAAAAATTCTTTATTTTTGCCAGAATCTCTTCCCATAGGTGGTACATTTGATTGCTGATGACTGTTCCTACTAACAAAAGATTGGCTACTCTGAGCTGGCTGATTGGACTGATTCTATTTATTGCATTGAGCATTGCGATTATTCTTGGTGTTAGAACCTTTTCCACCACCTTGAGCTTTAGAATTTGAGCCCTTCTGTTGCTGTGTCTACTGAGACTGCTGCTGATATTGTTTTCCCTTAGAGAAAGAAAACTTTTTGTTACCATTTGAATTGTAGTTGCTTTTAGATCCTGATCCTGCTGGCACTCCTTCAAAACCACCTTGACCAAGGTTGACACTTTTCTCAACAAGGATAGCTCGATGTACTGCATCCTTGAGGGTTTGTCGCTCAAATACCTTAACTCCCCCAATAATACGATTATTTAAACCCCTAACAAAGTGTTGTGTCAACTGAGCTGAATTTTCACTGAACCCTGAAAAAGACATGAGCTCATAAAACTTACGCTCATACTCGGTCACTGACAAGGTATACTATCTGAGATTATGAAATTCATTAGCCCTTTGTTGTTTCCATTCCTCTGGTAGGAATCCTTCATGGAAACTTTCCAAGAATAGTTCCCACGTAACACTGCTCATATCGATTGCCAACTTCTTCTCCTCAATTGTCCACCAAGTGGCCCCATAATTCTCTAAATTAGTGATTGCAAATCTTTCCTTAACATTGTTGTCGAACTCCTGCATGGAAAAAATATTGTCGAGAGAAATAAGCCACTAGTCAGCCACATAACCAGAACCTTGCCCATTGAAAGGCTTAACCTTGGATCTTGGAAGATCCTTCATCTAAGTGGACACAATGGACCTCTGACGATCCTTCTAAGGACTTCTAGATCTGGGTCTATGCTCTTGCTCTGTCTGATGCACTTTGGGCTATTTTTGAACAGGAGGTAGATGTTCTAGAATAGTTTGCATCATCTGTCTCAAACCAACCTCTTCAGACTCAGCTTGGTCCTCTCTACGGCTCTCTACCATGACCTCTAATAGAAGACCTAGTCCCAAATACCATCCTACAACCGTGAAAAGTACTAAGTTCAGTTCTATGTTTAGGTTTAAGTTAAAATTTCCAGTTTTGAAACTAAGTGTTGAAGTATGAAAAATATTCAAGTAATAGTTCAAGTTCTGTTTCAATTCACCTAGTTCAAGTTCGAAAAGACACACTTAATAATTCAAAGTTCCAGTTGTTCCAAAATACCTAGAGCTCCCAATGTAGAAACTCAGGCTCTGATACCAAATGAAATGCCTCGCCAAGGGATCCAAAGAATTAACCTAGAATTTTCACTAAGTTTGGTAGCATTTTTTTTTTAACATGAAAGTAAACACCATGTATAACTTATGCACAATAACGGAAGCAATACTAATGTCCATCTGAAATTAAACATAACATACATAATAGATTACATTCTTTAAGATCCCTTAATGTTGGATTACATCCAGATACATGAATCCATCTAGTACAACATCCACATGAAATAATAATGATAAGTCTAATGTTTATAAATTTCATTTCAAATACTCAATCATCCATTGAACATGTCATAGGGTATGAAAAGCTCAAAAGAATATACATATGTAGAATAAAGTACATCATCCTATTCTCATCCATAATACATCAAAGTAAAGATAGTCACATGATACATCATTATAGAAGACATATACATCCATCATAAAGATCAAACATAATAAAATAAGTGTACGGTTCCTCCCAACCGTTAATAGCATCATTAGACCATCGTGGATCCTAGCCATCCCTCTGTGTGTAACATTCCAAATCACCAGAGAGATCATTGGTACTAACATAGTAGGAATGTCACTCCTAATATATACAACATCATATGTAGAAAGTAATCTAACATGCAAATATAAGCATAAGATAACATCGTCTAACATATGCTAATCATCAATGAAAAGATATATATCTACCATCATCACAAAGAATGCATCATCCACTGTATCTTAATGAATCTCAAATGATAAGAGTGGAAAATACACTACCACCTGACCGCGTGGTACCTAAGTGGTCCACTCCCACTGTGCTGAGGAGATAATCTCAAGTCCCAAATAGGCTATCCAAAATCACATAGCATAAATCTCTATAACTCCAGGAATCCTAAAAGTATACTAACTCAGAGGTTCCAAACACAAAATTTGACATCTAATCCTAGAGGCACACAATGACATCTAGGAACCTACTATGCAAGCAAGAAAGTGTCATCGCAATTATCATGTACAAGTTACCTTCGCAGTTAGCTAAACTCCACAAGTCCATACTAATCTCATGCAGCCACTAGTATCCTCTCATACTGATGAGGCATACTATGGAATGCAAGGTCGCAACCATGCGTCTCACTACTCCCATCCTAGCCTATACAAGCACTCAAGGCATGGGCGAGAACAAAACACTTATCTTTTTAGGTTCATTCAGTTAGCATTAGGTGTGAATATTATCACTTACTAATCCAACTCATAATGAGTTACCCTAGCAGCCTCTTAGGGCCTCCGCCCCCATTGCAAGCCACTTCCCATCACTACATCCAGATATCCTACCCTAAGCTCATGGAACCATAAATCTCAAAATCACAAAAGATAATCCATAATAATATAATCAAATATGCATTAAAGCATCAAATCTCCATCAGCAACATCCATAGAAAATCATGAACACAACAGCTCTCTATTGGCAACTGAAGTATCACTGATAATCAAAGTATCCAATGGTTCTCAATAACCAAAATATATCTCATCATACTGATCCAAGACTCCAAAAATGGTTGAGTCAAACATGTCACAACATGACATCATCAAGAATAAATCCACATCATAGTCCCATCATGGCGACTAGAAAATAACCAAGGATAACTAATCGATGACCAAAAATAATGGTTAAGTCAAGTGTCTCATACATAAGAATCTCAACTATAACAATCAGTAATCACATCCAATACATAGAGCATTCCACCAGATAACCATGGTTGGGTTTATAAAGATCAAGATTAAAACATCATCATGACATCACAATCACATAACCCCCTAAGCCTCTAGTAGACGTCCTATAATTGGTCAACACTAGTCAACCCAAAACCCAAAACAATAGCATAAAGAATACACAATGCAAACACATGTTTTGGTTTTGCTAAGTTTACAAACTTGAATTTAAATGCAAGAGTCTCGGTTTTCATTTTCCAATTTAAATATCAAGTAGAAATATTTCACATTTAACCTAACCCATGTTTTTGTTTAATAGATAAAAGTTTCTCCCTAAAACCATTAGACTCAATTTTCTAATTGGTCTAATAATATTTTGTTTATATAAACATTGTTTGAAAATAACATTCCCAGTGATTCCAATATTATCAACAAAATCTACATATTTCAAAACTTTGATTTATGACACGTTCTAATAATCAACCTTAATTAAACTAAGTTTAATTAAGTTAATTATTAATATCTCTTTATTTTAATAATAATTGATAAGTTATTATTCATATTTTTAAACCTTTTACAATAACTTAAATTTACATATATACATACTTACATATATACATATATATACATATTTATATATAAATATAAATATATACATATATAAATATAAATATATACATATATAAAAAATATATATATATATATATAATTATTAATATTCACATTCTATTAAAACGAAATATAAAATTGAATTATAAAAATTGATTTCCATATATAACAATTAATAACCAAACCAAAGGAAGTTTATATTAAATTTGTCGTCAATCATATTGCTGATGCACGACTTAAACACTGTGCATGTAGGTACCCTCTGACCCGCCTATGTAAAGATCAATGGGAAGAAAGAGGGGGGGGGGGGGGGGGGGGGGGTGGGGGTGGGGGGTGGCTACGGGTATAACCCGCCCCTCTACACATTATTATATATGTTTTTTTTAACAAATGATATCAATAACATTTTTTTCAAACGTTGATCTCATATAAATTGCAACGTAATTTTATATATATTTTTACTGCGATTAATAAAGTACAATTTTTCAATGTATATATATGCATATATATATATACATATATATATATATATATATATGTTTGTGTATTTATATGTACTCGTAGAATTAAACATCACAGCACGCGCACACACACACATATATATATATATATATATGTAGATGCAAAAATTATAAACATGTATATTTTATAATGAGCATATACACAATTCATTTAAAGATCTCAATTTTCAGATTATTCCAATAAACTATTTGGTCTCAAAATTTATCCAATAAATCATCTAATGGTTTTGGCTACAAATTTAAACCCTAGCCCTATGTTTTTTTTCATATTTTTGCATTAAATTCTCAAATAAACTAAAGTACCCATATTGAGAATGCATACAATAGAAATATGAAATTCCTTAGAAAACATATGGAAGACACGAAGAAGACAGGGAATGCACGATGCAGAAATAGCATAAGTAAAATCTCAAGAATCTACTTGGATTCTAATGCTAAATTGCTCTTCCTCAGAAAACCCGCATAGCAAGTTCCTCCCTTCTTCAGAGTTCTCGAGTCCTCCAATGCTCCAATTGCACTCCAAACGCTATGTCTAAGCCTCTAAGAATGCTTGAATATAAAGAGCTTTCAAGAAACATCTAGAATGCTTCTAGAAATAGTTGGAAGGTGTCACCAACTAAGCATGGGTCTTTTCCAACCTTCAAGATGAGCCATAGGGTTGTAGACACCATGTGCTTAATTGATGCACTAGCCCCCGTGTTGTTGACACTTGAGAAATAGAAAAGTGCGTTAACTCCCATGCAAGCTTATAAATCCAATTCACTTTTTATATAATTTCTATTTAAATATTTATAACTTTCATTTTAATTCTTATAACTTTGATTATTATTATTTATTTATTACTTTATTATTAATTTTAATTTCTAATTTTCTTTTATTTAATTATTTTTCCTCAATTAATTCCCATTTAATTAATTATAATCAAAATATCAAATAACATGATATTTTATATTAATTTTCTCAAATAATTAATTTATTAATTAAATATATTTATTAAGACTTAATTAATAGAAAATTCACCATAGACCTCCAAGATAAAATATGAAAACTCATCATAGAGAAAATCACTCAAAATCAATCTAAAGGGTTAAAAATCATGAATTATGTCATTCGACACATTCAGTGGGTAAAATATCCAGATACTTGTCCTACCTCACTAAGAAAATTGGCTTAAAGGTTTGGGATTTTGACTTGAGAATTTATCTCCCTTCTCTTATCATTGAGATAGTATAATAGGGTACGCTCATACTAGCAATTTAGGGAAGTCGATACCCGGTACCTGCAACTTGCAAAAAAAACCATGCATGTACATACAATATATAATGCTAAGCTAAATAGGCAATGGCAGGAAGTGGTGCATCGTGTAGATCTCGACTAAGCAGGTGACTATGACTCCCTTCCTTAACCACATCAGAAATGCCATACAATAAGTAAACACGCACACCATACACATGCAAGTATGGAGTAAGTATCCATAATAAAACACATGAGATAATAACCATCAATTGATCATCAACAATAACTAAAAGCAATGTAATGATCATCATGTATGCATGAAATGTAAAGTCTAAATGATCTCATCACATAACCTTTGAATCCATAACATAATGTCTGATAGTCTCAAAACAATACCACTAATCCATCAACATAAAACTAGTCCATCATAATCTGATAATAATAGCAACAATATGTCCAAAAAAGATGTGAAGGAGGGTAGTCACACTTTGATGTTTAAAGAGAAAATATTCTCTATTACCTTCTTCACATTGTCAATTTTGGTTGCTAACTCAATATATGATAGTTCAATAGTACTTGATATCTTTTCATTGACCTTACTTTGGAATGTTCTCTTAGACCATGTAAGCAATTTCGCTTCTGAGTCCACATCTCTGTCAATGACCTTCTCAACTAAGCTAGTGAGCTACTCTATGATAGGCTTGGTTTCCTTAGATGTTGGTAGGTCAAATGGATCAAGAAACAATTCCTTGATATCTAACATAGCTTTCTTCTTCCTATGCTCCCTTTTGAGCAGTTCTTGTTCCTTTTTCCTCTCAAGTGCATCCTATAGTATGCCCATATATTCAATAATGATGGTTTCAAGAATAAACTTTGGTAACTCAATCCCTTTGTCCAAGTTCACATCACCAAATGATGTAACTTTAGCTATCTTGGAAGTGCTTGGACTCGACCTAGATGATTTTAGGCGTATAGCTTCTATACTAAACCAATGAAGAGATTCACTTGGAGTAGTAGTAGTTTTTGGTACAGTCATTAGTGTTTGCATTGTAAGTTGCCCCTTAGGTTTTGTAGTCATACCTAGCTCTTCAATCCTATCCTTTACTTTCTCTTCATTCATTGATGGAACCTAATCTTGTACTATAGGTGTAGGAGTAGCTTCCTATCATGTTTGTGCTTGTGTTCCTTTATTCTCTTTTGTTTCATCTTTTTTTCTCTATGTGTCTCACCCTTGTTATTTTCTTTTTCCTTTTTATTTATGGAGATTGGAAGATTTTGCACTAGTGTATTGATAGAAAAAATTGCTAACTCCTTCCTTTAATATACTACAATTGCTAATGTAGTAGGAATCAATGAGAATTAAGGAGGGGTTTTAGATGTTTATTGTGTCTAAACTTTCTCCCCTGCAGATGTCTTGTATGCCTTCTCAATCTCTTGAACGCTTAGTAGAACATTATTTTCACATAGTTTTTCCTTGGTAGTGGATTCTACCAGTATCTTCTTCAAATATTCCTCTGTAAGGGAATTGATATTCTAAATGATAGTATTAGAAACATCTTGTATCTATATAGTATCACTATTTGTGTTCAACTCATTTTGAGGATTAGTACTTGGCACTAGTGTATCTTGTACACTCTGTTATGTCTATTGCTCATCCTCAGCTAGTGCCTATGTGTCTTCATGTGTCTTAGAGCCTTTCTCATGTGCAACTGTCTTAGTGTCAACTATGGTAACCATAGTTACTTGTTGTTGTTCATCTTTGTCCTCTTCTACCTCAGTAAGTGTCTACACTATTGCCTTAGGTGTTGTCAAGCGATATACTAATTTCCAAATATGATTAATTTTCTATATAACATCATCAATATTATTCTCTAGTATGTTTAATGCTCTATATTTTGTGGAATTTTACTTACATTTTTCTTTGTTGCCTTGGCCATTGTTTTCCTAAAATTCTTGCATCACTTGTGCAAGTTTAGTCTCTCTAATTTGTCTTTCTATGTTGAGACCATATTTCCACTTCTCCTCAAATCTTTCACATAGATATTTTGGTAATGATTTGGAAATACCAATTGATGTTTGTTTGAATGTTGCCATCATGCCATATATTGACTCCTCTACTTGGTTCATCTCAACTTTTCTAAGTTTTTAAAACTCAATATGTATGAGACCAAATAAATCAACATTATTCCTTACGCTCTCACATATATTGTCTAAATAAAATGAGGGATGGTGACTTATAACTTTGAATTGGTTATTGTCATCAGATTTAGTCCTCTGTTCATTAGATTCAGCTAGAGCAATATACTTTCTCTTTTGTCTCTTCTTATGCTCCACTTCTTTACTAGCTGATCTTTCTCTCTTCTCCTTTGGCTTTTCTATCGCTTGAGCCTTTTTAGTAGTAGCTCTTGTGCTGGTTTGAGTTTCTTGTACTATAGGCTTAGGTTTTACAACCTTCATTGGTTTTCTAACTATTGGGGCTTTGGCTTTCCTCTTATTTTTCTTAGGTGCTTCATAGACTTCTTTTTCCTTGAAAAATTCTTCAATTTCTACCTTTTCTGCTTGATTTTCACCTTGACCATGAGCTAAGGCTAGTGGTGCTTGAGTAGTTATATCTTCTCCTTCATCATCATTATCATCTTCTTCTCCATTTCACTCTACACCTACACCAGATTTCTCCTTAAGCCTCTTGATAATATTGTTTTTCTTTTTTAAAACTAAGACAATCTTCCAATCCATTGTTACCTTAGATTTTTCTACATCATAATCCCCAAAGGCAGTAGCCTTAGCATCTACATCTTCTACAAGTAATTATGTGATTTCTATAGAGGCTTCATCGACATTAATTTCAAAGCCTAGTGGCCTTAGCCACCTTATCCTTGGAACAACAACTTGAACATATGTAAAATTAGTGTCAACTAGAAAGTAAACATCATTAAAGAATTTCTCAACTAGTGAAACTAGTATCCTCAGTGTCTTCTTCATTGATTTCTTGAAATCTTCAAAGTAGCTGGTCATAACAAACTCAAAATTGTTTTTAAATTGCTCAATAAATTCACCTATTTTCATTGTAATAGATCTTCTTTTTTTCCATGCAACTTTACCAAAAGAAGGAAATGTATTATGCACATAAAAGAATATACATACAAGAATTGAACAAAATTTACATTGTGCACTCTTGGTCTTCCTTATTGCTCCCTAATTTAATGACAATTGTTGCATCTACAACTTGGCAAGTTCATAGGTATAATCTTTCTTAACTATTTTATAACCCATGTCAACATCAATACAAGGTACATTGTTCATCCTACTAGATTGATAGAATTTATATGTTATTATCCTCACTACAAAAGCAATTAGGGGATCTAAGATAGTTTCAATTGTCATTCCTCATTTGTTCCACACTACCCCTAGTTTCAATTTTCATTCCTCGTTTGTTCCACACTACCCCTATATTCTTCTCAATAACTTCTTTAGATTCACTCCTCATGGTTTTAGGTCGGTCAAGGGTTGGATACCCTATTACTCTATGTAAATTTTTCTTTGTGATTTTCACTGGTCCATTATCCAAACATATAAGATTATCATGAATTCTACTCAAAACAATCTTTATCCAAAGACATTGGGGAAATCTAGGGCACAGGCTAACCCTTTCCTCTCTACAATTTTGAATTCTTCTTTCAACACTCCATTTTCACATAATTTCTCATAGGTTTCTCTAATTTCCATGTCACCTATGCTACCCACCTTACATGTGTAGCAACATCAAAATTCTTGAATCATTAAAACTTGAGGTGGTATCATTGAGAACACACCAAATGAATCTTGCTTATAAGCAATATCAAGAATGGCTCTAAAGTTTTGTTGTCTAATCTCATTACTTATCAATTGCAGATAAAAAATTCTTTACCCTCTTTAACCTTACGAGTTGAAGAATTAGATGCCATTATGAAAAACTAGGGTTTACAAAAGTTCAAATTGAATAGCTCGACACACGATAACTACCTTTGTAAATTTTTTGAGATGATGTCAAGAAAATATTGAATCCTATTTGCAAACACTTGGAATGATCTCTTCAATTTTCCTTTCCCTATCCATGCTTCTCTTCAAATTTGAATGATGTCAAATGAGTAGAAATCAATCAAATAGACCTTAAAAAATCACCTTTAATTCTTAGTGCTTACATAATTATAAACTTAGCTTTAATAGAGATTTCAACTCACTCGACTTCCATGAAGTTTAATTTTCACTTGGCAACCACTATGCGTATGGTCAACACTATCACCTTTGATAGGTCAACATTAAATAATATTTCACTCAACAACCATAGTGAAACTTTTCATGCACGATAGTAACATGGAAAGTGAAAAAACATAAATATTTCTTCCTAGTTATAATCAACACCTTTCATCTTTCTTCGTGCATATATAATCTTTTTAGAACTAAATCCTTAGAACTGATCTATAGTATGTCTTTTAAATATTAGTCCCACACATACCTCTTGATTGCTTAATTATAGGTGGCGTGATCACCTGACCCATTGGGTGAAGTGCTCCCGTCTAAACTTCATGTGTTGCAATCATCCTTTCTCTTCCATGTCTTTTTCATCTCATCTTTGATATTTTCAACATATGACTTTCCTTTTCCTTTTTTGAACTCACTGCTTGGTGCCTTTGACCTTGTTGGACAATTCTTGCTTATGTGACTAGTCTTCAGTTAGCCAAAACATGTAGCTTGACTCAACCATCTTTTTAGTCACTTTTGAAATGTTTTCTGATGCAATTTTTAGAAACATGTCCATAATCTTGAAACGAGTGACAACTATACCTAGTATTGTAGTCCCAACTATAAGAGTTATCATTATGATTTACCTTTGTCTTCTTGTTTGATGACCATTTAAGCTTGGATCTGCACTCATATGCTTTGCTCTGCTTTCATTAGTTTCTTTATTAAGATATGTGCCTTTTTTAATCTTCCTAAGGCCATGAATTTGACATGGTATTAGAGAAAGTTACAAGAAAGGAAAAATACAATTTTTTTATTTATTGCAAGTATAGAAAATTAGATTTGAAAATGGATTCTCTAGCATCTGTTATTCCCACATCGTACAACAGCTTTGATTGGAAGCCTAAAATTTTACTTTATCTACAAAATAAAGGCCTTTATTAAATAGTTAAGAAGAGAGAGGTTGAAACCACTTCAGCAATAGAGAAATCTAAATACTTTAACCATATTGATGAAACATTTGGTCTACTATGCTTGTCCATATCTCAAGAATTGTTGTTCCATGTTGAGGCACAAGCACAACCCCAAACCAAGTTTGGAATATCTTGGAGACTCTCTTTGGAAAGGGAGATGAAATGTGGGGTCATATCGTTAAAAATAGTTTCATCTCATTAGATCCAAAGATTTTTAACAATATCCAAGATTACTTCAAAAATTTCAAATCTTTTTTGCTTTAGCTGAAAGGATGTGGTATTGATAAATCCAATGAAAAAAGTAAGTTAAATCTTTCCTTTTTATTGATGTTGGATCCAAAATATGCAATATTTTTTTATTCTTTCTACATAATCAAACTCACAACATGAGAAAATTGTATGATGCCCACACTTAATGCCTTCATTGAGTCTCTAATACATGAGCAAGATAAGCTTATTAAGATGGGTACCTCGAAGAATTCCAAATCTCATGCACTCAGTGTGTATACAAATAGGAAGAATAACTCTAAATCCAATTAGTAATCCAAAGGAAAATAGAAGGTGAATTCAGATCAAAGAAAGGAAGGTAATCCAAAGCCTTCAAATGGGTCTATAGGCTCGAAAGAAAAGGACACAAAGGGCAAATCAAAGTGCACCTATTACAATCATGGGTACCATCCAGAATCATCATGCATGAAGAAGGCCACTGATCTCATGGACTAGACACTTAAACATCATAATATCGGTGGTCTTATTCCTAAAATGCTAAGAACCAGAAAGAAAAAGCCTTAGAAAACAAAGGCAATGCTCATGCATTGATAGATATTCAATCTTCCTCAGATACATAGATCATAGACGCTAGAGCATCACACCACATGGTAGTCACAAAATATTATCTTTCATCTTTGAAACCATACTTTGGTTCTCCTATTCTAGTGGGAGATGGATCTCTTGTAGAAGCAAATGGAACTGGAAGGTAGAGCTTGGAATTGAATTTTTTTAGAATGTCTTGCATATCCCAAAACTTTCTCTAAATATATTTTCTGTGTATCAAATGACACATATTGGAACTCAGGGGAAATTTGAATTTACACAAGATTCAATGAGAATCTATGACATGCAAGAAAAATTCAAAAAAAAATTGGTAAGGTGAATCATCAATCTCATTTGTATACTTTCTCTAATTTTGTTCCTAAATCAGATTCTACTTTACTTCTAAAATATGCAAATGATGAAAGTAGAATTTGGCATGAAATATTTGGCCATATAAATTTTAGATATGTGCAAAAGCTTAGCAATCAAGGAATGGTGAAAGGCTTTCCTACCATAAAATTCTCTATTGGGGTTTCTAAAAGTTGTGCTCTTGGAAAATATCCAGAAGAAAAGTTTCACAAGGGAATTTCATGGAGAGCCTCCTCTCCTCTACAGCTTGTTCTTAGTAATTTAATGGGCCCTTTTCCTAATCCATCCATGAGAATAAAAATATATGTCCTTATATTCATTGATGATTGTTCAAGGTACACATGGGTATAAATTCATAGATACAAGTCTGAAGTGTTTGAGAATCTCAAGCTTTTCAAAGCCCATTCATAAAAGTAATCTAGAAAATTGGTCAAGATCCCAACATAGATAATAGGGGGAGTATGTCAACATTGATATCCTAAATATTTGTGATGAATTAGGAATACAATTGCAAAATGCAATTCCATATACTCCACAATAGAATGGGGAAGCCAAGAGGAAGAACCGATCTTTGAAGGAGAAGGCTAGTTGCATGTTGCATACTACAAACCTTCGCTCAAAACTTTGGGTTGAAGCAATAAACTATGCTTGATATATTTAAAATAGATCTTTTCAAAAATCTATTAAAGTAAAAACTCATTTTGAAGCATGGAGAGGTATACAACCAGTGAACACTCATTTTTTGAATTTTTGCATCTCATACATTGGCTTGCATTCCTACTAATAAAAGGAAGGCTTTGGAGCCCCAAAGGAAGGAATACATCTTTTTTGGTTATCTAGATAGTGAAAATGGTTATAGATTGTGAGATATTTCTATAGAAAAACTCTTCATTGAGAGGAATGTATATTTTTATGAAAGTCCCATGCAAGCATCTAAAATGCAACATGCTACTAATTCTATGCTTCATCCTCTCATAGATCTTGAGGATCATGGAGATACACAAATTTTGATTTTAGATTCATTTGAATCTGATGGACATGAACATGAACATCCATGTCTCAATTGGGATTATAATGATGATTCAACATCTCCTATGAGAAGACAAAGAACACAGACCTTATCTGATATATATGATGCTCCTCATGCATTTTTAGCTACCAATTCCATTATTCCAGTGCATGCTTATATATTTCAAGCATTAGATCCTCAAACTTATGTAGAAGCTATAGTGAATCCTCATTAGGAAGGTACCATGGACAAGGAGTACAATTCTCTTATTGCAAACCAAAGTTGGGAGTTGGTTTCGCTTCCAAACAATCACAAGATTATTAGGTGCAAGTGGATCTATCAAACAAAGAAATCAAAAAATGGTCAAGTGAGTAGATATAAAGAAAGGTTGGTAGCCAAAGATTTTTAGAAAGTTCAAGGCATTGATTATGATGAGAGTTTTCCTCCTATGGAAAAAATGAATTCCATTTGATTGGCTCTAGCCATTTTAACATCAAAAAGATGGGAGATTCATCACATGGATGTGAAGAATGATTTTCTTCATCATGATCTTGAAGAAGAGATCTACATGGAGGAACCAAAAGGATATGTACATAATTCTTGAGAAGTATGGAAGCTCAAGAAATCACTCTATGGCCTCAAGTAGGCAACTTGTGCTTGGTATGCTAAAATGGATTCTTATCTTTTGTCTAAAAATTTTATGAGATATAAATCTGATCCAAATGTTTATATGTTGAGAACATCTTACTCTTTTTTTCTCATAATACACTAGGTAGATGATCTAATAATAATAGGTGATTCATGCTCAACAATTGTGGCAACCAAGGAAGCTTCACATGATACCTTTGCTATGATAGACATGGGCTTTCTCAATTTCTCTCTTGGTCTTGAAATTAGGTGTCATAGTTTCTCAAGCCAAGTATGCAAGAGATCTATTAGTTCAATTTCATATGAGTGATTGTAAACCAATACCCACACATTTTCTATCTGGGGTCTTGGCTAGAAGATGGAAAAGATACACTATTGGTTTATTGCACACTTTATTGTCAGCTTGTGGAAAGTCTTCTTTATCTCACTTATTCTTGTCCAAATCTATCATTTAAAGTGGGTGTTGTTTCCAGATACCTACAAAAGCCTTATGAGCTACATTGGAAAGCTACCGAGCATATCCTTCATTATGCTCGAGGATCTATTAGCTATGTGATTCATTATTCAACTAGATGTACTTTTGATCTTATTGGCTCTACTAACTTTGATTGGGTTGGTAATAGCAATGATTGGAAGTCCACTTTAGGATATGCTCTCAATTTGGGTTCTTTTCCCATCTGTTGGTCAAGTAAAAATTTAATTTTCTATTGCTCTCTCATTCATGGAGGATAAATATAAAGGTGTTGTGAATGCTATTTTTTAGTCTATTTGGATGCAAACTTTCCTCACTGAGTTGGGTATCTCATTTTCTCAACCAACCATCATTTGGTGTGACAAAAAAAGTACATTGAAGGTTTACAAAGATTCAATACAATGATGATGAACAAAGTACATTGAGATCCATATCCATATTCACTTCATCTGATATCTCATCCATGATGGCATCATTGATGTATAGTATTGTCCAATGTGTCATCAAATTGGTGACATTTTTATGATAACCTTCATTGGTCAAAAGTTACAATTTCTCCAAGATCTTCTCAAGGTGAAGGATATTGTAACTTAGTAGTTTCCTTCTATTTTTATCATCTATTTTGAGGGGGAGTTTCTTCCCACTAGGTTTTCCCTCTTTCATCATTCTTTCCACATTTTTGTTTAATGCTAATCTCTAGTTCAAATTAAAGGGGTTGCTAAACTACTTAACTCAAACTTATCTATCACTTCACCATGGTTGACTTTAGATCTCTACTTTTCTAATATTGGTTATCTTTTAGTTCACTATCAGTGACCTCTCTTCATTGGATACTACTCAGATTGGTCAAGTGTTGCTACCAAACAGGCACTTTCAATTCCATTTCTTATGCCCAAAAATAATGAGACTTGTGTTCCACCTCGCTGATGTTAGCTAACTGTCAACTAGTTTACATTTATGCATTCACTACTATGTAAGGTATATAGTTTCATATTTAAAAATGTGATTTTCAATCTGATGAGGGATATATCATTATCATTTTTTGTTGTGGTTATGAAGAAGTTTTATTTTCTGCTCTATTTTATAATCTGTAGAGATATGTATTTTTCTTTTTCTTTCTAAGGCTATGAATTTCACACTTCTCATTAGCATTACTTAATTATGAAACCTTAAATTAATTCATTAGACCTTTAGATTTGGTTACTATATTGTATCTAGAATTTAATACTATTTTTCTAATTGGAAATAAAGCTTCAAATATGTAATATACCTTAGAATATAGAAGGGTTTTATAAGAGATTAATTTAAGAGATTTGTCAATATATTTATTAAGCTTGTATTCCTTCATCTAAATAGAAGCATTGACAACACATGAGTAACTTCAAAGATATTTTTTCCAAACATTTTACGTGACTAAAGCTTGATTACTCTATTCACAACTTTTGTCATGGAGCAAGTAAGGGAGATCAATAAACTTAGCCTTTATTGATATGCCTATAATTCCTTAATTGTTTTCTTATTACTAATTTCATAATTAGATTGTTAGAATTAGATAGTCATAGTTTATATCTTCTTTCTCTTATATCTCAAGAAACATGGCGTTCATGCATTAACCCTATCATGTTATTTATGATTGGCATGCTCAAAAATAAAGATGACTTAGATATATAACTAAGGCCAATTGAATATCTCTCTTTTAGATATGTCCAATAAATAGACCTTTGACCATTAATATGATGTTTTCTTGTAAAAAATGTCATTCTGGCCTACTACAAAATCAAAAAATTGAGAATGCTATGTTGGTCATCAACTTTTTCACTTTCTACAAGCTTATAAAAGCCACTATGAGCCAAAATGATGTAAATTCTACACAACATTCAATGAAATACTAAGATATATTATCAATGATGTTATTAACAACTAAAGGTATTAATATAGGTACCTTTTCAATTTATTAGAAAATTTAAATACCAAACTTAGTTAAGATAAGATAAATTTATTAATGTCCAATGGGAGACCAACAAGGGTCTATGGGATTGAAAACTTATAGAACAAGAAGCAAAGAGCCAATAGACCATCACATAGTTGTCAGGAAAGAAAACAAAAGAGAAAAAAAAACTAAATACTAGATGCAAACTAAGGGTTATTCTTAGGCTAGAATAAGTCCAACACTAAAGGATACAAACCTTAGCAAGGGAGAGAATGTAGTCATCTTTGAGATCTATTGGTGGGCTAACATTGATGAAGATGAAAATGAATATAAGTCCTATGGGGTTGCAAAGATCTAGAGTGAATAATTGTGGAGGTTTTTGAGGGCCTCTTCACACCCCACCTAGAAGGAAGGGGAAAGAAGAAGTCTGTAATGAGCTACTTTGTAGCCTAATTCATAGGGAATAAAAGCTGTAGGGTGTGATTATGAAGCCACATCACCTCTTAGAGATAAATTACCAAACACCTTTGATAGAAGGAGGTCAATGTGCTACACTCTCTGAATAAAAAATAAAATATACCTTTGATTTCATAATAAATAGGGAAATGGAAAATGAATTGTAACTTAGTCTTAGTCATGACCAATGTGCATAGCCTATAAATATGATCCTCTCTATCAATTTGGTTGTCTCTTTGGGCCCATAGACAATGAGAATCAACCTTGAAAGATCCTAATGTGAACCAAAGATCATAGCACCAACTTTGAAATAAATATTTGGGTTGAGCAATAATTCCATCATGCATGTCCAGAAAGTTCTCAACATAGAAAGCCATCCTCAGACTTAACCCCCTAGGTAGGTTTGTCCAAGTTGTAGCAAGGTACTATCTGTAGATGTCAAGTTTGACCTGGTCATTCAACTCTTGTATGGAAGGGGGGTAGGTGACCAATGTCAATCATGATGGAGCTCAGAAGGGATGTGGTCTAGGCATACCAGCAATGGGGTCTCACTGATGTGTCAGATCTAGAAAACTCCACTAAGGAGCAGTATGCAATGTAAGAGTGTCTTTCCTAACCATTTGTGGAGTCTACAAAGCAAAAAAGATGGTGTAGAAATCATATTAGGTCAAAAATAGCCCTTAACCTAAAGGGATGAGCTACAAACTTAGCTAGAATGATATTGTGGGAGATGCAGCGATGACATCTAATAATTTGCCAAAGGAAGAGAGTATGAATATGTTCAATGGAGGCCCAGTCTGAATCAAGAAATAATGGCCCCACAAAAAATGAACCATACAGAATATTAGGTCTGACTAGAGAGTCTAGGAGGGGCAACTTGGATGAGGTGTGATAGAAATGGTGTCTGAAGAACTATCTCCCAATGATGGCAAGGGGAATAATCCCTTTTCTAATCCTAGGCTAAATGCAGGGTCCCAAACTAAAATAAGGACTAGAGAACTTGACCTTGAGGTAAGTGTATGGGGAGGTTATCTCAATATCAATCTCAATCTCCATATCCTGGAAGTAGAAATGTAAATGTACTTATGATTTTATAAAAATCACTTTTGAATAATTAAATAAATTGAATATAAAACATCGAAGGTCAAAGAGAGAAAATTAATAATTAAAAACAAAAATGTTCAATTGAATATAAAACATGGGAGGTCAGAAAAAATAAATAAATAATTAAATGTCAAAATATGCATAGGGCCTTCAATTGATATGGATTTTGACTTTAGCATGCATGGAAGAAGAACAACATTGTTACCTTCTCTACTGGTCAAATACAAAACATGGATAGAAAAAAATGCTCAATGTTATATTTTTGATCAAATGGAAAACTTGAGATATTCTTAGGTTGACATAGTTGAATTTGTGGGTTGATAATATATGGTTTAGTATATGAATCTGACACTCCTTGATCATTCAATAAAAGTAGATCTTTGAAGAGATGCTATTTATGTTTGAATTAATGAATATTGGGGAAGAGAAACATGACATACATATAGAGATAGAAGGTGAAGATAAAGATACATGACAATGAGGTAATTATAAGTAAAACATGAGATAGAGATGGGAGAGAAAGGAGAGTGGGTGAGAGACATTATGTAGAGATAGAGGGTAAATATGGGGAAGAGATAATGAGGAGAGAGAGGAGAGAGAGTAAAAGAAAGTAATTAGGAAAGTTTTGTGTGTTTGAGAGAGAGAGATTATGCTTCTACAATTTCTCATTCTCCCCATCCCTCTTCATTCACTACACCACAAGAAAGGGATAAGGGAGAGGGGTTAGAGATAATGTAGAGAGAAAGGAGTGAGGGTCCAAGAGAAATGACATAAAGCTCAAGCATGAGGATAATTAGGGTTTCATATATAGAAATGAATAATGATGGGGGAGAGGAAGAGTGAGAAAGATAGATGAGAGAGGGATGCATGTATAGAAACACATATAAAAAAATATATTTATGTATAAAAGAAAGGTATGTGCAAGATCATGGTCAACCAAACTATGCTCTTAAGTGGCAATAAAAAATAAGCATATTAGGATTATGTTAATGTGACGAGCAATTTTGAACTTGTTATGAACTTTATATAAAAAAGTTGTGAGAAAATATTCTATACAAAATTGAATTTTGTTTCAAAACTTTTGTTGCTTATTTAAAAATTAAATAAAATTGATTGGTCAAAATTCTAAATTATAATGAAATAGTACAAAAATTTTAGGACAAAAATAAGAATTAGGTGTATGTCTAACCACCTTAATCAAATTAAAATGATAATATTTTTTAATAAGTGTCTAGATATAATAAGTAGATTGATTCTCAGATGTGACACATATTTTTGGGTTTTTTGTTTCCAAATTAATTATTAATTATGGATTTTCTTCTCTAATATTTTTGAAATTAGAAAATTCCCTCTGTGACCACCTTAACTATTTCAAAACATTACAAATTTTCTTCCTGATAGTATAAGAAGCATAGAGTGACACATATTTTAGATTTCAAAAATGTTGTAGCATTTGAAAGTTATAGATATTTTTCAATCATTGTGTCAATCAACATGTTATACATAACTCATTTGAAGATATGTAATATTTACTTACTAAACTCATAATTTGACATACATTACATCAATAAAAATATGAGAACAATCTTAAGAAACCTTTTTTGTTTCATAAAATTTTGGTGAAAAAAATGTCATCATATACATGCTCAAAGTCAGAAATACAAAAGAATGTTGAAAGCCAAAAACACATTTTTGGGACTTTTTTTTGTGTTAACCATGTAGGTTTGATATCCCAAGAAACACTAGTCCTATCAAGGTATTAATTTTTTGTTTGGTATCAAGATGGGTAGGATGAAAGTCATCCACACACAAACACACATATATATGTATGTATGTATGTATGTATGTATATGTATGCATATTAATATATATATATATATATATATATATATGTATATATATATATATATATATGTATGTATGTATGTATGTATATGTATGTATATATATACATGTATATATACATATACATATATATAGATACATGTATGTATATATATATGTATATGTCTATATACACATATGTATATGTATATGTATATACATATACATATATACATATATATATATAGATACATATATATATGTATATGTATACGTATACATACACGTGTATATATACATACATGTATGTATATATATATATATATATATATATATATAGTCTTAGAATGGTTTGAACATTTGAGTGCCAACACACTTAACTACTTTCTATATTGAAGCTGAGTACACTATGTATGCCGAGCCACAACATGTGCTGAGTGATCTTCAGGGGCTGAGTGAAGATCAAGTGCTAAGTGACTTTAGGTGCTGAGAATGATACAAGTGCCGAGTAATATATAGGTGGCAAGTCACATATGATGCTGAGCAAGATAGAATCACTATAGCAGCCGAGTGAGCTAGTTTCCTTATATGTGTTGAGCATCAAGAATTAGAAAGTGTTGAGTAACATAGAATGCATATATGAGGTTGAGAAGGCAAAAACTTAGATGTAAACCATTTTTATGGTCAACATATGATGAATCTCGAAGGATCTAAGTGATAAGATCGAATCTTTTGTACTTCCTATGCAATCTACATGTAGCCAATAAGAAAAATGGAGAAGGCATTCAACCAATAATAAAAGTGCAAGAAATGAGTGGGAAATAAAGATTCAATATGGATCGTAGATCCATACCTAACCTTAAGTCTTCAAAAGTCTTTATAAGGAAGACAAAATCTCATTTTGCATATGAGAAAATAAGTGTATGAGGAAAATATAGTAAAATTCAAAGTGAGGAGTGAAAAGACTTAGAGGAAGAGAGCAGCAATTAGATATTTAGTTGATTAGAACAAAGCAAGGGATACAAATAGATATCATATTTCAGAGAATCAAGATCAGAGAGAGTAGATCAAGTGCTTGAATTTAGCATTCAAGGATTGTAAGCTATCAGGTTTATTATACCTAATACTCTCTAGCAATTGTATTAGAAAGGAAATCCTATGTTGATAAGTTAGCTTAATAGTTAGGTTGTTGATCCTTTGAAGAGGTGATTAAATCCTTTAACAGGATGACACTTAATGAAAAGTGTTTGTAAATCCTTTAACTAGGTCACTATTGATACAGTGTAAAGCCTTTAATAGGGTAGGCCTTTCATAGGGCAGACCATTAGAAATGGTCAAAACAATTATTGCTACAGTGATTTTGTGGGTATCATCCCCACCCCAATTTTACCTTCTTATTCCTGGAGGGTTTCTGGGTTACCAAAATCTACTGTTATGTGTTCTTGATGCATGTGTTTACTTCATGTTTATTTCATATGTTTACATGCATGCAATCTACTTTCAGTTAAAAGTTTTAATAGATAAAGCATAATAGTTTTGATTCACCCCCACTCTTGGAAGCATTCTTCCCATTTGAATATTGCAACAATATATATATCTATATATATAAAGATAAATTCAAAATCCTCAACAAAATTAAACTAGAATATTGAACCTAATGAAAAATTAAACTTGATTTAAATATAATCCTAACTCTAATTTAAAAAGTTGAGAGGTTAATAAGTATGAGGAAGAGGGAAAAAGAGAGTATTTAGGGAATGGAATTCGAAACTACCAAGTAACACAGAATGTACATATGAGTTTGAGAAGGCACAAACTCATATGTAAACCATTTTTATGGCTGACATATGATGAATCTCGAAGGATCTAAGTGATAAGATCAAATCTTTTGTACTTTCTATGCAATCTACATGCAGCCAATAAGAAAAATGGAGAAGGCATTCAACCAGTAATAAAAGTGCAAGAAATGAGCAAGAAATAAAGATTCAATATGGATCATAGAACCATACCTAACCTTAAGTCTTTGAAAGTCTTTATAAGGAAGACGAGATCTCATTGTGCATATGAGAAAAGAAGTGTGAGGAAAATATAGTAAAATTCAAAGTGAGGAGTGAAAAGACTTAGAGGAAGAGAGCAACAATTAGCTATTTAGTTGATTAGAACAAAGCAAGGGATACAAATAGATATCATATTTTAGAGAATCAAGATCAGAGAGAGCAGATCAAGTGCCTAAATTCAGCAATCAAGGATTGTAAGCTATCAGGTTTATTATACCTAATACTCTCTAGTGATTGTATTAGAAAGGAAATCCTATGTTGATAGGTTAGCTTAATAGCTAGGTTGCTAATCCTTTGAAGAGGTCATTAATTCCTTTAACAGGGTGACACTTAATTAAAAGTGTTTGTAAATCCTTTAACCAGCTCACTATTGATACAGTGTAAAGCTTTTAACAGGGCAGGCCTTTCACAGGGTAGACCATTAGAAGTGGTCAAAACAATTATTACTATTGTGATTTTTTGGGTATCATCCCCACCCCAGTTTTACCTTCTTATTCTTGGAGGATTTCTGGGTTACCAAAATCTAGTGTTATGTGTTGTTGATGCATGTGTTTACTTCATGTTTATTTCATATGTTTACATGCATGAAATCTACTTTCAGTTAAAAGTTTTAATGGATAAAGTGTAATACTTCTGATTCACCCCCCCTCTCAAAAGCATTCTTCCCATTTGAATATTGCAACTATTGGTATCAGAGCATAGGTTCTCACAAGGAGAATCCTAATAGCTTGGAGAAAAAGGTTAGAAGATGGAAGTTTTCAAACTTGTCAAGGTAATAGAAAATAAAGTGATTGATGTTCAACTTGCTCTAGACAAATTGGAGGAAGCCAGAGAAGAATTACAAAAATCTTTGAAAAGAAGAAAGGATATAGTCATAGCTTAAAATGATATAAACTACAATGAGATTAATACCACAAAAGTGTTTCCCAATGGTGATACTAAAGAGTTTGATGGAGCAATAGCAGAACTAATGGAAATGAATAGATTTGAAGTAGAAGAAATCAGAACCTTGAAGATTGAACAAGAATCACAAGCCATAATGCTTTGTAAAGTGACTGAACAAAAGAAAAGAGCTATTGAAGAGAAAGCCATGATAGAAGATGACAAGAGAAATCTTACAAATAGTTTTGAGGAAAAGAAAATTGAATTTGAAAGAATCTCAAACATGTAGCTAGAAACCTTAAGCCAATTGATGAATGCACATCATGAGCTGAATATGAAGGATATTGAGATCTCTACACTGAAGATGCAAAATGAACAATTGTAGAATGACTCGAGAAAAGAAAAGGAAATTTTAGAGAGTTTCGATGAACCCAACGAAGCCATCAAGTACTTTGAGCAGTTACTAAAATCCCCAAGGTCTAGCAATGACACTTAAGGATTAGGATATATAAGCACTGAAGAAGGAGAGTCATCCAAGACTGTAGAAGAAAGGAACAACAAATGTAAGAACACCAAACCTACCTGTCATTTCTATGGTAAGAAAGGACACACTTCTAATGTGTGTAGGAGCACTAATGCCCATCATCATGATAAGCCTAAGAGTGCAAGCTATTTTCATAAGTGCAAGAAGCAAGGACATCAAGCACATGAATGCAGAACTAGGACTATCAAGACACCAAGATCTGAAGGTCACTACTATAATTGCAAGAAGTATGGACATAGAGCCTTTGAATGTAGATCAAATCCCATGTAGACATCAAATCAAGCAACAAATACTAAAGGAATGGAAATCACTACTATTGGGATTACAACACCAGGTATAGATATCATTATTGTCATGAGTATGGACACGTTCTTGAAAATTGCATAAGGACACATTTCAGAAGAAACTAAGCAAATGGTTGAGTCAAACCACATGTTTTAGTTGCTTGAAGACTGGTCATATTAGTAGGAATTGCCCAAAAAGGTCCAAGGCACCAAGTTTTGAGTTCAACAAAGAGAGGGAAAAGGCAAGTGTTGAACACATCAGAGGAGAGATGAATAAGACAGGGAAGAAGAAAAATGAGTGCAGCACATCAAGTGAAGGGATCACTTCACCCAATGGGTCAAGTGATCACACTTCATCAAACTGAGAATGAATAGGTGTATGGGACTGATATACAAAGTTATATCATACATCAGTCTCAAGATAAAGAAGTATTGTAAAGAAGAAATCAATGTAAGCAAAGATGCCAAGTCAAAATTTGAAACTCTTGAAAATATTGTTGAGTCATCCTCAAATGCTGAGTAAAGCTCCAATGCATGTCGAGTTTCTAATAAAGACCGAGTTGATGGTTGATGCCAAGTTGAGAAATGTCAATTGAAGCCGAGTCATGTTGAAACCTTCAAGTGTCGAGTTTACAGCTATACATGCACTAAGCATTTAATGTTATATTTTGAAAGGTATAAGGTCAATTTTTGATCATTTCTTGCCATTGAAATGTAGAGAAAAGATGAGAAGAGAACAGGAGAGATCAAAGAACTGCATCAAAGACATTTACGCAGATTTTAATAGCAATTCAGCATAAATTTCTTTGATCAAGGGTATTTATCAAGTGCCGAGCTACACAGTGTTAAAATTTTAATCTTTCTAAACACTAGATCGATATAATGGCTTCTAGTTCTAAGAACCCCAAGGGAAAAGAAGGTCATGAGGTTTAGCTAGTTAGTAATGAGGTTAAACAAACCCAAATTCAGGCCAATTCCAAAAGTTGCCTAAAAAAAATAACCCTGCTAGCTCATTATCCACTATCCCATCCAAAATAGTCATGGTGCAGGATGTAAGGTAGTGTTATAAATGCAAAGTTAGTGCCATAGGTGATCTTGAAATATTCCAAGCCTATGACAAACTATGTGAGAACAATATTGTGAAGGATGAATTCTAGATAGTCAAGAGAAAGGGTTTGACCAATGCCCTAGTTTACCCTATAGAATTCAAAACTGAATGGATACAGATTGTTTTAAGTAGAATTCACGATGGATTTTTTTAGCTAGAAAAAGGTCCAATAAAGATTACAAAATTGATAGTGCATAGGGTTACGAGTTTTCCAACCCTAGATCAGCTTAAGACCCTGTACAGTGATTCCAAAGAGATCATTGAAAAGAATATAGGTGCAAAATGGAATAAGAGGGGTATGACTATTGATACTATCACTGATCCTTTTCTAGATTTTTCTATGAGAATAATATCCCACAAATTCTATCAATCTAGTAGATTGAACAGTGTACCATGCATAGCTATTGATGTAGCCTACAAACTGGTAAATATAGATCACACATATGATCTGTCACAACTTTTACTGCAGTAGATAAATGAAAACCTAGGAGCAATAAAGAGATCAAAAGGTGCTCAATGGAAATTTGGTTCAGTTCTTATGTGTATATTCTTTTATTTTATGGAAGAGTTTCCTTCTATAGGAAAGGTGAATTGGAATCCTAACAAAACTACAATTACACAAATCAATGAGTTCATTGATCAAATGGGTGACAACTTTGAAGCCCATATGACAAGCTATTTTGAAGATTTCAAGAAATCCATGAAGAAAAGGGTAAGAATACCAGTTTCCTTAGTGGAAAAACATATCAATGACATATGCTTCTTAGTTGATGTTGATTTCACCTATATCCAAGCAGCAATTCCAAGGGTGAGATGGCTATGGCCATTAGGTTATGAACTAGATGTGGATGAAGCATCTGAAATAATCACTTCATTGCTTGTAGAAGAAATAGACAAGTTTTCCAAGCCTTTTAGGACATATGATATTGTTAAATCCAAAGTTGAAGACTACCTTTGTAATTAATAAGAAAGATAAATTGGTGAACAAAATAAAGAAGAAATTTGGTGAAGGAATTGAGGTGGTAGTCAAAGAAGAAGAAGATGATGATGATGAGGATGAGGATGAATAAGGACAAGGCCCAATGGAATTGACTCTAGGCCTAGGTGAAGATAAGGAGGAAGGTGCCGAAGAAGAAGAAGCAGAGGAAGCACCAACCCAAGCCGAGTCAAAGAAAAAAAAGGCAACAGTACAGCCCCCAGCCCAGCCTAAAGCAAAGAAGGTTGCTAAGCCAACCCAAGCCAAGCCACAGATACCAGTCACAAGGGCATCTTCACAAAAGGCCAAGGAACAAATTAAAGAGAAGAAGAAGGCCATTGAATAGATTGGTGAAGTGCAGAAGCAAAGAAGAAAATATGTAGCACAACTAGATTCTAATGAGGAGGAGAGAATAGAGTCAAAAGATAATAGCCAATTTAGAGTGGTAAGTCATCCTCGCAAATCAACCATAGATAAAATTTGTGAAAATATTAAGAATGAAAATTTTATTGATTTGAAAAGTATTGATTTCAATAAGCTAAGTAGAGAAGAGGAAAACAAAATAGAGGAATCAGTATATGCCAAGATGACTAAATTTAAGTATACACCTCTAGAGCTAGACAATGGGCCTAGGGAATTAGATGAGATAATTGAAAATAAATGGCATTATTGTCTAAAAATGGAAAAGGAGATAAGAGAATCTACCTTAGCACAAGTGATGCCCAACCTAACAAGAGGTCAAATAAAAAAGGCTAATAAGAAACATAGTGGCAAGTTCACACCAAAGTATAGACCCTTTAGCTTCCTACAAAACAAGATTGAAGATTTTTTTACTAAGTCCACAAAAATATGGAAGTTGATATATGGTTTGACTACTATCAAGGATGGAGAAGAAGATCCCCTTGAGGGACAAAACACTGAACAAGAAGATAAGGCAGAGCCTAGTGAAAAAGAGAAGGTAGAAGAAAAGGTCATAGAAAAAGGAGAAGAAGAAAAGTAGGAAGAATAAAAGAAAGATGAAGAGGGGAAAGAAAAACGTGAGGAGGAGGTGACACAAAAATAAGATGAAACGACAACAACTAAGCAGGAGTAGCAACAAGACCAGAGTGTGCAAGACACACAGTTGCCACCTCCTAGCCCTCCTCCTGTAATCATCACACCTGTAGACACTATAACTATAAAGGATGTTCTTGATACTTCTACTCAGAACATCAATCCTTTAACTATAGAGGATCTCAAAAAGATCCTTGACCAATCCACACAACAAGCAAAATTATGTACAAATCTAGTATTGGTCAATGTGGATGAATTACAAAAGGTAGCAACTAACACAATTAAAGATAAGGTGAATCGACAAGAACCACCTTCCATCATCTCAACAGCTACTAGTGGTCAACTTCAAATGGAAATAGTTGTTACATGAAGAATAGTTGACACCATAGTGCAGAAGCCAAGTGCAGAAGGAGACAAAGCTACAAAACAAATAAGATAGACTGTTGCATCTGATCCTAGAGAAAAAACACAAGGTGCAGCTCCTCACATTTTTATAATTGACCAAGGTAGTAAACAAGAGGAGAATGAAGTAGATAAAACCCCTAAAGAGCAGGAGGCAATACAAACATTGATAAATTTTCCTAACTCAGGGACTCCTCCAAAACAAACAAGCAATGATGCAATGCCACTGGAAATGTCAGTGCCAAGATCAAGTACTACAAAATTTGCAAGGGCACTTCACTATGGAGACCTTGAATTAGATGAGGAGATAGTCATACCTAGTTATGACTCAAAAATGATAAGCATTGGTCAAATCACTGAGATGCAAGAAGCATTGAATAGAAGAAAGAGGCAAGAGATACTCAGGATGGAGTATAAATAAAAACAAGTATTACATGAGATTAAGGACATCTTTATGGATTCCTTCAACTTGCAGTCACCAGATGAGACAAAGCATATAATGGAACAATTGTTAGATATTGTTGATTAGGTAACAAATAAAGACAAAGAAACTAATGTAAAACTTATGGAATGCTCTGAAAGGAAATTCCAAGGGAAAGTAAATGAGAAAAAATCTAGCAAAATTGCACTTTCCCAGGTTGAATTGACAAAGATGATTGACAAAGTGAAAAAGTTACTTGAGAATATTTTCTCATTGTAGAAAAAGCTGTGTGACTTTTCATACTTCACATAGGAGACAAGCCAAAGAATAATGAGTCTAGAAAGGAATCTGAAGATTTCAAGCATGCAGCTAGATAAAGATCCAACTCAAAGTGAGAAGCACTTTAATCAAATGCTTTACACCCAAAAGGAAGTAGCCATGTTGATAGAAGAAGAGGTCACCATCAAGGCCAAACTGATGTAGCTCCAATCTTCCATTAACCCACATTTGGAAGAACTCCATAAAGAACAAGCCTATGTTGAAACCGTTCTAAAGAAAGATCCTAATCTTTCTACTTTAGATGGACTTGTTCACCTTACTGCAGAGATAGCCATCCAACACAAGTCATTGGAAATTGTTTTGCATAATTAGGATGCTGCTCTCAAGATGATTATGGAAGTAAATAGTGCATTTTTGGCTAAATATGGTCTTAACCCTTAGTACCCTTTGACATTTGTGTCAAAAAGGGGGAGATAAATAAAAAAGGGGAGATATAATAAGAAGAAATATAATAAGGGAGATATAACAAAGGGGGAGATACATTGTATAACACAGGTATAGAGTATAGAAATAGGGCACAACTAAAGAGTATCAAATATATCAAAATTTTGGTTATAGGAATGGATAGCAAAATAAGCTTAGGGGGAGTTATAAGAATTTTAAGGTATATTGTTCCTTGCAAAAATTTTGAACAAGTTCTGAGATTTTGTGTATACGTTGAACATAATGAATGATGTACTCATAAAGTGAGATAAATAATGCTTAGTTAAGTGTTTTTGACACTCATGTCAAAGGAGGAGATTCTTAGTCTCAGAATGGTTTTAACATTTGAATGGCAACACACTTAACCACTTTCTACATTGAAGCTGAGTACACTATGTATGCCAAGCCACAACATGTGCCAAGTTAGAATTCCAATAGGTGTCAAGTGATCTTCAGGTGCCGAGTGATCTTTAGGTGTTGAGTGAAGATCAAGTGTCGAGTGACTTCAAGTGCTGAGCATGACACAAGTGCCGATTAATATATAGGTGCCAAGTCACAGATGATGCCAAGTAGGAAAAAATCACTATAGGAGCCGAGTGAGCTAGTTTCCTTATATGTGCTGAGCATCAAGAATTAGAAAGTTTTGAGTAACATAGAATGCATATATGAGGTTGAGAAGGCACAAACTCAGATGTAAACCATTTTTATGGCCGACATATGATAAATCCTAAAGGATCTAAGTGATAAGATCGAATCTTTTGTACTTCCTATGCAATCTACATGCAGCCAATAAGAAAAATGGAGAAGGCATGCAACAAACAATAAAAGTGCAAGAAATGAGCGGGAAATAAAGATTCAATATGGATCGTAGATCCATACCTAACCTTAAGTCTTCAAAATTCTTTATAAGGAAGACGAAATCTCATTGTGCATATGAGAAAATAAGTGTATAAGAAAAATACAGTAAAATTTAGAGTGAAGAGTGAAAAGATTTAGAGGAAGAGAGCAGAAATTAGATATTTAGTTGATTAGAACAAAGCAAGGGATACAAATAGATATCAGATTTCAAAGAATCAAGATCAGAGAGAGCAGATCAAGTGCTTGAATTCAGCAATCAAGGATTGTAAGCTATTAGATTTATTATACATAATACTCTCTAGCAATTGTATTAGAAAGGAAATCCTATGTTGATAAGTTAGCTTAACAGTTAGGTTGTTGATCCTTTGAAGAGGTGATTAAATCCTTTAACAGGATGACACTTAATGAAAAGTGTTTGTAAATCCTTTAACTAGGTCACTATTGATACAGTGGAAAGCCTTTAATAGGGTAGGCCTTTCATAGGGCAGACCATTAGAAGTGGTCAAAATAATTATTACTATAGTGATTTTGTGGGTATCATCCCCACCCCCAATTTTACCTTCTTATTCCAAAATGTAGTGTTATTTGTTGTTGATGCATGTGTTTACTTCATGTTTATTTCATATGTTTACATGCATGCAATCTACTTTCAGTTAAAGTTTTAATGGATAAAGCATAATAGTTCTAATTCACCCCCCCCCCCCCCCCCCCCCTCCTCTTAGAAGCATTCTTCCCATTTGAATATTGCAACAATATATATATATATATATATATATATATATATATATATATATATATATATATATATATATATATATATATATATATATATATATATATATATATATATATATATATATATATATGTATATGTATGTATATATATCAATATAAATTCAAAATCCTCAACAAAATCAAACTAGAATATTGAACCTAATGAAAAATTAAACTTGATTTAAATATAATCCTAACTCTAATTCAAAAAGTTGAGAGGTTAATAAGTATGAGGAAGAGAGAAAAATAGAGTATTTAGGGAACTGAATAGAGAGATATGGAGAGAGAGAGAGAGAGAGAGAGAGAGAGAGAGAGAGAGAGAGAGAGAGAGAGAGAGAGAGAGAGAGCATGTTATAGATAGACATGTAGATGGGGGAAGACAAAGGGATGGCGATAGAGAGAGGATATTTATGTTTGAACGCTTTCTCACTCACCCTATCCCTCTTATTTCACTACTGCATAAGAAAGTGATATGGGAGATGGTCTATACATAATATAGAGAGAAAATAATGAGAGGCCAAAGACAGATGACACAAAGTTCAAACATGATAATAATTAGGGTTTCATATTTAGACACAAATAATAATGGGGGAGAGAAAGAGAGGGAAACAAAGATGAGAGAGGGATGTGTATATAGATACACACACATGTGTTTATGTACACACACACTCACATATTTATATATAAAATCAAATGTGTGTGTGTGTGTGTGTGTGTGTGTGCGCGATTTACTATATACATATGTGTAGTTTATATTAAGTTTACATACACATGTCCAGATATATACTAAGCTAAATTAAAAATCCTTAACAAATTGAGCTAGAACATTGAACTTGATGAAAAATCAAAGTACATTTAACTATTATCATAATATTAATTCAAATTAATACACAAAATTAAATATAACACAATTAATGAATTAACCTAACCCTAATGTTAACACTGATTATATAGTAAGCCATATTTTATTTATAACAATACACAATAATAAAGCCCACTACTAGATTTAATTTAACACTTGATACCATATTGAAATCAAATCCTACATAAGAGAGAGAGAGAGA
This sequence comes from Cupressus sempervirens, assembly GCA_028749045.1. Classification (NCBI taxonomy): domain Eukaryota; kingdom Viridiplantae; phylum Streptophyta; class Pinopsida; order Cupressales; family Cupressaceae; genus Cupressus; species Cupressus sempervirens. The sequence continues at coordinate 920,290,040 of CM053785.1, read as the reverse complement.
GAGAGAGAGAGAGAGAGAGAGAGAGAGATGAGGTAGATATATATAGATCAACTATTTAATGGGAATAGAGAGTGAGAGGAGGGAGATAAGAGAAATGGTGAAGGAGAGAGTGGTAGATCAGTTACATAGAGAGAATGGGTAGGAGGAGAGAGAAAAGTTAAAAATAGAAAGAGGATAATTATGGCTCAAAATATACATGTATATTGTGGTGGGTTAAGGAGTGGAGTAGGGAGAGATATAAATTAAAGTATATGTTGTGACGTGTGTGTGTGTGTGTGTGTGTGTGTGTGTGTGTGTGTGTGTGTGTGTGTGTGAAAGAGATTGTGTGAGAAGGAAGAGAGACTAAGAAACATGAGTTACATATAGAGATAGAGGATGAGGGGTAAATAGATATGAGAGAGAGGTAATTATGAAGGGACATGTGAGATAGAGATGAGAGAGAAATAGGAGAGGGTGAGAGATATTATGTAGAGATAGTGAGAGGAGTTAGGGGAAAGAGTGAGAGAGAGAAATTAGAGAGAGAGAGAGAGAGAGAGAGAGAGTATTTATGTTTCTACACTTTGTCACTCACCCTATCCCTAGCTGTTATTTCACAACTCCACAAGAAAGGGATAAGGGACATGTGTTAGACATAATGTAGAGAGAAAACTACGAAGGGCTGAAGATAGATGACACAAAGCATAAGCATGATGATAATTAGGGTTTCATATATAGACACAAATAATGATGGGGGATAGGGAGAGGGATAAACAAAGACGAGACAAGGATGTGTTTATAGACACACACACACACATACACACATATACATATATGTATATCTACACACACACACACACACACAAAAATGCACACACATATAAATTTATATATATAATCAAATATGTGTGTGTGATTGACTATATACATATGTGTAGTTTACATTATGTTTGCATACACATGTCCACATATATATTAAGCTAAATAAAAAATTCTTAAACAAATTGGACTAGAACATTGAACTTAATGCAAAAATATAGTAGATTTAACTATAACCCTAACATTAATTCAAGTTAATACCAAAACTTAAATATAACACAATTAATAAATTAAATTAGCCCCAATGTTAACACTAGTTCTATAGTAAACCATATTTTATATCTAGCAATATATTTATATGGTGGTGGGGGACGGAGGGAAATAGGGAGAGAGATAAATAGAAAGTATAGGTGGAGATATGTATGTGAGAGAAAGAGATTGTGAGAAAAGGAAGAGAGAGTGAGAAACATGAGGTACATATAGAAATAGCGGATGAGGAATAAAGAGACATGAGAGAGAGGTAACTATGAGGAGACATGTGAGATAGAGATGAGAGAGAAGTGGAAGAGGGTGAGATATTATGTAAAGATAGAGGGTAAATATTGGGGGGAGAGGGAGAGAGAGAGATAGAGAGAGAGAGATTGCTTAGAGGAGATGGTGAGAGAGGGAATACAATAGAATAGAAGTGGAAATAAAATATATGAGGAGGGGGAGGGATTATTATATAGGAAAGATGATGAGAGGGCCTGGAAAAAAGTAGAAGGGTGAGTTGGGAGTAATGGTGATATGTGGGAGCAAAAAAGAAGGGGGGAGAGTATAGAGACAAGAAAAAGAGAGGGAAGAGGAAGAGAGAGAGAGAGAGAGATGAGAGAGAGGTTGAGTATTAGGATAATTAAGGCGAGAGAGAGAGAGAGAGAGAGAGAGAGAGAGAGAGAGAGAGAGAGAGAGAGAGAGAGAGAGAGAGAGAGAGAGAGAGAGAGAGTTAAAATCCTAAACCTATTTGAATATCAATGAACAAGCCCAACCTAAAGGGTACAATAAATTAAACCCTAAACCAAATTGAGTTTAGACATTAATTATAACCCTTACCCAAAATTAATCCTCAATACTATCAAATTCATTCCTTACTTTAAACATAATCAATACTAAAATATAATTGAGTTGTAACATATAAAACAATTATAATAAATTAAAATTTATAATACAATTTAAAAAAATTATGCTATCACATTTATATATAATAAATTATACAATTTAAATCTTAAGACATGTCCCTAAATATCTTGACTTTAACTTTTAAAAATTGAAGCGTTTATATGTCTTGGCTTCCTCTATATAATATAATATTTATATAGCTTATTTATATCATATCTAAAGCTATCATACCTCCATTTTGTTATATCTAGAGAAACAGTTCATTCATGGATTTATCCTATCATATGTTAATTTATGATTGATAAGCCCACAAATAAAGATGTCTTAGATACAAAACGAAGGCAAATTCTATATCTCTTTTTTAGACATGTTGTGTAAATAGACCTTTGACATTTAATATAATTGATAAGATGGAGATAATTTCCATAGTATGTCAAATTGTGATATTGTGACCTTTAAAATCACACAGTTAAATCCTGATAGCAGTATCACACTTTAATATGATGTTTTCATGTTAAGAATGTCATTCTAGCTAACTAAAAAATCAAAAAATTAAGACTACGCTGATCATCAACTTTGTCAATTTCTACAAGCTTATAAAAGCCATTGGGAGCCAAAACCATGTAAATTCTACACAACGTTAAATGGAATACTAAGATAGATTGTCAATAATGTTATTAACAACTAAAGGTATTAATATAGGCACGTTTCTAGTTTATTAACAAATTTAAGTATCAAACTTATGGTTTTATAACAAGAGCTGCGAGGTAGCCAAGTTCTTGCCGGAACTGGCAGGATGATTTTGGTTAGTTATGAGCTATAGACAATGTCTAGTGAGTTAAGAATGAATTATAGTACTTTTAAGCATACATAGTAAAGAAAAAAAAGATACACATTTTCTTGCACAAGGGAAATGAAATTTAACATATATAACACAATAATGTAAGCCAAAGATCTCAGGCTTTAGGATAGATATACCATACAAAATTGTAAATTAACATGTAACTCAATAAAGTCAGCCAAAGATCTCAAGCTTTAGGATAAGTATAGTGTACATAATTCATAGTAAAAAATTCTATTGATGTTGCTACAATAAAGAGTAGTGATCTATTCTCCAAAAGTTCAAATCTTTTGATTTAAATGAGTGTGCTGCTATAAAAATGTCCTATATTTTTTTTGAAAACAAAGTGAATTGATTCATATACACACGTTGCTTGGGACTTCTCAAACTACAGGAAAAACTCCTCCATGGCCCATGACATAGTTTGGTTTAAGCTTTACTAAAATCTACTAGGAAGTTAGCAGAGTATCAGTAGATCAAAACCTGTTGATTCTTTCACCAAAAAAAGAAATTTAGAAGATAGTCATTGCATGCTCCCTCTATAGGGGCTCACAACTTTAAGCATAATCCAACCAATCCTATCAGATGGGTTGTCCAAATATGTTAGTTTAGAAATTGTCAAATCCCATAAAATGAGGTGAGACCATGTATCACTACATAGTAGTACCTAATATTTTAATCACTTCCACCAAAATGTGATGAAGGCCTTTATTCAGGAAAATATGAGAAATCCATGTTATTCATGGAAAAATATCCAAACTGAGAAACAACAAAGGCATTGACATGGCAGCCATTTTCTTCAACAACATGAGCTTGAAAGCAAGGCATTGAAAGGTAAAAATAATGCCTTCTAAACGTCAATAGGATTTTTCTGTCATAAGTCATCGATTAAGAAAAACTCTTCAATGAAAAAGTTCAAGTTTTGTTGTAAGCTCAATATACCAAATATTAGAGAATAGATATTGAAATAAACTCGCCAATAAACTCACCTTCAACTGCACAGTATTAATTTAGTTCTTGTCCAAGTGAAACAAAACCTATTTTATTTTTCTAAGTACCTAGCAATAATGAGAGAAACTAGTACAATGTGCTTGGCATTTCAAGATAAGAACCCAATCTCGTATTCAAACACTGATAGGGATAATAAACAAGTTGAGGTCTTACGTGAACACGTCTCACCTGCATGCCAAATAATTAACATATTTGCAATGTATGAAGGTTGACCTGGAAGCTCTAGGTTGTTAAAATTGGCAAGATTGAAGAGAGCCTGTGGTAGCCACCTCAATCCCTAGCTCATTGAGATTGTCTCTGAAGAATTGGGCATTTTTAATGCTAGAGTTAAAATTAAGGTTTCTTAATCAAAACAGATAACTTTTGAGCCTTTTACATAACTGGCTTGAAATTCAAAATAATCTTATACTATATGACACTTTGAAGAAATAATGAAGAAAGAACATGACAAAAAAACCATGGCCATACCTAAAACATTACCATCTAAATTTCAGCACTAACTAGCTCAGCTCTATATAACAATCTATTCTACAAATCCAAACAATGATCCACCAAAAAACCAACACATCATCCCTGAGCTACAGTCAAGTCTAAAGAATATATACAACTAAATTCAAACCTACTCTTGTATTGACATAGTGAAGAATAGTGATGTCATTGTTAATTCCAGCTCCAACGTATAGTTAGCAGTTGATTTCCCTAGACATGCGTAGCTTTTTCTTATAGTTTCATTCTTGGATAACTCAATGTTATTCCACTACATATTTCTAAATAAACACCATCAATTCTCAAACTATTGTTTCATGCACTGAACTATAGTTGAAAGTTGTGGTAGGATTTATTTTAATTGAACATTGTTTGTTATTTACATTTATCTCCAAAATACAGAGTTTCCTCAATTCAAGAACAGAGACATTGTTCTTCTTCTTATTGTATGGGAAAAATGAAAGCTCTGATGGCAAGAATAGGCAGACTGAGAAATTTGTTACAGTCAATTTGTTTTGATTATAGATGTTGACAGACATTTAGATTGAATAAAAAGATTAGTTTTAACAAATGCATGCAGTATGGGACATGAATATGAAGCCACACCTACACTATGCCAGTAGACTTTGAGCATTTTTGTCACCAGAACATTGGTTAAATATGAGTTCATCAAAAAAAATTATATTCAACATGGTAGGCTGCTTGACACAATTCTAAAAATCATTTTGAGATGCCCAGTGTTCCTTTTGACCTGTGTGCTATGGCTATTCCGAGGATTGGGCTTGTCAGGCTGCATTTTTATGTTCTTCTCAGTTCTTATTTTATGCGCCTTCTCTTGCCTCGTATTTTCTTTCTAAAAATTTATCAGCAGCAATGACATTGTAGAGAATTATTTTTCATAGCTTTTACCATTAATTAATATGCAACTTTGATTCAGTAAACATTAACATAAATATATCTTGTTAAAAAGTTGAGTGGTGATTGGTCTATTAGGTATGAATTAATCACTATTTAGTAAAAGCCCTCCGCTATCGTTATTGTAGAGAATTATTTTTAATAGCTTTTACCATTAATTAATATGCAACTTTGATTTAGTAAACATTAACATAAATATATCTTGTTAAAAAGCTGAGTGGTGATTGGTCTATTAGATATGAATTAATCACTGTTTAGTAAAAGCCCTCTGCTATCTTACTGCCATGCATGGCGGGAACTAAAAATTATGTCCGACTGACTAAATAGATTTTAAATTATATATTTTCAGTTAGATATTTTATGAGAAGAAGGTAAACATGCATTAAGTTAAGAATGTAATTAATGGCAAAGAAAAATAAACATGTGTGATGGACAAAATACTAATGGTTAGGATTTAGTCGCATCAACATTTAATGGGAGACATGAGAGGTATGTAATTTTATATAATAGGTAAATACGTTTAAAAACACATTAGCCATATATATTGGGTCAAATCTAAAAATTTAGTTGAAATGTCTCTAAGATATGTTTTCTTGTATAATTGAAAGATGGTACATGTTGTCTCATGGGTTAGTACAACTACAAGATATGTACAATTGCAAGAAAAAATACTCAAATATACTTGTATGAGAATACAAGTGGAATAGGCATATGTATATTTTTAAAATTTTTAATTCTCTGTTTGGATGCACCAAATTGGAATTGAAATAGGAATAAAATTGGAGTACGTATTCCAATTTTGGCCGAAAAATGAGCATTTGCTATTCCACCTAAATAGATGGGATTGAAATATGTATTCCTATTCCAGTTTTTTTATTTTAGAAAATATAATTTTTTTAATTCGTGAATTCTGCATCAAATTTTGGGCGAACCAAACAAGAATAGGAATACATAACCCCATTTTCTATTCAAGAATAAGTATTCTAGAATAGGTATTCTAATTCCCATTTAAAAAAAAATAAAGTTTGAAGTCATAATAGTTGAATAAGAGATAAATTAAGAACATGTTCTAATTATTAAAAAATAAAGTTTAAAATAAAATCTAAATTATGAATTGTTAACGCATCTCTCACCTAAAAACTAATAAACATTTTAAAATATACAAATTTTCATTTTATAAAAAAAAATAGAAACTCAAACTTTAAAATAATTTTTTTAAAAATAACTTAAAAATATTTCATTGTTAGAAAAAAAAAAAAAAAAACTTTCGAATTAATATTATAAAAAATAAAAATAATGTATGAACAAAGATTAGAAAACTGCACCCATGTACCATTTATAACCTTTGCCCCACATCCCTTTTCCATGCAATTGAACACACTAAATTACAATGATAGCATAAGGTGGATGTACCTAAAGAAAATACTAATTTTTTTATAAGGACAAAATTCAAGAAATAATATAATATAATAATTTGCATTATTGTTTTATTACTCTTGGTGCCCAAGAAATGTTTAGAACCTTCGCTTTTGTGGTTTTGAATATTATCATTGTCACCATCAAATATAATTCAAATCCATGAGTAACAGATTGCCGGTTCAGATTTCTCCACATTTCCTTTTTTGACTGAATAGGGATCAGACAGAAGCCCATAGAATTTTAGGGCTCTTAACTATAGTCCCTCCATAGATGTTCAAACAGAGTAAATTAATAATTTTAAAAAGATGTTCAATTGAAAATAAATTGAATATAAAACATACCAGGTCAGACAAAATCAATTAATAATTACAAACAAAAATATGTGTGCACGGCCTTCAATTGATAATGGATTTTGACTTTAGCGGGTGTGGAAGAACAGCGTTACCTTCTCCCCTGGTAACTGTCAACGAGAAACTTGAGATATTCTTAGGTTGTAGTTGAATTTGTGGCTTCATAATATTCGGTTGAATGTATGAATCTTGCTCTCCTCCATCAATTAAGAAACGCGGATTTGAAGGGACGCTATTCGGACTTGTTCAGGGCGTTACATGCCTTTGTGCGACAAAAGTTTTGAATAATTCCTTCTTGAATTTACATTATGCAACTATTCCCATCCTCAATGCGTTGCCTCTCTATAAATATTGCCTCTCTATAAATATTGCCTCTCTGTAAAGTTTTATATACCATCTTCATCTTCTCTCCCAACAAATTTGTTTCTCTTCAATTGCTCTTTTGTTTCTGAAGAGGAGTTTATTTACAACCTGAACAACTTTATTTGTGAAAGAATACTCTCCAGCAGTGAATCATGACAGTTCTTCTTGTTGTAACTCTTCTATTTAGTCTTCAAGTTTCTGCTCGATATAATCTTCTTAAGGCAGAAGCAAATAAAAATGCAGAGGGCATCTCCAACAAGGGAAATTACAATCTGTTTCAAGTTGTGGAAAGATATCATAAACCATATTGTGCAAGCATAGCTGTATAAGGAAGTCTCTCATTCAGACTCATTTGTACACTAAAACTGTTATACTGGGTCAATGACCTAACTCATTTTCTCCTGCTAACGAACACGAGTATTAATTGTTTCATTAAAATTTATTCCTGTGTAATTTTTGGCGATGGCCATATTTGTAAGTATTGCATTACAATCTTTCAGAAAAATGAAATCCAAAGTACACACCTTTACTTAATTATTTAATTAATTTATGTTTCATCGTTAAATTAATTGTTTTTTAAAATTCCATTATTTATAACCATTGCACATGAATCAAGTTAGTAGTGGAATTAAAAGCTTTAGCATTTTCAAACCAATTACCTTCTTTGTTCACATCTTTACAAAAATTAAATTGGAAAGCATTTAAATGAGGCCACAAAAGAAAATATATGTCTCAAAATATGATTAAAAATAATCTTTTCCCAAGATTAGGGAATGTAATGTTGGAAAAATATGCGGAAAATAAAACTAAAAATATCGATAGTAATAATGAAAAGAAAATACTATCTAATATTTTCAAATTAGAAGTTGAACAATATTAGCTATTGAATAGCTTGTAATTCTTTTTAATTTAGAATATAAGATTGATCAATTCAAATCAAAGTCTCAAAAGTGAAAGAATAAAATTAGAATCTACAATCATAGATTAAAGGAATTGAAAAATTGATTCTAAAAAGATCTTATTTTGAAAAACTAATTAGAATTTAAATATTAGATTAAAAAATCAATTTCTTAAATAAAATAGACAACAAATTAAGTGGAATGTAATACCAGAATGTAATGTAATATCCAAAATGCAAGGGCAAAGCATAGTAACCATTTTTTTTTAAAAAAAAGTTTTACAAGTAAAGTAGAAAAGTTGAGTTTTTTATTTATTTTTTAAATCAAGACTTTGTCCAAAAAAATTATGGGGCCTCATTTTCGAAACATAAATAAAATATAAACATGATTTATTTTTAGAGAAAGTACTTTTCTTGTTTAGTAAGAATTTTAGCATCTTAATATGAGAAAAAAGCTACAACTTATTTTTCTATACTCATTCTTTAAACTTAGTAGTACACCAAACCATACAAACAATGAAACTTTATCCTCCAATAATATTAGAACCATAATATGTAGAGAAATAGATTTTTCCCTTTGGAATAACATAACAAAATCTACATAAGACGATCTCTTCTTTTATACAAGATATTTAAAGAAGTCATGTACAATACTTTTTGGAGCAAAACATCATACTTGAACAATATGCACAAACAATGTCCTTTCTTGCCCTATTTCCAATATGGATTCCAATGCAACAAACCTACAATAACCACAACTTACCATGGAGGCACACCTCCCAACTTAGGCCTCTATGAGGTCGCCCCTAAGCTTGGAGAATCATCGCTAAATGAGATACAAACAATACCAAATATATAAATGGAAACCACAACATTTACAATAATGAGCTCCCCTAAGTTTGAGCTTCACAATTGGGTCATCTAAGAACCCATAGAAAAGGGTAAAGGTGGACCTATTAAAGAGGAGACTATCATACAGTACCATTAAACAACCAATAAATTTGATGTATTTTCAAGGCTACAATAATATATTTTTCCTTCAAAATCTTCTCAACTTATAACCCTAAAATACAAGAATAACTAGTATGGCCAAATGGAGCCCACACTCTATAAAATTCCTCTCTTCTCCAAGAGAAAAGGCTCCAAACTACAAAGACAAGCCTAGCTAACCCCTTCACCCATAAGGTCATTACTTCCCTCCCAAGGGTGTGTAATGCCTTGCACACCCATAAACAAAATACAATCAAAATGACAACAACAAAAATGCAATGCAAAAAAATCCTCATGCACATCACATACAAACATCTGCAAAATAAGAAATGCATTTGCAGTCCTTCATATTCATTTTACAACAACAAAAAATAAGTTACAAAAGGCAAGAGTATCTCCTTCATGTCAAGTGAACTAATCTTCAATCCTATGCAATAGAAAATGTGATTTGAGAAGATTCTTTCCCTTTTCTTTCTCATTAGATTTCTCCAACTCCAAAATGCTAAGTGTCTCTAAAACTAGGGAATGAGTGAACTCTCACTAAATCCCTTAAAGGCCACCATAAGGGCTTTGGAATTTTTAGCCAATCACTAGCTATAAATGTGAGTTGATTACAAGTCCTTTCCCTTCTCTCTTGCCCCGTCTCATAAATGAGAGTTTGGCTAGGAATGTGGGACAAGTTAAGTGCATGTGGTCTTCTCCATTTTTTTCTCTTTTGAAAAGTTGCCTTTTTGGAGTGTCATAAATATCATGTAGATATCCTTATGGCTAAAATATAACCACTAAATCATAGTACCATAACATGATTAGTTAATTTTGGCTAGAATGGAACCTTGGGATCACTTTTAAGCCCACTAAAGCCCACTTAAAGTTTCCCTATGGTTTATATGATGATGGGACCACATTTCAGTCTTTCTAAACAAGTGGAATTACTTAAAATACTAGGTCTCCCCTATGTTAGGTAACTCTTTCCAACCCTAATTATTAGGTCACCATCACATACACAATAAAAGTGTTAAGTGATAATACAAAAGTACACTTCACATTTACAAGTGACATGTCAAATTTACATAGTGTAATTTAATATAATAAAATTTATTGACACCATGTTTAAAAAATAAAACAAATCACAATGAGTTTTAAATATCTTCATAAGATTAAACTTTGACTTCATAGTATACACATAGTTTTAACCTTGGATCTCCGATTGAATTCCATGGTTAGTTTCCTATGCACTAAATATAAGTATTAGTAGCCCAAGGAAAAAATATATATATATATAATTTTAAATTGACATTTATGATTCATAATAAAATAATATTTGATCTCAAATAAACTAAATTATAATTCAATTCTCAATTAAGAAAATTGCACATCTAAACATAAAACTTAGTTTCAAATTAAAATCTACATGGCAATCATGTAATTTAATTAAAATCATCAACATGAGGATTCAAGCATATAAACTTAAATTCATATAGAATAAATCCTAATCATCCTCATTTAACAAGATAAATCAACATGAATTTCAATTTCAAAACATCATTTAACTTTAAGGCATATGCAAGAATCCAATTCACTATAATCTATTTATTGGAATCTATCTCTACTTTAATACATAATTCACCTATCCCAATGTATGTTAAATTCAACATAAGAAATTATCATTAGAACCATTCCTTCCTTGTAACCCTAGTCACATTTCAAATTTATCATGCATTTCTTAACCACTTTTTGAAACATCCTGTCCAAACCCATTCGCCACTTCATAAGAATTATCCATATCAATCAACTAAAATGCATTATTATCAACATATAATTAACATCATGATTTGGATTATTAATAAGATAAGGAATATACCCTAAACTCACTTTTAAGTTAACAAATAAATTATGCATGAATAACTATGTTGACACAAATTTCATAATTATCCAAAATATGGGATACAAAATATGGGATACAAAATAATTATCCAAAATATGACACATACAAAATGTGTCATTCCACCATAAAGTATCAACAAATGTATCCAATCAATGATCAACCATAAGATGTATATAGAGTAACAAAAATAACTTTCACAAAATATGCAACATCTAATTTCTCCTTTGATTCTTAATTAAAAATTCCAATTCAATTTTCATCATCAAATGATCATCTAAATTTATCAAGCATATAGAGTACATTGAGGTAACCTCAATTGAACAATTAACTTCTAATTAACACCCCCACATAGTTGATGAGTTATTACCATAATATAATATCTTATCACAATTATCTTCATGAATCTACTTGCACATAAATTTTCCTTTAACATCCAACTTTAATTTTTCAAAAAAATTCTTATCATAATACAAATCCTCCTATAATTTTTTTCAACACTTTCCACAATGTTATAGTCAGATTGTTATTAAAAGTAAACTTCTAAAACAATTATTTCTATGTAACACAAAATATTATTATGTGTTCAATATGGATTATGAATTCAACCGTAATATATAATTTCACATCTCACAACATTTCAACCTAGGGTAACTTCAAGGAGGTATTTTAATGAAGGTCACTCAAATTTTATAACGACATGGAATATGATCCTTACCCATGTGAATCCAAAAGATTACTAAATGCCAACATGAATAATTCACAAAACCCTATTAGCCATGACTTTAAAAATCATGACTATCAAGTTATTACAAGGTGGAAGATGTTTGAGTGACTTTTGGAAATACAATAGGGAAGTAAACTCTTAGAGGAGGGGGTGTTAATCAACACTTAAAAATTTCAAGCTAAAAGTCATTCACCATACATCCATCTCACAATCTATATATATAAACTGAAATACCAAATTGAGCATATACATTGATAGCATGAAAGTAAAACATTTAACACATGTATAAAATAATATATTTGGTTACCTAGAAACCCTCTAAGGAGAAGGTAAAACTAGGGTGGGGATGACACTCACAAATATTGAATACTATAGTAAGAAAGTGTATCCAATGAAGGTTAGAATGTTTTGATCATGAAACATGATCTACCATGTGATAGGTCTTCCTTGTTCAAGGCTTACAAGATTGTTAGACCTTACCATATTAAAGGATTTCAACACCCTATTAAAAGTGTGCCTGGTAAAAGGACATTAACTTACAATGAAGTAAGCACCCTATTAAAGGATTTACAATAGCCTATCAAGACTACCCTATTAAGAGATTTAAGTACTTCACCTATTAGAATGTCTCAGCAATGATCCTTCAGTTAGCACTCTAATCCTTGATTTTAGATCACCTCTTTTTGATATGTACTTAACCCTTTCTGGTCATATGTATCTCTATTATTTTCTAATTCCTTTCCTCTATTCTCCTCTAACTGATTATGTAATGTAACTCAAATTATAACTCCTTAGTCACCACAAATGCTCTATTTGTGCATGCAAACTTCTATCCTTTCTCCTTAAACATTCACAAAAAATTTAGGGTTTTTGCTCCTTAGGAAGACCTAGGTGACTTAGGGTTAGGAATGAATCAATCATAGTGATTCACCCATATTACCACTTAATCCTTCCCTTTTTCTAATTAGATGCATGTGATGTATAGAGATTCACAATTATGATTCATCCTTATCATCTAAGATCATAAAAAAATCCTTAAGTCGGCCCAAAAATAGTTTATATACAAGTTTGTGCCATTACACTCAACTATGTCAAAAATTTATAACTCGGCACTTGAAGTCACTGATGCTCAGCATCAATCGAAGCTTCAATGCTATAACTCAGCCTCTAAATGACTCAACATTTGTATAGCTTGACACATACTGTCTACTTGGCACTTGAGTGACTCAGCACTTAGTAGTTACTCGACACATACTAAATATTTGTCACTTGACATATACTATATGAAAAATTATGCTCAACATGTATTATGTGTTCAACATGAACTAAGTAAATGACTTAAGTATATTATCACTCATATGTCAAAACCAATATGAGATTAACAATCTCCCCCTATGATGTGAGTGGTAAAAATACTTGCTTATGCAAGGATAACTCTAGCCTTTCAAGCATAACTCAGGTAATTTCCATTTACATACAAAATTTCAAAACTTCAAAATTTTGCAAAAAGTTATGACTCATCAGTTATATCTCACAATTCAATAACTCCCCCCAAGTTGATTGTGTTGTTCTATATCTGAATCAAAATCATTCCTCCTATTGAGTAGATTTGCAAAAATTGATCTCTATACTTTGTTTTTGTCATTAAATCGTCTTTTCTCAAAAATAGTAGCTCCTCCAAAAATATTATCTCCTCCGATATCTCCCTCATACTTAATATCTCCCCCTTTTCATACTAATGTCAAAGGGTTCTACACTTATAGTGTACTGGTCAAAAAATGTTTTTTCAACCTCAAGAATAATTTTTAAAGAAACATCCCAATTTTCACAAGCTACCTCCAATGATTTGATTTAGATGGCTCGCTCAACATTAAGGTGAACTAAGCCTTCATGAGTAGAAAGATATAGATCTTTCTTCATGATTGTTTCAGTGAAGGGTTGTTCCTTGTGCAATATCTCCATATGTGGAGTTAGGATATACTGGATGCTGATCAATTTAGCCTTAATGTTTTCTTCATTTATATGTAGCACTGCTAACTAACTCTGGGAGTTTAGGATATTATTGAAATATTTTTCTCTTTGGGCTGGATACCTTGGCAGATTCATATTGGATGACTACATATGACTCTCCAAACTCAGTATGTGGCTCTTGATTCCTGTGTGAAGAGTGTTGGATTGCACAATTTGGTGTATAAAGATAAAATATTCTCTAGTACCTTCTTCACATTGTCAATTTTGGTTGCTAACTCAACCTGTGATAGTATAATAACACTTGATATCTTTTCATTGACCTTACTTTGAAACTTTCTCTTAGACCAAGCAAGTAATTTCTAATTTAAGTCTAGGTATGTGTCATTGAACTTCTTAACTAAGCTAGTCAAATACTCTATGATAGGCTTGGTTTCCTTAGGTGTTGATAGGTCAAATGCATTAAGAAAAAATTCCTTAATATCTAACAAAGCTTACTTCTGCCTATGCTCCCTCCTGAGTAGTTCTTCTTCCTTTTTCCATGTAAGGTCATCTTGTAGTATGCCCATCTATTCAATAGTGATGATCTCAAGATTAAACTTTGGTAACTTAATCACTTTGTCCAAGTTCACATTACCAAATGATGTAACTTCAGCTATCTTGGAAGTGCTTGGACTCGACCTCGATGATTGTAGGTTTATAACTTCTATACTTAGCCTATGAAGAGATTGACTTAGAGGAGTAGAAATTTGTGGCAAAGTCATCAGTGTTTGTATTGCAATTTTCCCCTTAGGTTTTGTAGTCATACCTAGCTCTTCAGTCCTATCCTTTGCTTGCTCTTCATTCATAGATGCAACTTGATATTATGTATTAGGTGTAGGAGTAGCATCTTGTAGATGTCTTGGTTGCCTTCTCAATCTCATGAAGACTTACGAGTACATGATTTTCACATAGTTTGGTGTTGGTAGTGGATTCTACTAGTATCTTCTTAAAATATTCCTCTATAAGGGGATTGATGTTCTAAGTGGCAGTATCATAAACATCATTTATCTTTATAGTATCATTGTTTGTATTCAATTCATGTTAAGGATTGGCACTCAACATTTGTGTATCTTGTAGACTCTATTATGTCTATTGCTCATCCTCAATTGGTGCTTATGTGTCTTCATGTGTCTTAGTGCCTTCCTCATGTGTAATTGTCTTAGTGTAAACTCTGGTAACATCAGTTACTTGTTGTTGTTCATCTTTTTCCTCTCCTACCTTGGTAGGTGTCTACACCATTTCCTTAGGTTTTGTCAAGCCATATTAATGATTTCCAAATATGAGTCATCTTCTTTACAACATCCTCAATATTATTTTGCAATATTTTGAATGCTTTATATTGAGGTGCAAATTTTCCTGCATTTTTCTTTATTGTCTTAGCCATTGTTTTCCTATCAAATTTTGGCATCACTTGTGCAAGTGTAGTCTCTATAATTTGTCTTTCTATGTTGAGACTGTATTTCCACTTCTCCTCAAATCTTTCACATAGATCTTTTGGTAATGAGTTGGAAATCCCAATTGGAGTTTGTTTGAATGGTGTCATCATGGCATATATTGACTACTCTACTTGGTTCATCTGAACTTTTCCAAGTTTTTCAAACTCAATATAAATGAGACTAGATAAATCAAAATTATTCCTTATGTTCTCGAATATAAATTGTCTAAATCTAAGGAAGGATGGTGACTCGCCACTTTGAATTGGTTGTTATCATCAGATTTAGTCTTCTCTTCATCAGATTCAGCGAGAGCAATATACTTTTTCTTTGGTCTCTTCTCAGGCTCCTCTTCTTTACTAATTGATCTTTCTCTCTTCCCTTGCGCATTTTCTATCTCTTGAGCCTTTTTAGTAGTAGATCTTTTGCTAGTTCGAGTTGCTTGTATTGTAGGCTTAGGTCTTAGAACCTTTTTTGGTTTGCTAACATATGGGGCTTTCAATTTCCTCTTCTTTTTCTCAGGTGCTTCACTGACTTCTTCTTCCTCAACACCGTCTTCAATTTCTATCTCTTCTACTTGATCTTCACCTTAACCTTGAGTTAAGGCTAGTGGTGCTTGAGTGGGTATATGTTCTTCTTCATAATCATCATCATGTTCTTCTTCATTTTCCCCTACTCCTTCACCAAATTTCTCCTTAAGATTCTTCACAATCTTGTTTTCTCCTTCCACACTAACCCTGTATTCTTCTCAATAACTTCTTTACATTCACTCCTCATGGTTTTAGGTCAGTCAAGGGTTGGATACCCTATTACTCTATGTACAATTTTCTTTGTGATTTTCACTGATCCATTATCCAATTGGATATAGAATTATCATAAATTCTACTCAAAACAATCTTTATTCAAAGATATTGGGGAAATCTAGGGCATGGGTTAACCCTTTTGTCTCTAAAATTTTGAATTCTTCTTTCAGCACTCTATTTTCACATAATTTACCATGGGTTTCTCTATTTATTATGTCACCTATGCTACCCACATTGGATGTGTAGCAACATCTCATGTCTTGAATCATTAAAACTTGAGGTGATATCATGGATAACACACTAGATGGATCTTGCTTATAAGAAATATTAGGAATGGCTCTAAATTTTGGTTGTCTGATCTCATTACTTATCAATTGTAGATTCAAAAATTCTTTACCCTCTTTAATCTTAGGAGCTAAAGAATTAGATGCCATTATGAAAAACTAGGGTTTACAAAAGTTCAAACTACGTAGCTTGGCACATGATAAACACCTTTATCAATCTGTTGAAATGATGTTGAGCAACTATTGAATTCTATTTGCAAATAGTTGGAAATGATCTATTCAATTTTCCTTTCCCTCTCTATGCTTCTCTTCAAAATTGAATGATGTCAAATGAGTAGAAATTGATCAAACAAACCTGAAAATGTCACATTTAATTCTTAGTGCTTACACAACTCTAAGCTTAGCTTTAATAGATATTTCAACTTACCTAGCTTCCATGAAGTTTCCTTTTCACTCAGCAACCACTACATGCATGGTCAACACTATCACCTTTGAGAGCTCAACATCAACTTACATTTCACTTAGCAACCATAGTGAAAATTTTCATGCTCGGTAGTTAAATGAAAAGTGATAAAACTTAAAGATTTCTCCCAGGTTATAATCAACAGCTTGCATCTTTCTTCATGCATATATAATCTTTTTAGAACTAAATTCTTGGAATTGATGTATAGTATGTCTTTTAAATATTAGTCCCACACATACCTCTTGATTTCTTAATTGGAGGTGGTGTGATCACTTAACCCACTAGGTGAAGGGATCCCATCTTGACTCGATGTGTTGCAATCTTCCTTTCTCTTCCATGTCTTGTTCATCTTGTCTCTAATATTTTCAACATATCCCTTTCATTTTCCTTTGTGGAACTCACTACTTGGTGCCTTTGACCCTGTTGGAAAATTCTTGCTTATATGACTAGTCTTCAAATAGCTAAAACATGTAGTTTGACTCAACCATATTTTGTAGTCACTTTTGAAATGTGTTCTTATGAAATTTTCACCAACATGTCCATACTCTTGAAAATAGTGACAACTATACCTAGTATTGTAGTCCCAAATATAAGAGTTATCATTTTGGTTTACCTTTGTCTACTTGTTTGATGATAATTTAGGCTTGGATCTACACTCATATACTCTATGTCTATAGTTCTAACAATTATAGCAATATCCTATAAATATCTATGAACTTTTGGTCTTGGTTCTACATTATGTTAGCATGAATGTTTTTGATTAGATAAATAGGTTTTATAGGGATCTTGAAACCCAAAAGTTAGAACATAAAGGGGTGATAATAAGTGTGGAAGCCCAGCCAAAAAGGTATAAGTTCAAAGGCTGAAAAAAAGCATAAAGCCCAGCTAGAAAGTAGAGTTCTGAGAAAAGACCAAGAAAAAAAACAAGCAAAACCACGACCTAAAGCCAAAAGACAACAAGAAACAAAAGAACAGGTGAGAGTTATTCCTCGTTCTTTTGCTCCAGCTCTTGCATAACCTGAGTAGCCTCAAAGGCCAATTGATTCTCCTCCACTTCTAGCTATTGCACCCTTTGGCTCCTCTGGTCCTGATCAGGAATGTTCGTGCTATGGGAGAGCATTGCAAAACATTAATGTGATGTATTCATGACTGTGTTTCTCATTAATGACAACATAGTAATAAGTTTCTACAAGACTAATAAAGTAGAAAATTATTATTTCTATATTAAGAAAATTATTTTACTTATTTGATGATGCATAGTTTCTAGTGCATAATACAGTGTGTGTTTGTTACAAGGGCAAGTCCGCAAAACCTAATTTGACAATGTATGGAAGATATAGTCAATCTATAGAGAACCGTATGGAAATAGAGTATTAGGAACATAGTTCCTATTGTTCGATTGCTACAATTCATCAAAAATATAGTGAAGGCTTACACAATTAACTGGAGATAGTGCACTAGCCATTGATGATGTCAGAGAGTGCACATGTATGGAAGTTGCACATGTAAAAGTTTGTTTATAACTATGAGGTGACAACATTAATTAAATGTGTACTCATTTAGTTAATGTGTGGGAAGCCAAATCAAGGATTTATTATTGAGGATGGTATAAAGGAAAGATGTTTTCCATGTTCAATACATATTGTATAGATGAGACTAGCAAATTATGAAGCAACATAGTAGAGTGACTTACTAATGCATGTAAGTAACCTTAACGGTTATTATCACTAAATATAGAGTTTTGGATTTGATTGCATGGTTTGAAGGAGAAGAAGTTCAATGTACATGGTAGAGGAAGAAGTAAAACTTGTTTCACATCTATTATTTTGAAAGGAATTGTATCGAGGTCAATTGGACAGTGGGTTCATTGATCTAATCCTAAAGCTGTTTGAACAATGGGTTCAGCTGCCTTCTAGAACTCCTACAGGGTTGGAATCTCCTAATAAGGATTCAAAGTCTCCTAGCAAGAACTCTTTTTACTAAATGTTATGATAAAACTCCTAACAGGGTCCATCCTCTAATAAGGAAAATTCATAAATGTTTTAAATTCTTATATAACTTATTCACCCCCCACGCCCCCCCCCCACCCAACCTGCCATTCTCAGCTCTATTGGTGGACTATTGTTTCTAACAATTGGTATCAAAGAATCAGGTCCTTGAAGAAAATTTTAACAACTTTGGGAGATCCATGGCGAACATGTTTAGAAGGGAAAGTCTGAGATTTGATGGTACCAATTATGATAGCTAGAAGGATAAGATGAAGAATCATCTTTTTTGTATGGTTCCATGATATTGGCTTGTAACCAAGACATCTAAGAATATTGTAGAAGAAGAAAATCTTGAAAGTTGTACCGAGGAGTAGAGAGAAGTATTTATGTGCAACATAATGGCAAGAGAAGCAATATTGTTAGCTCTACCTGAAAGTGAGTATAGTTAGGTAAAACAACTCAAAAAATCTCATGAAATTTGGAAAATTTTAGAAGCTAATTATGAAGGTGATAAACATGCAAAGAAAAGTTAGATTAAAAAATTTGCATTATGCATTCCAATATGCTAGAATTATGGAAGATGAATGTGTAAGAAACTATATTGGTAGAATATCCGAGATTGTTGTAGGAATCACATCTCATGGTGGAAAAAAATTTGATGATGAAGTAATATGGAAGATCTTGAAAAGTCTGACACCACCTTTCAAGACAATAACATAGATGATTCAACTAATGATACCCTATACTAAAAATTTCACTAAAGAAACATTTCTTGGTAGATTGGAAGCAACAAAATTCAATTTGAAACAATTTGGAGAATTAGAAAAAGTTGAGACAACATTTAGTGAATTAAATATTAAACCTAGTCTAGCAATGAACACAAAAGTGGAAGGAGACATCACTAGCAGTAGCAAGTCTATTGAGGAGAATATCTAGAAAGGAATAACTCTTCTTGTGGAAAGAGAAAAAGATGGTAAGAATATCTTTAAATGTTGGACATGTAATGAATATGGTCATTATGCATCTAAGTGTCTTAAAAGAGAAAGGAAGTATAAGGGAAGATTCAAATCTAGAAGACCTAGAAATTGTTTATATGCTCACGAAGAAGAAGAAGAAGAAGAAGAATCTGATCAAAACAAAAGTGAAGATGAATTATAATTCATAGCTATAAAGGGAGGTGATCTTGAAAAAGAGATAAGAGAAAAAAGTATGCTGATTTCACAAGTTGAAAGGAAAGTTTGGATCATTGATAGTGGTTGTCCACATCACATGACTAGTGATATGAGCAAATTTTTCAAATTCAGAAGCCATGATGGAGGAATTGTCAGAGTAGGGAACAATGCAGCCTATCACATTACAGGAATTGGATCTATCACACTTGATGGTAAAACAAATACTGATGATGTTTGTTTTGTTGATGGATTGAAGCATAACTTGTTAAGTGTTGGACAACTTATAGACAAAGGTTACCAATTCTAGTTTGGTAATGTCACCTATATCATCAAGGACAAGGAAGGAAAATTGATTGATGCTAGCAAAAGAAATAGAGGTAATGTGTTTCACCTAAAACCCACTAAAATAACATGTTTAGTAGCTAAAGTTGACAAAAATTGGTTATGGTATAGAAGATTTTTTCACATAAACTTTGATAACATTATGGAAGCTAGTAATACACTTGATGTGAGAGATTTACCTGGGATCACTAAGCCCACTAAGATTGTTTTTAAGGAATTTATCTTGGCTAAATAGAAGAAATTTTCATTTCCTAGAAAGCAGTTTGGTACTACACAAAAGGTGGAATTGGTTCATACAGATTTGAGTGTTTCCACAAGAACAAGAGGATTCTATCACACTATCATTCATTCTAGAAAACAACAATAGATAATGTAAGAAAACATAATTATGTATAGTATAAATACCCATACACAAATGTGAAGTATTATCCACTTCTATAACTTCTATAAAGATAATGTATTAATATTTTTAACTATCTTATTTTTTTCATTTACATCTTATTTCTCAACCTTTGTAAGATAAATTTCTCATTCAGATCCACTAATTATGAACTACAATCTATTAGGATAGTTATGGAATTTAAACAACTATAAAAATAAATCATTGCTGAATAGTCTATCATAACACTCGCTATAATCAAAATATATTATTGCTTAACTAAATAATTTTTCCTAGTTTTTATAATTTAATTACTCCTTCAATAATTGATTTAATAGAATATTTGACTCTATAAGGCTTTTTCTATATTTTCTCTTGAAAATAAAATTCCTCAACTTTCTTAACATACTTATATTCCTTCTTTTCTTCCAACTTATGACTAATATTTTGACTCTACCTATGATATATTTGTAAACTTTTCTCATGTGTTATTTTTGGTGTCAAATTTCAGTTGTAACCTCTATTCGTTTTTATTTATCCAACTATAAATGTTATGCATGCACTATATTATAGGATCAAATTTAATTGGATTATCTTCTAGTTCAATGAATACATATAGATGACACCCATTTTATTTTAAATTTCTTCACTAGACTGAACTCTTAATCCTCTTTTCACTCCCTATAACTTTTTTAATAGGATTTTAATTTTTTCTTTTGTGCATCATAATCACTTTTGGTATTCTCACCCAAGTCAATTATATAATTTGAAGTACCCCAAATATTTATGAAAAAATCATCTTCAAGTTCATCATGCTCATTGATATAAGGTTTTCCACCTTATTTATTATACAGTTAAGGTTATGCATATTGTCCTTGTAAACGTACTTTTCTTGATATACATGTTCTTATGTGGATGTTAAATCAGATTTAGAGGTTAATTTTTCCCCAACTCATTTTATGCAATTTGTGCACCATTTTTCCTATGAGGGTTCAAACACAATGCCCTCGTGCTAGAGGTCAATGTGCAGTGCCCAAGTTGGGGTCCTAGGGTTGTTCCCTTAAAAACAAATTTACTATTGTAAAAGGCATTATAAGTAAAGTTTTTATTTGATGGAATATTCTATCCCTAATTTTTTAAGTGAAAAAAATCTTCTATAAAATAGCTTGGGTTGGGGATTTAATTATGTATGATGATTTAGTAGCTTCTTGTAGTAGTATTGAGTTGCAAGGCATTGCAGATGATAATAAGATTGGAATACAATATTATGAATACATCTCAATAATATCATGTTGCATGTTTTTTGAGCCAGTTATGGATCATTTAGTAATTACCTATTATAATAAAGTTGGCAAAATTTGCAGTGATTATAGATATTCTTGCGCAACATTTAAGGATAATATGGGCACTCCTCCAAATTGATTTTTATAAGACTACTCAAAAAATTTGATCATTGATTAACATAAAATTTAGAAATTAAAATTAATTAAAAATTTTAATTTATCATGAGAAAATTTTAGATTTTATTAGTGAAACCATGATATAGATAGAAATAATTAAATAAAACAATGGGTGATTCACTTGTGTATTGCACCCAACATTTATAAATTCTAAGCAAGATGGCTTCCCAAATGTGTAGTTTTTAGTTTCTAAAATCCAAGACACCAATGTAAAATATTCAAAATTTGGTGAATACTTGCCACTAAAATTTTCCCTCAAGATATAAAATGTGTGGATAAGGATTTGGGGATTTTATTAAATACTGGGGAAAGATATTAGATCAAAGTAACTATAGGTGGCAGTTAGGAAAAATTTTCCATTGAATCCACTTATCTAGACATGGTTATGGTCATCGTTTGACATATAAGCGTAGATATAAAAAAACATTATTCTCTTTAGTTCTTAATTCATAATTCTCAACTATTTCAGGCATCAAAAGTGTGTTTTGATCCCTTTCTTTTTATTTTCAATACTATATAATGGCTTAAATTTACATATAAAATTTATTCTTCCCTAGTTCTTCATCAAGATTAGATTTTTTTTATTATGGAACATGTTAGGTCTCTATCTATCTAAAAAACCATAACATTTAAATTTAATAAATGAAGAAATCACTTATTTAGTTTCAGGACTTCTCAATTGATTCTTGGGATTATCCCTCATATCATGAGGTGGTTTGAATAAATAAGAAATATCAAAGGTAGATAATAAGGCTTGATTAAAAGGCAAAAACTTACAATGCAACGGTAACTTGTAAGCCTCTCATGTGGGAGGTCTTAGGTTTGAATCTACCTTTGCTTAACATATAATAATAATTAATTCGAACAAATAATAATAATTAATCTAGGCTTCGACCATTTACCAATAAAATAAAATAAGGCTTGATTAAAAGTTGAACCTTTGAGGATACAAACAAGGATTAGACTTTGTTGAGGGTTGTGTTCTATAATCATTGGATTTTACTAATGATGACAGAGAAAAATGCAAATCAATTTCATTAATCTTTGCTAAAGCTAAGGTAAAAGACATATTTATTTAGCATTCAATGGATAGAGAAAGTTCCTTGAAAAGAATATATCAAAAACTCAAAATGATTAGTTCCTACTCCTCCCTCATAGTTCACAACATTTAAGCTGATATTTCTTTCTAGGTGGAAAATGATACTCCAACTGAAAAAGGGTTCCTTCTTGTAAGAAGGTAAAAATATAGACGAGAATGTAAACAATCAAATCAATGGACACAATACCTTATACTAGTGGTTTATAGAAGATAAGGTTACTATGTCAACCCAAATGCTAGGCTTGGATAAAATTATGGTCAATACTTAGACCTTGGCTAAAGTCCTTCAACATTTAGAGGAAAATGTTATTTTCATAAAAACAATGTTAAGGGATTATATTGAAGTTACATAGGATAAAATAAGGGTATCATTTTTTGAATATAAGCAATAAAATTTTGATATTTTATTCATTCATATATATTGAAAATTAATAGTTACATTGTAACTCTATAGTAACTATATTATAGTTTTAATTAATGTATTAATGCCAACATAACCCCTCCCCCACCTTAATATTTTGCCCCACCTTAATATATTGATCCTAAAAAACATTATAAATACCTATGGGACCCCCCCACCCCGTACATTATAATCACCATCTAAAATATACGTTCGTTAGGTTGATGAAATGCTTTTCAACAAAAGCGATCGCTTGTTTCTAGGGTTTTACTTGACTTCGCCATTGAAAAGGTCAATGTAATCCTCCTCCCCAACGAGAATGTCAATTTCATAACTTTCACTTTGACTCCTCTCTTCATAAGAATTACATATAACCGTTCACCAATGGGAAACGCGGGATTAAACAGAAGATTTACACTCATATTATTAAAAAATTCCTGACTTGTTCAAAGTCTCACGAGCCACTATGCGATTGAAACCTTTGTGTGGGTTATACAACATCTTCCTTTGTTCTCTCCATTTGTGAAGGGAACAGCTTATGAGAGTCATGATAATTTTCCTTGTTCTAACCATTCTCTTTACCCTGCAAGTTTCTGGTCGATATAACCTTACGACAAGTGTAAATACAGATGCATATGACATCTCCAACAACGGAAATTACAACCTGTTTGAAGTTGTGGAAAAGCTACCATCATGTATCAATTGCGGAAGCCATATTCAGATCCCAAATGCTGCAAATAATAAATTAGTCTGCCATTCAAATGACCTAATGCATATTGGCTTGGCAACGAAATTGACTCTTGCTCTTCTTCAATCATAAACTTGTATAATATCCAGTGATAAATATGCAGGAGTTAACTCTGTTTGAATAGAATCATTAATTAGAAAAAAAATTCAATCGGGAAAAACATATACTCGTTAGTTATCAATCAACTTGATTGTTGAAGGTGAATTTCCATTTCAAAAGAATTTTCGTATTTATTACGTTTGCACATGAATAGAGTTATTGGTGTAATCGAAAGATCTAATATTTGAAAGGGACTGGCTGCAATTTGTATTAAACATTGATCTAATGAGAATTTAATTGAAACAACGAAAGACAATATATTAATCTATTAAGGAGAGGTTTCATGAGAACGAAAGGGCACGAGTGGCATAGAGATAACGTAAGAATAACTGTCAATGTTTGAATGGTAGGGAGTAAGAGTTTTTATTAACTGGAGATGTTCTTTTATTTAATTTATAAATTAGTAGCTTTGTGCTTTTCTGGATGCAAGAATGAGTTCACAAGTCTTAGTTTATTTATAAGAAGTGGGTTGTAAAGCTATTGTGTTGACAAATCTTTGTTTTTTTTTAATAGAAGTGGGTAATAAAGATATTGGTAGAATTTAGTAAAGTACATTCAATAAACAAGGGTTGCATGCAGTTGTAGTTTCTATCTTAAGGGCATAGGGGTATAGTAGAGTGTATTGATTTGACTATGAAACTTGAAGCTAGTACCTTCATTTGGTTGATACATATCTAATGCTTCTAGAGGAATGCATCATTATTGTTGGAAGGTTAGTAATCCAAATTTAGAACACATCTAACTAGATGAATCATGTGACCAATGCATAAAATCTAATAAGAAGATGAATTTCCTAGTATGGTAATGTGTGTGTGCAACCCTACCCACATTACACATCATGTGGCTCAGCCAACTTGGGAGGAAGAGAATTTAAAACTTTGACATTGTGAAAGGATAGTTTTATTTCAAAATATTAGATCATAGATATAGTTTTAAGGCATGGTAAGGAATAAAAGAGACTTTGAACAATTTATGATCAAAAGCTCTATATAGAATGATCAAAAGCATATATTTTTAACTAATTTCGCTAGCATTATCTTCATTTGGTCGATGATTACAAAGGTTAACATAAACTTGCATGCTTCCTTGTCTTTGTTCAACCAGTCAAAAGTTGGATGTGAGACTACACCTTTATTAAACCAAATAGAAACTAGAAATTGCACATCTACAATTTTAGATGTAAAGTTGCAAATTCATATCTACATTTATTGCATAAGCCCAACATCAAAGATTAATGAGTAGAGTAACCACGAGTTGAATTAAACCATACATCCAAAAGATTTCTATTGAATCTTTTTTTTTTTGACATTTGAAATATTCTCAATTATATTTCCTAATAGTATCCCTGATCTATATTCATCGTTCTAATATATGTTCTTGTTTTAGAATATAAAATTTACCTCAAATAACAAGAACAAAATTAAATTCTCAAAGAATTACAATATTATTCACCTCTAATATTTCTTTTGAAACAATGAAGATATTGTTGAAGGCTGAAAATCAAATTCAGTGAAAAAGCCTTTGGACATATGGCTTCTCATTATAGCTAGTCCACTATCTAATAATGGAAATACGTATTCTAAAAATGAAAATCTTAAGATAAAAAAGAAAAGTTAGGAGATCAACAATTATAAATGTTATCTTTTAATGACTACATTCTCTCAAAGATTTTTTTTGTGATTAAATAGACTCATATAATCCTGCACATGAAAACATAAGTTAACTATAAATTAGACTTGGAACTATTGTTACAAATACACATATGAATGTAAAATAGTTCCATAAATTGCTAGCCCCAACTAATAATGTAATAGGAAATGCTATGAATATCTATAAAAGAGTCATATTTATTGTATTAACATTGATGTTAAAGTCTTAGTTGGCTAGACATTATGTGAAATGTCCCTTTTCTGATTTTATATGATATTTCCAACCTCTAATCAGATCTTTAAGATCAAACAACTAATATCACAAAAATCCACCAAATTTCTCAAGAAACCCCAAATTGGGTATGCTGAAAATAGTGCCAAAAGCTTCACAACTTCACAAATTATTAATAAATTAGAAAATGGACATTTTTACAGAAATTTCAGCAAGATAACAGCCTACAAAATGACATTTTCAGATCCGTATAGCCTTTACACAACAGTTCACATATGTAGGACAAAAACTATGCTCATCGGGCTCCCGAAATTAACACAAGATTGCTCGGAAACACCACAAAAACACTAATAATCTATCTCAGAAGTTTAATCACGTCCCAATACATATATTCAGCTCTATTTTAACACCTTAAAGTCTGAAATACAGTAGCAACCCAAACTGATATGAAATACTCAACTGTAAACACCAAACTCATACAAAAAAACACACTCGAAAACCCACAAATCTGCACTGTTCAGCACAAAGGCAAACTCTGTATGAGCATGCACATGGAATGGCTTCAAACTCCTGTCCTTAGCCTTCTTGGAAACCTAAAAAATCCCGTTCTTGGGTCTCCCTGGAAACCTGCAAACTCTCGTTCTTGGGTCTCCTTCTCCACAGGTTTGGCAGCCTCTGAAGAATAACAAAGAATGAGCAAAAATCAAGTTCTGGAAATCCGCCCAAAATGCCTCCAAACCCCTTAAAGGAGGGCATAACCATAACTCGCGTCCAAAAGAGGTTAATGAAACATATTTTAATAATAATTTTCATTTATTAGTCCAACGATTTTCAAAAATTAACCCCCTTTTTTTGAAACTTCACTTTCTTGGGCTTGCCTGCCTTAGCAAAGATTATTATTTTTTTAATTATTTGAAAAGGGGACATGACAAGTCCTCCCATCCCAAACATTGCTTGTCCTCAAGCAATAGCTGAACAATAAACCAATCAATCCACCTGGATCCCAAATGTAGTCATGAACTATACTATTGTCAATTAACACAAGCCCCTGCAATATCCTCTGCAACATAACCAAGAGGAATCTATAATCAAAATGACAATTACTGCTCAACCAAACTCCAAAGTCACAACTTCCACAGTCAGAAACCCATGAGACACAAACTCTTAGAACATCAAAACCCAAGTAAAGTGGACAAATCAAACCACCAACACAGTAAATACCATCAACGCATCCCACTAGCCTATATGGAATGTACAATCCAACTCTACAACAATGGTGAATGCTCTCGAATGAAACTGTACCAAGTATGGAGAATCCACACACTGTACAACTCTTGTAGTCAACACAACTCTGCAAATCACCGGCCACTGTCTCATAACCATAACTCCCATGCACCCTTGATGGTAAAAAACCATCACAAGATAAACAGTAAGAAATGGAACCCAAACCAAATTTTCTTGCCATTAACTCCTCAACACAAGGATCAAATGCTAACTGATGTACATACCCTGCAATATAATGTTGATAAAGAAAACCAACCTTAGTCAACAACTCACCATGAACAAGTGATACAACCCATTGTGATTGATCACCAGCTAAGTCAAGAGATGTCATAGCTAAAGGAGTAGAATCAATAACAACACCTGCTGAAGCATCACTCCAAAACTCCTGCTCTAAGTCATGTATTATCAAGCTATCAACTGCAGAACCTATCGCCATGTTGTGCCCATCACAACTCTCATCCCAAGGCATCAAACTATCCCATAACTGATGATAAGCACTAGGACCCAAAGTATATATCTGTATCATCATCTCATCAACATGGTCATCAAAGGTAAATTGATGAGCGTACCTCACAATGTAATGCCGATAGAATTCGCCAATCTCAGTCAGTGGCTCAGACTATAATCTAGATGAAACTAACTACAATTGATCATTAACCATGTTGGAACTGACTACTACCTCCGAAGATATCACCAAGGGAGTAGTATTACTAGCAAGAACCATGCTAACTGCCGACTCATCAACATCACACATGATCTTTGATACATCTCTAGTCTCCGTGCCATCAATACTAGAGGCCACCACTATGTCAGGCATACAAAAATCTGCTACAACACCCAACTCAACTGAACCTGACTCTAGTGGGAATGAATCTGATATGCCAATGTTAGTATCAAGGATGGATGCATCCCCATCTCCACTGTCTCTAACAATCTCAGCCATGGACATCCTCGGATCACCAAACACCATAGCTTGTGACTGTATAGAATCAGGTAAAGACTGTAGTCGCTCTAACTCCATGGTCACCTTAGCCAAATGGAGTTGTGACTCCTTGAAAGCCAATTGTGTACTCTCAAGAATCTCAGAAGTCACCTCAAGCTACTTAGTAAGCTCACTCACCTCATCTTCCTTGGCCAACAATGCATCATATGTTGTACTACCCCACTCCATAAGATAATCTCTGTTAGCTAGCAACTGCATATAATTCTGTCTCAAAATCCGAATAGCCTCCCATAAAGAGTGGATCTCTATCAAGGAAAGATAACTGCCTTCCTGCTCATCACTAGTAGGAGACCCCCATCCATAAACTGCTAACAACTAATGAGCAGCATCGAAATGCTGGCAAGTGATAGCAATGTCTTGGTCAGTAACTCTCAACTGATTAGACAAATGATGGCACTGGCTTGACTATCTTCTACAAACCTCCTTTGATGCACTGTCTAAAGGAGTATCCTCAAAGTTACTAGTCTCTAGAGTATTACGATCCATATCTTGTGAATCAAATCTAAAGCTCATATCAACATACAGAGTATCAAAAATATTAGCATTTCTGTCCAACTCCTCTATACCCAAGGAAACTAAGTCTTCAAAACTACCCACTGCATCCTCTTGGATGTCATCAATGCCAATATGATCCTGGGACTCATCTATACACACTGCTAAATATGGAATATCATCAACATATTCCAGAAAGTATGGTTGACTGGATATATGAACATAGCCCAACATCGGTGTATAAAAACTAATACCAACATCAAACAAGATACTGGCACAAGAAAAGACAACACCGTGTAATCTTGTAATCAAATCCATGATAGCACCCAAACAAACACTGCTACCAAAAAGTGTTAAAGATCTCCAGTCAACTGAATCCCAAATGCCAATATAACAATCTCGAGTCCATATCC
This sequence comes from Cupressus sempervirens, assembly GCA_028749045.1. Lineage (NCBI taxonomy): Eukaryota > Viridiplantae > Streptophyta > Pinopsida > Cupressales > Cupressaceae > Cupressus > Cupressus sempervirens. The sequence continues at coordinate 920,260,455 of CM053785.1, read as the reverse complement.
GTAAACTAGAATCAACTGGTAACTCAAGAAAACTCCTCACCTAAGTAATATGACCAATACCAACGAACTCCACATACCTGTCATGATGAGATAATGAAGTCACAATACTATCTTTGTTCACCTTCAGCTGGCTGGACAAATCATGTGAAGTACTACCAGCCTCAACCTCATATGATGAAGCATCTAACTGTGCCTGGTACTCTTTCACAACAAAGTCATGAATGCTCAATGTCTGCTCATCTCTACCAGGTATCTCACCATCCTGCACAACAACATCCTCATAATCATCATCTAAACCCACTACATTGTAGTCATTGTATGCGTGAAAATGCAGCCTATACTAACACACACACTTCAACACGGTCCTTATTTGCGGATTCATCATGAAATGAACATTGAATTGTACATCCAAAATTTTCCCTGCAAAGCGACCTGTTGCGTTCTATCTAAAGGGATTTTGCCTGTTAATATCCTCAGAATCGAGGTGTAGGCAACCAGACCCTCTAAGAACGAAGGATTTGATAATGGAATTAAGCTAAGAATGAGTATGCGGATTAATCTAAGAAAATGAAAGATGCAATGTAATCTAAGAAAAAATGAAGCAAACTAGATTAACCATATGCATGATTAAACTAAAATGAGATTAAACTAAAAATGAGAATGTGTGCAAGAAATGGAAGTAAAATATGAGCATGAATTTCAACAGAAATTCGATAGCAAATCAATTCATCCTCTTCCAAATGAAGAGATGAGGGTCTCTTAAATAGAGTTTCCTGGAATCCATCAACGGTTGAGATCGATTCAGATCAAGGGTCAGGATTGAAGATGAGTTTCAGTCATAAAGGGAGATTCCCAAGTTAAAGGGAGTTAACAGACTTAATTTGAGATAAATAAGGAGTTAACTGTTTTAATTTGAGTAGAAAAAGGAGTTAATTGTGTTAACTCATTTTTGATCAATAATGAACTGGAAATTCCCCTTTTTTGAACTAGAGAGAGGTTTTGTTGAGATATTTAATTTAATAAAATGAAATATGCTTTCATAATTACTTTTTCTATTTAATTAAATAATCTTTAATTAATTAGAGACACTTTTGTTTAATTAAATAACTTTATTTAATTAATTAGGAATGTCTTCCCATTTAATTAAATAACTTTGTTTAATTATTTAGAAGTAAGTACTCTATTTAATTAAATAATTTCTTTTAATTAATTAGAAATACCTTTCTCATTTAATTAATTAAGATAGGCGTATTTATTAAATTAAATAAATTTAATTCTATAGTATATTAGCCTTAGGATATAATTTAATTTAATTAAAGTATAAATACTTAATAATTAAATTAAATATTAATCAAGTAGGTTTCATGCAACTAATATGAGTACATACTATAGGAATTAAATAAGAAATATGATGAATGCAGATTAGGGTTTTTCTGCATCTGACAATTAAGTCAAGTAGCGAATAGCAAAATGAGAATTGCCTATTAGAATAGGACTTTGGAATTATCAGAAATAGACTAGAATTGGTATAACGACAATGAGCCAATTTTGGGGTATTACATTTTTCCCCTCTTTGAATGAATGTGCAAGCAACACGTTCAATTCAAAGATAATCAGAAAGCATGTTGTGAACATGAGATTGGTTCCAAAGGTGATGACACGGAGACCAATTGATAAGCTTTTTAAGGACCTTCTCTAGAGCAGAGCTTAATCCTAAGGAATTCAAGCAGAGCACTTAGATACCTAAGATCGATAGCATTTAAAAGACTATCTTCAGAGCAAAGCGTAATCTTTAAGGATCTAGACAGGATTTCTAGATACCTAAAATTGATAAGCATTTAAAAAGTTTCTTCATAACGAAGTTTAACCTTTAAGGATCCAGATAGAACACCTAGATACCTGAAATTGATAGTATTTAGAAACTTATCTCCAGAACAAAGCTTAACCTTCAAGGATCCAGATAGAACACCTAGATACCCGAAATTAATAGCATTTAGAAAGTTATCTCCAGAATGAAGCTTAACCTTCAAGGATCTAGATAGAACACCTAGATACCCGAAATTGATAAAAGATAACAAGGTCTCATTAGAGTCATAGAATCATCCCCAGAACGAGGTTTGATCCTCAGGATTCGAGGTTTAGACTGTCTCAATACCTGTCCATCGAACTCTGAGAAGAGTTGTTATAAGGTTGATCAATTGATGAAAAGATAAGATAGATGGCAGAAATGTCAGATAGAAGGGAACAAAAAGCCCCAAGTGATGAGATGCCCCAAGTGACGGGATGCCCCAAGTGACGAGATGCCCCAAGTGACTAGGACATAAGATGGGAACTAAATGCCCTGAGCAATAAGTATTTAATGACGTAATCATCATGCCCCCTTGGGAGCAAAATCGAAAGATGACACACCAGAAATATGATTTGAAGCAGTATATCATGTAAAGTTGACTTTAGTTGACTATTTTCAAAATGAAATTTGAAAATATGGAGAATGTAAAGTTGAAAAGATTCCAAGAATTATAAAGTATCAGAAATATTTGACTGCACAAGCATTCGATCACATTGGTCCCTAAAATTTTAAAACGCATTTTTAAGGCTTTTGGGTGTGTCAGATCTCGAATTTGATCCCGAAAATGGATCCAGAATGGTCCAATTAGCCAAGGGTGCGATTTTTTCACAAATCCGAGCACTTTTGAAAAATTTGGTCAACACCTATATAATGGCTTGAAGGGTCATTTTCAATTCATTTGTGCTTTTTTCTTTTAGTGATTTTGAGCTCTGATATAGACATGGCAGTGAACTTGAGATATCATCATTTTGAGCACTCCAGACGACATAGCCGGCCAACAGACTACAGACCACCGGTGAGTCATCGATCACCCATCTTTGTACTTTTGATTACACATTTTTCGAGATCATTTATGCACATTTTTAGCATGTTTTAGGATGTTCAATTCTTTCTTCGCGCGAGACCAATCTCTTCTTGCGCGAAGATATTCTTTCTTCACGCGAAGAAACATGATGTGTTGTTTCTTCGTGCGCGGTCAGAATATCTTCGCGCGAGGCGATTTTGGCTTCGCGCGAAGATGTAGATTCTTCATGCATGGCAAATCCTGTTTTGCGCGAGAACCTCTTTTCTCACGCGAGATGACCTATCTACACGCGAGGAGCTCTATTTTCGCGCGAAGGAGAGTTTCTTCGTGCGAGGAGAGAACTATTTCGCACGAAAGCATAAGTATTCGCGCGAGATTTCAGCAATCTCACGCGAAATTTTGTGTCATTTTTGTAATTTTTGCATTTAGAAATCGTATTGTATTTTGTTTTGATAATTCGATTCGACTTGATACTGATCATTTGTTTATCATTTTTTTTGTTTTGCGTGCAGGAGGTATTCGGAGACGTATCATTTAGATCTCATTATCCACCTTATGGAGAGTTATTGCAGAGTTTGGATGACGCAGATCGGGCACGCATTGCCCGATTGGGTTTGTCTTCACTATGCTGGATTCTAGCCGTGATGGTGAATCACAGTTTATTGACTGCATTGGTAGAGCATTTCCATTTGGAGACGAACACATTTCATTTGCTGATGGGTGAGATGACCATCACACCAGAGGACATATGGGGGATCTTGAGGATTCCCTTTCATGGTGCCTGGGTTGTATATGATACAGTGCCTCGATTAGGGACAGAGGCACTATCCATTGTTTTTGAGAGAGAGCTACCGAGGGGCAGGGCCATCAGCTGGGATGAGCTGATGCATAATTATGGACCTTCACACAGGTTGGCATCTGTGTTGGGTATTTTCTTGAGCTACTTCGTATGTCCTGATAGGGGACAACATGGGTTGGAGTGTGGATGGGGTGTCATGCTCCGTAGGATGGTTGAGGCACTTGAGTTCTCTGGGTGGGGTCAGTGTATGTTGGCCCATCTTTTTCATGAGATGCATGAGGTCATCTTCCATGAGAAGAAGACCATGGCAGCAGGTGTTTATGTGTTACAGATTTGGGCCTGGGAGCATCTCCCTGTATGTAGACCAATTTTTGAGGATTCTCGGGAGCCCATGGAGCCCTACATTTGTAGATATCGAGGGCATATTACCCAGGCCCACCTGGGTAACACTGAGCATTGGCGAGCACATCTTGATGACCTGGCATCCGTTATATGGCGACCCTGGAGAGAGACAGAGGATTGGGATGATGCCCCGAGAGAGCTGCCATGGATGTTTAGTTCTCGACCGTTGGCAGGCAGGACGACATCTGTTATAGAGAGATTTGTCATCTCTCGAGTGTGGCGATAGTATGGTAGACCACAGGACATTGCGGCTGAGTACTGTACCTATGCTAGGGTACAAAAGGATATAGAGCGGGGATGGCCTCCACGGATGGATCTAGGACGATCCATGATAGATATTCGTAGTTTGGTTGCAGTTCAGTGGGACTACCTGCCAGAGGTAGTTGATGTTGGGATGACGACTACATATCAAGTATTTTTGATGAGCCATCCATTCCCATGTTTCACAGATCCATTAGGGATGGCAGGGCAGGTACAGGGGCAGGGACAGGGATCACAGCAGCAGCAGGCACAGCCACAGGTGCCACCACAAGTCCAGCACCGGGTATAGCAGATGCCTATTCCCCCACGACAGATGGGATCAGACCCAAGTGCTGGGGGTAGTGGAGTAGGACATAGTCGGTGGAGGAGGCAGAGGATAGAGGAGCAGGTTCTCCAGCAGGAGGTCCCACAGCGGCAGGCACCTGCACCTTAGCATGCACCAAAGATGGTCGATGAGGATATGTCAGATCAGCCGGTAGGTGGAGTACAGGATGCAGTATGGTGGTACCAAGAGCAAGTTCGTGTAGCCTCCCGATAGTTGGGAGAGTTGCAGATTGCAGTGGCAGTCAGGGATGCGCAGCTAGTAGAGAGACAGAGAGAGACAGATCGCCATAGAGAGTGCGCAGAGGCTGCAGAGCGGAGGCTAGAGTTGGCACAGGATGAGATCCGCTTCCAGTCTGCTCGAGCCGCATATTATTATGCTGCATACACTAGTGCAGTACCTGATGAGACATTGCAAGTGCAGCGATTCTCTTAGTACGTGCGAGAGTCCGGAGGTGCACGACCTCCTGTCAGGCCGGATATGCCACCACCGCCTCCACCACCTATTGCCCCTATCCCTCCTGCTCCTCCCGGAGGCGAGGGTTCGGGATAGAGTTAGATGCTCTGTCCCTAACTTTTATTTTGATCTCTAGCTATGTATGGATTGGTGTGCCAGCACCGGATGTATTATTTTTGATCGATTGCGCTCGAGTAGCGCCCATTTTATTTTTACTGACCCATTCTTTGATATATACATATACGAGATTTTGAGCCGAGTATTCTTGTGTACATGTCATTGTCTATTTTGTTTTGCTTTGATGTTCATGAGATCTATGTTTAGATAGAACATATATGTATGAACTGACATCTGACATAGTTTTGTGCATTTTTTATTTGATAGTCACAAGTATTCCATGGAGGAATGAGAATCGATGAACCAAATGCTTGTGTAGCCGTGGAGGAATCTGATGCATGTGGAGTATGAATAGGATTACCGTCGAATTGCGTACTAATGCTAATGAAGTATGCAAGACTATGTTAAATGCAGCCTTAGGTCTGGTTACCAAGCCTCGATGATTTATCATCATTGGATATAAAACAAAGCTCGTATGTTACACAACTTCCACTGACATTGCAATCATGAAAATATGAATGTAACATATGTTATTGGAATGTCGGGGTTAAATGTAAGCATTCGAGGCACAAGAAGCTAGAATGACCAGAACATTTGTCCCTTTTAATGTAACAAGTTAACATAAGCATCAAAGCATGAATGCTAGGATGACCTGAATATTGCTTGTATGACAGGCACACCAAACACACAAGAGATTCCTTTTATGCAAAGTATTCAATATTCATGCTGTCCACAATGACCCTTGCGTTCGTAACCTGAGACAAAATGTGCTAAATATACTCACAGTGACCCGTACGTTCACTTAATAGGATGAGTATCAGTATGTACTATAGCATGAAGAGTTCACTCCAACAAACAAGGAGAAGAACCAATATTGTTGACATATCTGTATAAAAGGAGTCGAGGTACACATAGCCATCCAATAAGGAATAGAGGCTCTTATAGTGGACACCCCTCTTATAGGAATGTATCAACGTATTGGAACTAAACTGCAAACAGAAAACATATGAAAAGATCATGCCCCCAGTCATTACTTCTCTAGTCGGAGATGACATCATCGATGTTGCTCGAGGAGATATGATAAAGCAAAATAAAGCAATAAGAGAAAATGCTCAGAAGATCCAAACAAGTATATCATTGAGATTAATGTTTTCGGGATGATGTCAAGTGTCAATGTCTAGAATATGTAAGAAAGAAATCTCTTCAGTAGGGTGACAACAGTAGGCAGATGCAGTCAGAACAACTGGTGACTTTCACGAAGGAGATTCTATGAGGAAAATCTCAAAAAGAGTGATACTGGTGACAGTAGGCAGACATAGTCAGAACAACTGGTGACTGTCACGAAGGAGATTCTATGAGGAAAATCTTGAAAAGAGTGACACTGGTGATAGTAGGCAGACACAGTCAGAACAACTAGTGACTGTCACAAAGGAGATTCTATGAGGAACATCTCGAAAAGAGTGACACTGGTGACAGTAGGCAGACATAGTCAGAACAACTAGTGACTGTCACGAAGGAGATTCTATGAGGAAAATCTCGAAAAGAGTGACACTGGTGACAGTAGGCAGACGCAGTCAGAACAACTGGTGACTGTCACGAAGGAGATTCTATGAGGAAAATCTCGAAAAGAGTGATACTGGTGACAGTAGGCAGACGCAGTCAGAACAATTGGTGACTGTCACGAAGGAGATTCTATGAGGAAAATCTCGAAAAGAGTGACACTGGTGACAGTAGGCAGACGCAGTCAGAACAACTGGTGACTATCACGAAGGAGATTCTATGAGGAAAATCTCGAAAAGAGTGACACTGGTGACAGTAGGTAGATGCAGTTAGAACAACTGGTGACTGTCACGAAGGAGATTCTATGACAAAACTCAGTCCATGGATACATGAGCAGGACAAGCAGGAAAGCAAAAGCATGAAAGTGACTAACAAGAGGCGCCTATTTACCAGGTTCTCACCTTCTCGGATTTTTTTTTATTTTTTTATTTTTTATTTTTTTATTTTTTTTAGGACTTTTTCTAATTTTTAGGATTTTTTTTCAGGACATTTAGATATGTACAGAGAGCTTGCTGAGATTGAATCAACTGAAAAACCGCTTCAGGTGGAGAGTGTTCATAGGCTCTTTAAGCACTTCTCCTTTAGTTGCAGAAAGTTGATAGGCGCCAGATCCATATACTGCAGTAATGATGTAAGGACCTAGCTAGTTTGGTTCAAACTTTCCCTTTTGCATTCGTTGTTGTTGATTCTTAGGATTCTCTCTTAGGATGAGATCACCCAGCTGGAAGTCACGTGGCCTAATCCTCCTATTGTAGCTTCGTGCCATTCTTTGTTGATATGCTCGTAGATGATCACAGGCCACTTGTCGTTGTTCATCCAGCAACACAAGTTCTTGAAGCTGGGCTATCCTATAGTCATCATCTATGATAAGGCCTTTCATAGATATTCTCAAGGTAGGAATCTCAATCTCTATCGGGAGCATAGCATCTGCCCCATATACCAATGCAAAAGGAGTCGTGCCCGTTGGAGTTCTAATGCTTGTTCTATATGCCCACAGGGCTGGATTGATCTGGAGATGCCAATCGTGCCCTGACTTACTGACTGTGCGATGAAGAATTTTGAGAATTTCCTTATTTGATGCCTCAGCTTGTCCATTACCCTGGGGGTAATAAATGGAAGACCAATGTTGTGTAATTTTAAATTTCTTGCACAGTTCCTTAAGGTCTTTATTTTTGAATTGTCCTCCATTATCAGTAATGATTGAGGACAGTATACCATATCTACAGATGATGTAGTTTGTGATAAAAAGTGCTACAGTTTTTCCATCAGCAATTGTGAGAGGGACTGCGTCTACCCATTTCGTGAAATAATCTGTAGCGGTGATAATGAACTTATGTCCATTAGAAGAGGTTGGGTGAATCTGTCCTACCAAGTCAAAGGCCCATTGTTGAAATGACCATGTTGAAGTAGAGGGAATCAACTCTCTAGCTGGAGCGTGAATGAGATTCCCGTGTAGTTGGCACTGTTTGCAGGACCTAGCATATTTAATAGCTTCTTGCTCCATTTTAGGCCAGTAGTAACCAGCATGAAGGAGTTTGCGAGCTAGTGTTAGGCCATTGGAATGAGATTCACAAATGCCTTCGTGAACGTCAATTAGTGCACATTTGGAATCGTCGGGTTCTATACACCTAAGGAGTGTTCCATCGAGACCTTTCCTATATAGATCGTCAGCAATAATGACATAATGTGAAGCGTTACGGATTAGGTAACGTTTCTCATTCCGGGTCAGACCTTCCAGAATGGTTTGATTATGAAGGTAGGAATAGATGTGATGGTAGCGGGATGATTCTTGTCCTATAATAGAATAGATCATCTTGGAATCAGGTGTGTCATAGGTTGGGTAGTGTAACGCTTCCACCAAGAACTCGTGTCGGAGATCATTTTCTGGCATTTGTAGAAGGGAAGCCAGAGTGGCCATGGCATCAGCCGCTTTATTATCTGTATGTGGAACCTATTGGAAGGTTATGTGTGCAAAATATTTCATCAAGTCATCAACCATGTGTTTATAAGGAATTATTTTTTCATCCTTTGTTTGATACACATCATTTACTTGGTTGATGACAAGCTGGGAGTCACCGAAGATATCCAATTGATCTATTCTCCATTCAGCTGCAATTTTCATACCATTGATCAAAGCTTCATATTCAGCAATGTTATTTGTACAAGGAAACATAATCTTGTATGCTTTGGGCAATGAGTATTTCTGTGGTGTAATGAAAAGCAATCCAGCACCTGATCCTTGTTGTGTGAAGGATCCATCGAAGAACATAACCCATGTATGGTGAGTGAGTGTTAGAATTGACTCATCTAGAAAATCAATGTTTATTGGTAGGAGACTCGGTATGGGTGCTTCAGCTAGCTGGTCTGCAATTACCTGTCCCTTTATAGCTTTGTGTTCAACATATTGGATGTCGAACTCACTTAGTATCATGACCCATTTAGCCAATCTTCCTTTGAGAGCTGCCTTACTGAGTAAATACTTTAAGGGATCTATTTTAGCCACAAGCCGTGTAGTGTGGGCAAGCATGTAGTGTCTCAACTTTTGGGAAGCAAAGACAACTGCCAAGCAAGCTTTGTCAATAATACTGTAGTTTTTCTCATAAGAGACCAATGTTTGGCTCAAGTAATAAATAGCTCTTTCTTTGTTATCATTGTCTTCTTGAGCCAACAGGATTCCCAAAGATGTTTCAGTAGCTGAAATGTATAAAAGCAAAGGTTTCCCATGCATAGGAGGCATCGGGATTGGTGGATTGACAAGATACTGTTTAATCTGTGTTAAGCTTTGCTCACAATCCTAGCTCCAAATGAATTTCACACCCTTATGTAATGTCTTTGTGTAGGGTTGTGATTTATCCGCCAATTGTGAAATAAATCTACGAATAGATTGAAGCCTTCCTTGTAGTCCTCTCATCTGACTGATGTTTTTAGATGGTGGCATGTCCATTATTGCTTGTACTTTTTCTGGATCTACTTCATTTCCCTTTGTAGAAACAATATATCCTAACAGTTTTCCTGATGTGACACCAAATACACACTTCTTAGGATTGAGCCGAAGACTAAACTTTTCCATACGATCTAGGATTGGTCCCAAATCGTGCAAATGGGTATTGCGTTTAGCGCTTTTGACCAAAGTATCATCAACATAGTCCTCCATAGTTCTATGCATCATGTCATGGAAGATTGTAGTAACAGCCCACTGATATGTAGCTCCAGCATTCTTTAAACCAAATGGCATTACATTCCAACAAAAGGTTCCCCATGCACATGTGAAGGCTATTTTCTCTTGATCTTCTGGTGCAATTTTTATCTGATTGTATCCAGAAAAACCATCCATAAGTGAGTACATCTCATTGCCAGCTATCATGTCCACAATCATATCAAAATTAGGGAGTGGGAAGTCATCTTTAGGACATGCCAAGTTAAGATCACAGAAATCTGTACAAACTCTGATAGACTTATCATGCTTGGACACAGGGACAATATTGGATATCCATTCAGCATAATCAATTGCACGAATGAAACCAGCCTTCAAAAGTTTCTCCAATTCGGCTTTGACTAGCAATGCAACACGAGGATGCATTTTGCGGAGCTTCTGTTTAACTGGTTTTATGCCTGGCATTATGGACAAGTGGTGCATAATAAGATCAGGATCCAATCTTGGCATGTCAGAATATGTCTAGGCAAAATTTATTTTCTTTCCCTTGAAAAAGGCAATGAATTGTTCCTTTTCTTCAGTTGACAATGACTGAGCTAAATGTATCACATGAGGATGTTCTTCTGTGCCTAGGTTAATCGACTGTGTTGGCTCTATTAACACTGATGATCTCTCCTGAAAGTGACTGGGAAGGACATCAAATATCTCATTTGCGGGTGCCTCAGAGAGGTTTTCACCCTTGGATACATCTTTTGTTTTTACTATTTTTGGATCCGACACTGGCACAATGTGGTTTTCACCATTGGACCTCTTGCAATTTTTCTTTTAAATTATGTGACTAAGATATTTGATGTCGGCCTTAGTCATGTTGACGCTCTGCTCATTGGTGGAAGATGTTATAGGTTCGATAGCGTTTAGGTAACAGGCAAGAGTATAGTCATTCTGGAATGTGGGGACTTCGTTAGATGTATTGGGGTTCCAGTCTATAAGCTCGGGATGTGCAAGTGAGAGAGTAGTGGCTGGTTCAATTGTGTTCACAGTATAGTTATTAAATGTGTGGACCAAAAATTTGAGACCTACGGAAACCTCTCCCACAGGTGTATTCAAATGTCTCGGAGTACGAACATTAGTAATTGATGAATCTAAGATACTAGTTGGACCAGACCCCCATGACCTATCCCTAGACGTTTCACTCACTTCGATTTTATTTTCATAGACATGCACTTGGTCAATGTCTTTATCAGTAGTCGCTTCTGAAAGATTGTCAAATTCATATTCATGAGAATCGGTGCTACATGGTGAGAGACTATAGAACTCCCCAACAGTGATAGGGACATACTCTCCTTCAGCCTCTGGATTCTTACACAAATAGTCAACATGACACGACTGACTAGATTCTCCCTTTTCTGAATGATATTTGAGTTGCTCAGTATTGTCCTCAGAAGAATCACTAGTATCATCCAGAGTGCTAATACATGGCACAAAGTCATCTGGCTCAGCAAAGAATTTAGCAAGATCATAAGGAATAGGATGAGGGTAAGAATCCTCATCATTAGATTCTTCCTTTTGAGTACCTGATTCAGATTGTGACTCATTTTCAGATGAACTCTCAGGTACAGGTATGAATTTATTGGATCCCAAATGGAAAGGAACCTTCTTGAACCCTAGGCCAGTTGTGTCACTGTTGCTTCGAGTTGTTGCTTTGACAGGATCTATTAAACCATTATTATTGCACCCAATAGGGCCAGTTCCCTTGTAGCCAAAATGCTTCATAAGCTTAAGACTAGGTCCATACTTCTTAGGAGTGATTTCTCGAACTTGTTCTATTAGGTCTACTGGAGACTCTTCTTTGTAAAGCCATGCAACAATGGCTTTGTTTTCGCTTTCATCTTCTAAGGGAACTGTAGCTTTGACAAAAGAACCATTAAACTTGGTATGAGGTGTCAATACGAATGGCTTCTTTGCTAGTGAGGGTCTCCCAAAATGTCGAGGGGATTCTAGAATTGATGTTAATGATAACACTGGTTCCATGTGGTACTCTCCCATACCAGTTTCTTTCAATTTAAATGACTGCTCAATTTGTTTCAGCTTATTGTTGTGACAATCAGTAGACTCACGGTTAGCAGGGACGAAAGATTCAGCAGCTTTGAGCATATTGCAAGTGTAGCTAGTAGTTGCTGGAATAGTAACTTCAGAGCCATGAAATGGGAATTTAATGCATTGGTGGTATGTGGATGGCACAGTGCACATCTCATGTATCCATGGTCGTCCTAACAGAATGCTGTAGGCTAAGGGAATGTCGAGCACCTGACAGGTGACATCCCTTTCGACAAGACCGACACGAACTGGTAAAGTCACAAGACTTAGTGACTTTCGTTCTACTTCATCGTATGCTTTAATAGTGATCTTTCGTCGAGGATCGATAGAGTCCTCAGAATAACTCAATTGTCTAAGCAGAGCTATAGAAACAATATTTAGGCCAGCGCCATTGTCAATGAGTACCCGACGAACACGTGTCTGGTGGATCATAACCTCAATGTGTAGAGGCTGATTGTGTGGCTGATTCAGTGAGTTGTCATCCTCCTCGGAGAAGGTCATAAGATGAGATGAGGTCAGGTGACCTACCATGGATTGAAATCATTCAAGATAAAGATCCTGAGGAACGTTTGTCTCGGTGAGGGCTCTATCCAAAATTTTCTTATGAGTGGGTGAGATTTTAAGTAGCTCAAATATAGAAATGTGAGCATTGGTTCATTTCAATTGATCTAGAGCACTATAACTGGTTACAGTTAATTTCGTCGTGTATTTTGCACCTTTACTGGATGGACCAGCAAGGGCTTTGTCCTTGTCTTGTTCGAGATTTGAAGTAGGAGATGTAGGACCTTTGAGCACCAATTTTGCATGAGAGCGAGTAACAGCATTAGCACAGTGTTGCGAAGACGTATTATCCATGTTATTGAAAGTAGGGCCTCTCAAGACAAATGGTGTCTTGGGTTTATCGTTATCTTGTTTCCCTTTTATGGTAATAACGTCGCAATATTCAAAATCTACAGGTTCAACCATGTGAATGACATTGTCATCATTGGAATACGTATAGTTGACCTTATTGTATGGTTCTGGTTTCGAAGTCTCTCCTTTTTCATAAGGTGGGAAAGGCTCTTTGAACGCCTTGTGGTCTGAGTTTTTGTTATGTCCATCTACCACAAGTTCACCAGCATCAATCATGTCTTGGACTTTATGACGTAAGTTTATACAGTTGATGGTTTTATGACAGTTGTTTTGGTGATACTCACAAAATGAGGTCTCATTCCACCATGGTGGATGTGGTTGTGGATCATAGGGACGAGGGTTATCCATTGGTGAGATAAGCTTGTATTGTAGCAATGTTTTGTAAACCATATCCAAAGGTTCTCCTAAAGGCGTATACTCTCACTTGGGTCGTGCTTCCCATGAGTTTCTCAGTTTATTCCCAGACATTTTATTTTCAGGAGGAGGCTTCTCAGCACTTTTGGCTGCTTTGAAGCAGTCTGTGACATTAAATGCTGCTTTAGCAGGTTTTGGTGTGACATTATCAACAACCCCATCATGTACAATTTCTCGATTCTTGTTGACATGTTTGATTTTATCCTTGTTGGAAGTGGAACTTACTCTATACCCGAAATCAGGTAAGAGGTTATCGGTGAAAATGTCGAGCTTCTCTGTTTTTGGGATTTTATGGGAGTACTTGGTATAAAGCTATCTCCACTGTTGGAGGAAAGTGAGAAAACACTCACCCATGTTCTGTTTAAGGTTGCATAGATCTCGAATATTTACAGGGTGTTGAATGTTATGAGAATATTGCTGAACATATGAATTAGCAATTTCATCAAACATCTTGATGCCAGGAGGTAAATGTGAAAACCACTCCAAAGCTTGACCACCTAGGCTTCTAGGGAATAAACGCATGAGGTATGTTTGATTGTGTATAAACTCCATAGATAAAGCACCAAATTCTCGCAAGTGATCTTGGGGATCAATAGTACCAAAGTACTTGTCATATTTGGGTAGTTCTACACCTCTTGGGAAAGGTGGCATGTTTATACTTTTGTCAAATGGAAATGAACAAAGAGTGTCCAATGTGTATGACTTTTTAGGTTTCTCTTTCTCATGCATCATCTGAGCCAATTGGTCTTGCATAATTTTCAGTTCTTTTTGGAGTTTAGTGGTCTCAGTTTCTTCTTCACGTGTGATAATGGTCTCCACATCAAAATGTGTGGGCAGTTTAGCTCCCTCTTGGGCGAGTTTGAGAAAGTACTTTTCTTTCTCTTCGTTGATTAGGATTCCCATGACCTTTTGAAAGTACTTGTCTCGTCGACATCTTGCTATGTGTTTAGGAAGGATTTCCACCTCTTCTTGTTCTTCATCAGTGTCATTTTCTTTCTCTTTCTCCTTGTCATCCCTAGGTTGTTCTTGATATCGACTATGGCTACCCCGTTTAGGTTCACGATTAGGAACTATAGGAACTTGTTCAGTTTCCATATGTTGTGTTTGAAAAGGGTCCATGGAGAAAGGGTCATACATTGTGTTTGAGAATGCAGGACTCCTACCTGTCTCAGTATCCTTTTGGTAAAAAAGATTCCCAATTTGTTGCAAATTGGGAAATGTTCGTTGATCTTGAGATGACCTTGCAGGTGAGGAAGACCGTGAAGATGCCTCACTAGCCAAACTAGATATGGATTGTGTAGCAAAAGGTAAGGTACCTCTACTGCGATTACGACCCCTAGCACGACCACGTCTAATGTTATCAGGATAAAACACGTTGCCACTTCTGGTTGTGATAGTCCTAGGCAAGGACACGAAGCTAGAACCTAGACAAGGACTATACTAAGACTGAGTCTCAAAAAGGACAAGATAGTAACAAGAATGCTATTCACTAAGGCACAAATGGTCTGATTTAAAGGCTAAAATAGCCAGAGATTATGACCACCGCAACACAAAGTATGGCAAGCCTTAAGACGAGGATGTATGAGACGAGACTAGTCAAGGTATAAGACACAAGTTTTCAATTAAGCAAAGTGTCATTGTTCCAGGATTGTTTGCAAACAGAGAAAGATAAATGGACGCAAAAAAGGATAGTGTGCAGGCTGCAGATAGCTAAAACAGACCCAGATTGTAAATGTTGATACAAAAATTCGCGCGAAAAACCTTTACGGGTTGCACGAAGAAGTTTTACGGCCCGCGCGAAGATGTTTATGTCTCACGTGAAGTTCAGTAATAGTTTTTAATTTCACATGAAAATGTTTCTGTATCGCGTGAAGATGCGCAACAGAACTTTAATTTTGCGCGAGGGTAAAATGGCTTCGCGTGAGATCCAAATGATTTCGCGCGAAACCAAAATGATTTCGCGCGAATGGACAGAAAAATTTCACAAAAGCTACTAATTTTGAAAAAAAATTTGATCGATCCAATAACCAGGTAGATAAATAGGCACGTAGAACAGCAAGCAAGTGATTTCAAGCACGTCCGAAAACAATGAGCAAGGGAAAAAGCAACCTTGCACATGAACAATCAAGTGACTTAGCTTGTGTTTAATCCATAAGAGAGCTATTTGTGTACATTTTCAAAGAGTTTTGCAATCATCGCACATGTTCCTTAGAAAAATAAAAGTTGGCTTCTCTAAGGCATTTAATAATCTTCAATCCCGCCGCACTGAGGTTTTGACATAGTCTGAGAACTTAATCTTCAAGAGCTGCTAGGGAGATCTGACAACCCATAGTGAACCACACCCGTGGAGATTTCTTCCACAAGGACATTTATATAGCGGTCGTCACTACCATGGCGAAAATGGCTATTACCGCTTGAGGTTTCGTCATCACAGTTTTCCCTATAGAGGGATTGTCTGCTATGGTTAACCCTCTCTAAAGGTGACCAACTCACAATAGTATACCACAAGGGGACTTAGCTTCTAGATTCAAGGTTCTGATACCTTTTCACCTTTAGCTCAATTAAAGCAAACAGATTAATCCAACACACTAGACTAAGATTATCCCTTAAAGATCTATGATATCATCTTCCTGTGATCTATCAACCTCTCCAGAGAAAGGATACCTTAATTAACAAGTCAAAGATTCATCTATCTACGAGATGCTCAAAGTATCCTCCCCACCCATAAGGAATCCATCTTAGAGAGGAGTTTCACTAGGAACCCACTCCCTCAAGATCCACGAATAGTGTTCATGGGGGCTTAATTACTATGTGTGTACAGATGTTAATTCCTAAAACCAAATCTATCTAAAAGTAATCAAAAAGCCCAAGGTGGTACACTTAACGCTTTAACTAATGTGAGGTGAGTCCAAAGATGTGGAACATTTAACCCCTCACACAAGCCAAAACAAGTCCACAACTCAAAAATTAGTGAGTTCTAAAAGGCACAAAAGGGTTGCCTTGTGGAGCCTTCAATGCTTATGTCCTATAGACCCCTCCCCTATTTAACGTGGCGCTAATCTTGCAACCATAGGGTTGAACGAGGGGCCGGTGGATTAGTGAGTCCAATAACCCAAGATAGTTAATCAGATCTATCACTAAAGACTAAGCCTGCTAAATGAATACTAATAGAGATTACACCCTAGTATGAGTTTATGCATGTGTTGTAAAATGGAAGTACAGAAGGAAACACACAAGCGCGACACAAAAGATGTTTGTTTTAGATCCAAATGAAATGTTATCAACTAGTGAAGATTACCTGGTGATCCTCGCAACGCGCTTAGTAGATTCTTACCTGTTCCTGACAACTTTAGCACGCTTTTCCAATTATTCCTAAAACTGCTACTATGTTGTTCAAAAAAAACTCAAGACAAACCACAGAAACACTAGAAATTGCTAACAGTCAACAGAAAAATCAAAAAAACACGCAAATCAATGCAAAAAAATTTGCGTCTGTCAGCAGAGTTTCACGCAAAATTCCTGACAATCCGCGTGAAGAAGTTTTATGGCCCGCGCGAAATCAAATCTGGCTCGTGCGAGATTAAATTTAGCTCGCGCAAAAAAATAAAGTCTCGCGCGAAGATTCGCACGCCGAAGAACTTTCTCACGTGATGCGAAAAGAATCTTCGTGCGAAGATTCTATATCCTCGCGCGAAGATTCTATAGCCTCACGCGAAAATAAACAGTTTCGCGTGAAGATTCGAACCTGTACGAAACAGTACGGACAGAGAACAAAAAAATGATTTAAAAAATGCAAAAAGAGGCCAGAAAATTTGATTTTCTCAGCCCCACGGTGGGCGCCAGAAATGTATGCGTGAAAATGCGGCCTATACTAACTCACACACTTCAACATGGTCCTTATTTGCGGATTCATCGCGGAATGAACATTGAATTGTACATCCAAAATTTTCCCTGCAAAGCGACATGTTGCCTTCTATCTAAAGGGATTTTGCCTGTTAATATCCTCAGAATCGAGGTGTAGGCAACCAGACCCTCTAAGAACGAAGGATTTGATAATGGAATTAAGCTAAGAATGAGTATGCGGATTAATCTAAGAAAATGAAAGATGCAATGTAATCTAAGAACAAATGAAGCAAACTAGATTAAGCATATGCATGATTAAACTAAAATGAGATTAAACTAAAAATGAGAATGTGTGCAAGAAATGGAAGTAAAATATGAGCATGAATTTAAACAGCAATTCGATAACAAATCAATTCATCCTCTTCCAAATGAAGAGATGGGGGTCTCTTAAATAGAGTTTCCTGGAATCCATCAATGGTTGAGATCGATTCAGATCAACGGTCAAGATTGAAGATGAGTTTCAGTCATAAAGGGAGATTCCCAAGTTAAAGGGAGTTAACAGAATTAATTTGAAATAAATAAGGAGTTAACTATTTTAATTTGAGTAGAAAAAGGAGTTAACCGTGTTAACTCATTTTTCATCAATAGTGAACTGGAAATTCCCCTTTTTTGAACTAGAGAGAGGTTTTGTTGAGATATTTAATTTAATAAAATGAAATATGCTTTCATAATTACTTGTTCTATTTAATTAAATAATCTTTAATTAATTAGAGACACTTTAGTTTAATTAAATAACGTTATTTAATTAATTAGGAATGTCTTCCCATTTAATTAAATAACTTTGTTTAATTATTTAGAAGTAAGTACTCTATTTAATTAAATAATTTCTTTTAATTAATTAGAAATACCTTTCTCATTTAATTAAATAACTACATTTAATTAATTAAGATAGGCATATTTATTAAATTAAATAAATTTAATTCCATAGTATATTAGCCTTAGGATATAATTTAATTTAATTAAAGTATAAATACTTAATAATTAAATTAAATATTAATCAAGTAGGTTTAATGCAACTAATATGAGTACGTACTATAGGAATTAAATAAGAAATATGATGAATGCAGATTAGGGTTTATCTGCGTCTGACAATTAAGTCAAGTAGCGAATAGCAGAATGAGAATTGCCTATTAGAATAGGACTTTGGAATTATCATAAATAGACTAGAATTGGTATAACGGCAATGAGCCAATTTGGGGGTATTACAGTCACTGCCTGTTGTAACTATACCATCCTGAATACCTGTGGCATCACCCTTTGATGACCTGTAAACAATTGTCTCAATTTGAGTATCAAGTTGACCATTACTATCAATCTGTGTAATATGCTTTCCCACCACCTCTTGTGGCAGAGTAGAATCTAAGACCTCTACCTGGCTATCAATTAGTTTCTCAAACTCCTCATGCAAGTTCTTGGGAATTGTGTCATCTGTCCTATGAGAAAATTTGCCAAATAGAAATCCAATCAACTTATCCACCTTAGCTGGGCCTAACAACATGTCATTTATTATACGGTGGTGCTCAACCAACTGTTTACACATGTCATGGCTTATTTTCATAAGTTTATCTCGAATGTCTAAATAACCATCCCTTTCTACTATTTTGACTCTGGATATCAATTGTCCAAGATCGT